>JBBPBO010001986.1:63980319-64065594 GCA_037974295.1 Cicer cuneatum | reverse complement strand
AATAATAAATAATAAATTATAAACTATAAACTTATTAATTAGTTAAACTAGCTAATAAAAAAATAGTATAAGAATTTTAAAAATATAATTTTTTGTTATAAAAAACTTTTTAAATTTGAAGTAGTTTAATACATAATTTCAAAGATAAAATTTCTATATATGATATTTTAAAATGTGCATTTAGAGCATGATTTAGCATTTGTTTTTTAAAAAATAATGAAATGTCAAAATAGTGTTTTTATTATTTTTTGAAATTGTATTTTTATCAATTAATATTTTATCTTATCTCTATAACAATATTTTATATAAAAATTTATCATTAAAATAAAATAAATAAATAAATAATCATACATTTTTTTTATTAAATAAACACATTTTTAAAAATGAAAATATAAAAATATTTTCATAAAATAAATGAGCTGTGAAGCTTTCTACTATCACCCATATTGCTAAAAAAAATCATTTCCCCTGTTATTTTTACTATCTTACCCTCTTTTACATTCACTTTCAAGTTTTTATATTATTTTTCGCAATAGACAAGTTTTTATATTATTTTTGGCAATAGACATAACAGTCTTTCTCAATAAATCATTTATTCTTTATAAGATGTATTTAGTTGGAGGTTATATTTTTAAATTTTTGTGTTTGATTCATTTTTTAGGAGGAGAAGAACTAAAAGCTCACTTTACTTCCTTCTATTTTGAAGAATTTGAAAAGGAAGAAAGATAGTATAAAAATCAATAAAAATTTCTATATTTTTTTAACTAAACACCCAACCATTAAAAAATTCTCACATCTCCTCTCCTCTATTAAACCAATCTCTATTTCTCTTCTCTTCTTTTTAGCTCCATTAAAATCCCCCTATACTCTCCCTTTAGACCAAACATATCATTAAGAAATAGAGAGGAGGTAGCTCATCAAAATGGCCCAACAACATTGTTCTATAGCGCACGAGCTCTTTTTTGACACAACATTTCTTCTTTTCTGACTCATGATTTCATCTTGTCCTTCTCCTTTTGGTTAACCATGTAAATTCACGTTTTTTTTTTTTTTGCTACTTCACATGTTTTCAGAATGTAAATTCTCATATGAATGAATATATTTATAACAATAATTACGTCCGGCAAATAAACTTATATAACTTCAATTTATTTGACTGTACACACCCTCTCTCTAGCTTCATGTAAGCACTCAATTAGTTTTTCAAATATATTAAATAAAATGAGTAGTGTATTTAATATGTATATTTTGTGTGTAATTATTACTAAATTGTGTATAGAATATTTAATATTTAATGTTTTAACTTTTATTTTTCAAAAAAAAAATTAATGTTAATTTTTCATATTTTAAAATAAATTAATAATAATAATAAGGGTAAATTTAGAAGAAAAATAATGCATCTAATAATTTGTATATAGACTTATATTTAGAGGGGAAATTTGCTGTTTATAATTCAAAAAATTTGTTTATATTTGGACTTATAATTCGAATATTTTGTTTCTTCCCTATGTTAAAAACACAACTATGTCTGAAAACTAAAGTTTTCAAACCTATTCAAAACGAAAAAATCGTTCAGGTAGAATATGGTTAAAATGAAAAAAGGATAGACAACGATCATTTTAAACAATTTTTTTGTTCATCCAATAACACCCTTGTACCCCAAACAACATGGTGGTTGTGTTTGCATATTAGAACAAGAAAATTGTTTTATTTTTTATACTCTTTTGATTTGATTTGTGAATATAATAATTAAAATTGTTTTTGAACTTTTACTCCGTTGCATTTTTACTACACAGTATTATAGAAGTATCATTTATAGATTATCGATCGAATTACATGATTACGTTGACTTTTTGATTATTTTTACTATACATTTTTAAAAAACAAATATCTTAAATAAAATTATAAAATAATTTAAATAATAAATAAATCTTAAAAGTCATAAAAAAATTATATATAAAATTCAAAAATTCTTTTATATATAAGACCGATGGCAGTATTAGAGAAGATAGTGTGATTTTAGATCACCCAAAAGAAAAAATTAGATTATAGCAATAGTAGCAGCAAATGGAAACAAAGGAATAAATCTATTTCTTTTCGTGTTATATATATTTCCCAGTCCACATGTCAATACAAAATAGTGACACAGGGACATTACATGTATCTAAATTTCAATTTACTCTAAAATGTGACATAAATAACTACCACCAAGTAATAATTCATTTGTAAAATCATGTTGTGGCTACAAAGAACAAGTTATAGAAGCTGTTGAAGAGATCATTCACCCTTTGATGACCAACTTTTTACACTTTTGTGTGCGTGCAACATTACTAGGTGCATGCAGGCAAGCTCCATGTACAAAAAAGAAAAGCTCGCCCAAAGGAACATTGACTGGAGTGATGAACAACATACCAAATTTTAGAAGTAGCATGGCAATGGCTCCAACTGAATTCAACATAAGTTTTTAGTCTGATCTTGGTCTATTTGGACCGTTTTTGTTGCTGCTATATAATGGTAATAGCCACCTTGATCCATGTTTTCTTTTCCCATAACACCGCCAATATAGAATGAAGAAAGATAGTATTACACCAAGTGGGATAGCCCATCTGCAATTTCAATCAAAAAAAATTATCATAAATCAATAATATCAATCGCCGTCAATATTCCATAAAATCTTGTGATTTTCACAACTTAATAATAATAGTCAATGGTGGCCATTGTTTAAAGACAATGTAATGCAGGTTGGTTCAGGAGATAAGGCAAACTAAAGTTCGTGCTTTAGACTCACCAACAAAAAATTATTTACTATGAGTTTCTATAAGCCAAATAGTCTACGCATGTTGACAAAAGAATGTTTTTTAAATCGCAGTTATGGCGCTATAGCATAGGGGAATTTTAACAAATCACAATTGTTTTGTGATACGCTAGTACAAAATATTGTCAAACAGCGGAGCTCTACAACACTATTGTATAGAAGAATTTGAACAACCGACTATTTTTCGCAATCTGCGATTGAAAACGTTGGACACAAAATCCCAACTTAAAGTACACTGAAGTCTTGCCCCACTCTTGGGTTGGCCTGTGCGGGTTTTTGGTTTTGACAGAAAGACTCCGTTGTCAATCCCGGCGCGATCCCGTGCAATCCCGCTATCCCAGTGCGGTGAAGGGGCTGGTCCGGGAAAACGTGTTTGACGGTAACTGCGATCCCGCTATCATCGCGACCTGCTATCCCAGCCCAACCCGGTATTGGACCCGCTCTAGGGCTTTTTCAAAAACACAAGTTTTATTTTATTTATTTATTCTTCATTAAGTGTATCTAGGTCATTTCACACCCACTTAAGTCCTAATTTTTTATTTAATATAAACCCACAGAGGTTGGCTCAGCATCGTGAAAAAGAAACCGTTTTCGTTCTTGCTCTATCGCCATTGTTCTTGCATTGTCGGTTTCGTTCTTTTCTTGCTCCGTTCAGTATCGTTTTGTTCCGTTTTCGCTCTGTTCAGCATCATTATGTTCTTGCTCCGTTGCTTTCGTTCTTTTTGTGACTTTGTTTTGTCTGCTCTGTTTCTTCTGCTCTAATCTCTATTTTGTTGACTGCAATTACTATTAGAATTTGTTTTTTATGTTAGATTCTGGTTATTAAGTATGATTACCCTTCTAATTTTGTGTATTTTGCTATTTTTTAGTATTTTTGTATACTGTTTGTATTTTATGTTTAGTTTATATACTGTTTTTTGGCCTTCACAATAGCGGTCATCCCACTATCCGCGATCCTGCTATACCATTTTTAGGGTTCAGCGCTCCACGCCGTTATCTAAGACCGACAACATAAGACTCATACAACAAAATGGATCTTATAAGAAACTCAATAAAAGGTAACTTATATCAGATGCTTGAATTTGGTTGGAATTACAAAAGAAAAACGGTTGAAATACCTGTCAAGATCGAGGACTGGGCTGTAAACAAGAGTTTCCCAAGATGCAACTATAAAATGCCAAACTGGGTTGTAATAAAGTGACTCTGCTGACCAAAACAACCTTGTGTATGTCTCCAGAAATATAAAAAGTAACCACCCTCCAATTTCAATCAAAATGAACTTTATAATAAAACGGCCGATCACTACCGTGACCAGGGAAAATGTCACCAACCAATTGAAAAGCCTGTGGTTGTACTCCTTTATAAATAGAGACTTGGACTTTCCCAACATCTGCATACTCATTTGTTACATTAAGGTATGTTAAGCATATGAAACAGTGGCAAATCAAGGAATATTATTAACTAGAATAATAATTCAATAAAGGAGTAACAAAAAGTTATATCCCACGAGACTAGAGTAAAAAAATAACATATAACATAAAACATGGTTACTATGCCAGACCTTTTTCATGCGTCCCTCGTAGTTTGCTTTTGAAGGTCCAACACAATCATGATGAAAAGTACGATTGCATTTCTCGATACCTGCATTAAATTTTGCCATCGAAGGAAGCCTGAGAACTTGAAGCTGATCCATCGTGTCCTCACATTTGGTGTACAGTGCTTCGCAAAGCTTCGAAGATTTATATTCATTTTGTAAAATGACATTCTTATATACCTGCATAATTATCCTTAAGTAAATATAATTTTTTTTCCATAGTAAATATAAGCTTGAAATCATCATATGCAAATTCAAAGACCAAAATAGAGCACAATGCAAAGAACCATATATCATCCAATCAAAGGATATTAAGCATCTTGGTTAATCTAGACATAACTTTTACATTATCAGCAAAGTCTAGTTACAAACACATTGATGCTTTGAAGCTTTGCTGATTCATAAATTCTTCATAGGTCAAGCTTCTCTCTTGCTGACACACAATGCAAGACACTAACAAACACAGGACGTTTTGTTATTTATTAACACATTCATTTATTTTTGTGAAGAACCAGAATAGTTTAAAACCAAAACTATGCAGACATATTTGACAAGAGAAAATCATTCATTCTACCAAGTCCAACTAAATACTTTATTTTATCAGCTAATTAAATTCCCAATAAGCCAGTTTTATTTTGCAAGCTTCCATTATTATACTATAATAATATTCAAACATTACTTTATCTACTTCTTCATCCAGTTGCATGACAGATTTCTTAGCATGGTGACGGCCAAAATGTTGCTGATCAAATGCTTGCATGGCCTCACTTCTAGCCCTATCATGGGACGCTCGAAGAGATCCTTCTGAAATCGGTAGAGTCAAGATCGCCATCCTTTCACTGTATAACTTACGACATCTTTCAAGAATATCCTTGTTGAAAATCTCCACAAGAGAACCTGTTGACGGAATCTCTCCCTTGTTCAAGGCTTCAAGTATCTAAATATGAAAAATAAAAAATAAAGTTGTTTCATGGAGATATACAAGATAAATTATCGCAATTCTAAAAACCTCATTGTATTATATACTTGCGTAATTAGTATCCCGATATGAAAACATTTGAGATGACAAGCGATTAAAATTGATAGAGAAAATATTTTGTTTAATCTGAGTAGCTTCTCTTAAGAATCATTTTCGATAGATGATTATTTTTAATTAAAGAAAAATTATTTTTATTATGGTTTTGAAACACAACAATTTCAGTTTTCTTAAAAATCTCTAAAAATTCATCTCTAAATTATTGAATGCCAAAATCATTTTTTATAATATGTAACAAATGGGTCCGTAAAATAGGGAAATACACGAGTCGATAGTATGCACATAGAGAAGAATGAGGACAACAAGACATTAATATACTGGCTGGCATGGTCACAGGTCACTGAGCCATATTTCATGGACAAAAAGTGAAGCAACAACGAGATTCGGCAAAATCTTTTGCTACTTTAATGATTTGTTGATCCTGATTCTATTCTACAATGGCTTTGAGATAAAGTAAATAAAAAATCCTCCATAGAAGTCTTTCATAGACTATTACTTAAAGAAACAACAGATATCACTGACATGAAAAGAAAAAAAAGTTAGGAGCTTTGTTTTATATTGAACTATAATTACTTTTATGCTTTCCATTATCTTGAACATGAAAAACTAAGTACCTGCTTCAGGAAGGAAACAAACTCTTTCCCATTTAGAGATTTTCCCTGTACTATCTTTGGACGGATTATGCTAGCAACAAGCTCTTTTAGTTTCTCCCTTTTCTTCACATATGATGGATCAAGGTCCCCATCGTTCAAGTCACAAAGCTTTGTCCGCTGGAGATGTGGCTGTTTTTCAAAGTCCAATTTCAAGGATCAGTTAGCCAACCAATGCGGTGATTTTAATAAAATAGATATTTACATATTATCAGTTAGGATTGAAATGAAAATGAATGACAAACATTTTTAGAACACATGAGGAAGACACATACTTGTGGTAAGCTAAAGGCGGTACTGTTGTCCCCCATTATAGCCAACGAGTCCCGGATTTGATTGATCTGATGAAGTAAACTTTCAGTATAAACATTCAATTCCAAACTAGTACAATTGTTGATAATTGGAAATTGAATTCCAGAAGAGAAAATACCATATCAATATTTTTGTCTCCTGCAAGTTAAAAAAAATAAACGAAGAGTACCATCAATAAATTTGCTTAAGAAAACATGAAAAGTATACTGTGGATAAAGTAAATTTTAGTTATAGCTGAGCGCAATGGTACTAACTATCAGTATTAGGGACTTGTCGAAGAGCTTCATCCACCATTTGTTTCACTGATTTTCCTTCTGCATACATTTAAGGAAAATGTTAATATCCAATAGACTGCACATTATGGACAAGATTAGCAGCAGAGATACATTGCCAATTATTAAGCAGTGACTAAATATGGGCATTGTATGTAAGATACTCCAGAATTATCTAACTTACGCAGAAAATCGCGTTGGATAAGCCACAAGAGCTTAGCAGGTTCAAATGCAACATCTTGGCCCTATAAAAGCCATCAATTGAAAAATAAATCAAATTAACAATGAAAAAGTTCGTGATGAATGAAGACAGCACTGAGGCATGAGGACTACCTTCACTCTATTCCAACACGCAGACGTTGAGAGTTATAAATATTGGATTTCCAAATTAAAAAAACAAGTTAGTAGCCATAATTTACCCAAAAAAAAGGTTACAAAGCAAGGTTAAAAATGATAAGAGATGAATTAATAATCTAAATGATATCAAAAACAAAAAGTTCATCAAGATGCAAACCTTCCATAAAATTCTTCAGCGAGCTCAACCGCAAAAGAGAGTCTAGAGATGTCAGCTTCACGTATCTTAATACACAAAGAAGAAATCGTTTTAGCATGGCCTAATAAAATTCAAAATGAGACATTTTCTGATTTTAGCATGGCCTAAAACATTTATAATTAGACACTTTAGCAAATTGGTTCTTTCTCTAACTTTGTGATTTCATCACCTAGTGTATACCATGAACCGCCAGGATAAAACTCTATAGACATACTGAAACATGGAGTCATGGAGTAATGTTTTTTCAAATTGTTAATGCTCCAAAAATGCTTTTTTAATCAGTCCATCTCACAATACATCAACATAAGAAAGAGCACAAACTTCTGAAGTGTTATGATGACTAACCGTCTCAGGCAGATTATAGATAAGCACAGAACTTATTACAGTTGCAAGAGCAAATATTCTGCAAAAGGAAAACAAAAGAAAATGCCAATTGATGAATAGCTTGTAATATCAGCAAAAACCACAGTATACAGATTCAGTAAGCAATACCGATCATCATATACATTCGACTTCCCGATGCTTTCAAATCCTTCTGTATCTATGTAAAAGACAGAAGTTTTCACTCCATCAATATCCATGTCTATAGGGGTTCCCCAAATCCATATTCCTGTATGACATGACCAAATGAGATTAAAGATAGATTGAAAAAAATTATATATAATTCCAACTAAGCATAACCATGAGAAAAATGTCAATCTCCATCCACCTTTTGTTTTGGTGTCACGCATATGCCCCACACCAAACCCTAAGAAAAAATATACATATTAGTTTACATTAAATCTTTAAAAGCTAACAAATTACAACTGCAAAGTTTTGCTAAAAAAGTAGGTGATGAAGGTAAATTCTAGTAGCTATAAAATATGCACCTTCGTAACAAGAAAGAGAGAGAAGTTGATTAAGCAAAAAAGACTTTCCAGAGCGGTACGGTCCAATTACCTGATAAAAAAAACAACAATAAGAATCACCTGGTAAATAAAGCCATCTAGTGATAAAACATAAAAGTAGAACCCATAAATGGTAAACATGGAACTAACACCATTTATTCAATACATCACAAGCTTCCTCCATCGTGAATCATTGACCAAAATGATCAGATTAGTATGCAACACTATATATACGAGAGGGTTGATCAATTATAGTAAAATATATTCACTACAAAGCATAAAATAAATCATACAAGACTCATCTTCACATAATGAGACATCGTTCCTTAACTGAAAGACAAATACTAATACTAATCTCCAACATTTCAGTACCCATATTTTTCTGAAAACGAAAAGAACAATGTGAAACTACACAACTTCAGAAAGCAAATATCTAGATACAAGTTGCAATATGATGAGAAAGGAAGAGGATCATCAACTCAACATTGGCAGCTTTTTTAGTTAATCTTCTTTATTTCTAATTCCTCACTCTTATGAAGATTTTCTGTCCCATCTTTAGGCAAAGAAAATAAAAATTTGCATTTGCAAAAATATTAAGACTTCATGTTTTGACTCACTTTAAATGGTACCATTTCCTAAAGGCCAATTTATATATTATCTCAAACCCTGTGACTCATGCAACCAAGTTGAGTCAACGTCCAAGTGCAAGTTCTTAAATGTTTATGAACATATAACAGCAAGTGGTCATATATCAATTAGCAACAAACTCAGGGAAATAATTACTTTATCCAAATGGATTGTTTTCTTCAACATTATATTAGCTGACGACTACATCATGAAACTAATCCACCAAACATAGTTAAGTGTAACGAGAATCCCCATTAAATAAAAGATCAACTACAAAAAATAAAAGGATGTTTTATAGTTGCAGTCAAACTTACTGCCACAGATGCAATGGGATTTGTTATTTTCTCAATAGCCTCCAAGCCTTCCTTTGAAAGACGAAGTTTTGTATGACCAGGATCAGGTTCGACAATGGGAAATCTACGCACACAAAATTGGACAAGGATAAATGTACAGCTTGTAGAGATAAAATGTGCTTCATAACAAACAGAAAAAACTAGGTCATACAATACATGAGAGGACAAAAATAATGATATAACAAAGAGAGAGTCTCAATCCCAAAATATTGAATTGGCAACATAACACCAAACATCTTCATTGACAGAAGAAAAGTAAATTTCTAGGCAAAAATCCAAAAAACTCAAGAGTTGAATGTCCTAATAACTTACACAGTACAATCTACAATTCCAGCTAGAATGGCAACAAAACAAGTTTGTGCAAACAGTTGAAAGTAATTTCTAAATGCACAATCACCCTTTTTCTAAATGCAAAACTAGGTCGTGATTTTGTTTGAAATTCTCAATCAACATGCAAATCCATCACTTAACCTCTTGAAAATTATATTTTTGTTTTTTCAAATCATCTTGAGTGAGACAAAATGGGAAAGTGAATCTGACGTGACACCAATGACCAAAGCATGAAAAGAAAGGATCCAAAACGTAAAAAAGATTTCACTTTTGCAAACAAAAATCAAAGGTCGTTATGAGGTTATAAAATTGAAGAGTTACCAGATCTCAGAAATAAATACATTATTACAAAGAGAAAAAGAGACTTACGGTTGATGAAAATTGAGAATGGATGAGGAAGAAGCAGTTGAAAAGAGAAAGAGAAGAAGAAAAAGAATAGTGTTGTCCATGAGGGAGGGAGCAGAATGCGGTTGAACTCAAAATCGAAAGGAAGGCGAAGCAATGTCAATTGAGAATCATGTCATTTCATAGATTGTTTGTTGTTTTGAATTGAAATTGAAATATAATTGAATTTAGTTAGAAGATATAAAGTTGAAAGAAAGAATATGGGTTGGTTTGGGTTGGATCTGAAAGAAAGAAACAAGTCTTGTCTTGGATTGATTTCGATCCTTGTCCGAGCGCCGAGGGAACCTTTGTTTGTCTAATGTAACAAAAACAAACACCGCGGTAACTCATTTCCTCACGGCTATTGCCTTTTTTTCTTATTTTATTTTACTTTACTACTACTAAATATTTATTTATATTTTGCATATAGTATTATCATCTTTTCGATCTAAATCTCTTTCATTATACGGTATTTATATAAATATTTAATATATTTGAGATACGTGAGTTCAAATTTAAAATTTTCTTTTTTTTATAATCTTTTTAAATGATAAATTATAAGATATAATTAAAAATAGAGTTTGTATTGGTGTTATTAATTATTACACTATTTATTAAAATAAATTAAATTCAGAATTTTAATAAATAATATATTATTCAATTATAAATAAATTAATTTTAATAATATTAAAACATGTTAATTTTTTAATCTATCATAAAAGTCTTTTTTTTAAATTATTTCTCCGTAATAACTAAATTAGTATGTAAAAGTATAAACTCTTTGAGGGAAAAAGACATATATTCCGTTACTTTTTAGAATTTCATTATTGATTCCTATGTTTTTTTTTTTTAGTCTAAGGTGTTGTTATTATTTTCTAAATTGTCATGATGCATATGTAATGGTTTACATTTTAATTTGTTAATTAATAATATTTTTAAATTACAGTTGATTTACTTAGTTAAAATTAAATATTGAATCATCGAAATTGTAATTTTTTAATTTAATTTAATTAGGTTAAATTGAAGTGTTGGATCGTTAAAATTAGACTTTTTAAATTATAGTTTGTCTAATTGGTTAAGATTGAACTATTTGATCGTTGAAATTATAATTTCTTAAGTCATATTTAGTCTAATCAATTAAGATTGAACATTTGAATCTTAAGAATTAGAATTTCTTAATCATGGTTAATATAATTAATTAAAATTGAACCACTCGATCGTCAAAATTAGAATTTTAAAGTCATATTTAATCTAATTAGTTAAGATTTAATCGCTAAATCACCAAAATTGAATTTTACAAATCATAATTAGGTTAAACCAAGAAGGTTATCGGTGTTAGAAAATTTTTTGCTCACGTTATTCACAATATTTACTATAGCTTGATGGTAGGCTATTCACAATTAAGTTTTGTTTTTATATTATATGTAATTCAGTTTGTGGTCAATACAAGAAGACTTCAGGCTAACGAGGCTATTGCCTAGGGCTTAAAAAAATGGTGTCTAAGTGTTGCTGCATTGTGTACTTAATTGTGTTATGTTTTTTTATCACTGATGTGTGCTTTTTTTTCAAGTATTATTGCAGTACCTTTTTTTTTTGAAAAAAAAGGTTCTCGAGCTATTGTGTTTTCTATGAGTAAATCTTGTGTGCATTGGCCTAACAATTTAGACATTGGGCAGAGAAATATAAAAAGGTTAAAAAAAAAAGGCGTTTGAAAAAATATTAAGAAAATGATTACCATCAATTTTGACTAGTTTTTTTATTTTGTCATTTTATACACGTTAGCTTTTAAGTTATTGCTTCAAGTACAAGAAAATAAAAAAGTAGAATAGCATATGATTGTAGGACTTATTTATTGAATGAATGTAGTGTGTTATTTATACATAGTTTATTCATATTCATTATAATTGCCCTCAAACTATCTAACTAACTAATTAAGTGATTAATTAGTTAGTTATCACATATATTTAGTGTTTTACTTGAATTACAAAAAACCTTTTAATACCAATAATGTTCTTTGTTTATTCTGATCAATCTGGTTTTTTCATAATATTCTTGGTTTCTAACTATTTCCTTTAATTCAAGTATCTAAGTGATGTTACACCTAGCAATCTTCTTAACTCTTCAAATCTATTTTTCTTTAATGCCTTGGTCATGATATCAGCCAATTGTACTTCAATTTGACAGTAAATGAGTTTTAGCTTGCATCTTCCAACTTGATCTCTTAAGAAGTGAAACTTTGTTTCAATGTGCTTGCTTCTTCCATGAGCCACATGGTTCTTTGCTAGATTTATGGCTGAGATGTTGTCAATCATCAATGGTATTGGCCTGCAAACTTCAATTTTCAGTTATGTTATCAATGATTTCAGCCATAGTGCTTGGCAGGCTGCATAACTGCCAGCAATATATTCAGCTTCACACGATGACAATGATATGACTGATTGCTTCTTTGAGCTCCATGCTATTGGAAATTTCATGAATTTGAACACATGGTCTGATGTGTTTCTTCTATCACTCTTATCTCCACACCAATCATAATTTGAATACCCCGCCAAGTCTTCATTTTCTTACTGTAATACTGTCGCAAATAAGATTTCATGCTCCAATGTGCCTTGAATGTATCTCATGATCCTATTGACTGCAATCCAATGAGAACGCTTAGGTTTCTCCATGAATCTGCTTATCACACCCACACTATAGCAAATATTAGGCATGATGTTGCACAAGTATCTAAGAGAACCAACAACTTGCTTGAACATGGTTGAATCAACCAGCTCTTCTTCAATTTATGTTCCCAGCTTTGCATTGAATTCATTTGGAGTGACAACAGGGTTGTAGCCAGTCATATTAAACCTTCTTAGGATTTGTCCAGCATATTTCTTCTAATGCATCAGTAGTCCTTCTTCTGTATCAGTAAACTCCATGCCCAGGAAATAGCTCAGTTTGCCCAAATTTGTCATTTCAAACTCTTATTTCATGATTTCTTTGAATTTTGCAATTGTCTTCCTATTGCTGCCAGTTACCAACAAGTCATCAACAAATAGGCATAGTAGGATCATTGCAGGGCCTCAGTTCATTATGAAGTGCTTCACATAAACTCCATACTCCATTATGCACTTGATGACTCCAATGCCAATTAGAAATGAGTCAATTATTTTGTTCCAAGGTCTTGGGGTTTGTTTCAACCCATAGAGAGTTTTCCTTAACCTAGACACATTATCCTCCTTTCCATTAATCACAAATCCTGGTGGTTGAGAGGCATATACCTCTTCTTCCAACAATCCATTCAGAAATGAAGACTTAACATTAAGCTGACACATCAGCCAACCTCTAGCACATACCAGTGCTATTACAAATCTGATTGTTTCAATTCTGGTCATTGGAGCAAACACTTCAGAATAGTCTATGTCTTTTGTAAGAATCCCTTAGCAACCAATATAGCTTTGTATTTAGCAATTGTTCCATCTAGATTCAGCTTGAGTTTGTAGACCCATTTTACCCCAATTTTGCTTCTATTTTGGAGGCAAGTCAGTCAAGTACCAGGTATGGTTCTTCTCAATTGCATTGATCTCTTTTACCATTGTTTTCTTCCAGGGTCGTTTCTTCAAGGCTTATTCAACATTCAAGGGTTTTGTATTTGCAAATAAGGCAAAGTGAATCAGATCTCCATTTTTGTCAATCTCACTGTCATAGTATACTTCAAGTTCTCTTAAATGTGTTGGTGG
The DNA here is from genome assembly GCA_037974295.1 of Cicer cuneatum. Classification (NCBI taxonomy): domain Eukaryota; kingdom Viridiplantae; phylum Streptophyta; class Magnoliopsida; order Fabales; family Fabaceae; genus Cicer; species Cicer cuneatum. Next base: position 64,052,059 of record JBBPBO010001986.1, on the reverse strand, counting down.
TTGTCTTGCTCTCTGAGGTCTGTTTGACATTATCCTTTCTCCATCTCTGTTTACACTGGTATGATGACCATCTTGCACTTGCAAAGGAATTTGTATATGTTGGCTTATGCTATTGGTCTCTTGTTCTCAGTCCCAATGTTGGTTGTTGGCATTATGTTTAAAGTGTTGGTTGATGTTGGCCTTTTGCTTCCACTCCCAGTTCTCTTGTTCGATGATTCTTACATCTCTACTGACTACCACCTTGCCTTTGATAGGATCATAGAACTTGTATGCACCAGTTGGATTGTATCTTACTAGTATCATGGATTCACTTTCGTCTTGCATTTTTCTTCTCCTCTAGTCTGGCACATGCTTGAAACATAGAGCACCAAATGTTCTCAAGTGCCATACTGTTGGTTTCCTTCCACTCCAGATCTTCTTTGTTACTTTCTCCGAAAACTTCTTTGTTGGACATTTATTTATAATGTAGGCAGCAATTGATGCAGCCTCTCCCCAGAATTTGTGTGGCAATCCTTTCTTCTTTAACATACTTCTAGTCATGTCTAAAATGGTTATATTTCTTCTTTCAACCAGACCATTGTGTTGAGATGTGTAAGGAGCAGTTACCTCATGTTCAATTCTATTTTTAACACAAAATTCCTTGAATTCATGTGATGTATACTCACCACTTCCATCTGTCCTTAGCACCTTGACTGCATCTCCACTTTGTTTCTCCACTTTTGTCTTAAAGTTCTTGAATATCTCCAATGTTTCATATTTGGTTTTTATCAAATAAATTCATAACATTCTACTAAAATCATTAACAAAAATTATGGAATACTTATTACCTCTCAATGATGGTACCTCAAATGGTCCACAAATGTCACTGTGAACCACTTCAAAACACATTTTTGCTCTTGCTTGCACTTGTGATTTGAATGACTTCCTTGATTATTTACCTGCCATACACACTTCACATACCTTCTCATGGACATCAATTCCAGGAATTCTTCTAACCATCTTCTTGACTCTTAGTTGCTGCAAGCTTATGAAGTTGAGATGGCCAAATCTTGAGTGCCACAACCATCTTTCATCAATTGAGCTCACTTTTTTCAGACATTAGATATCTGCAGCCTCTATATTGATGACAAAGGTTATGTTATTTGAGAGCTGAGCCTTTAGTGTCATCTTCCTTTGTCTATCATACATTTCCAAGGCATTATCCTGCATGATCACCTAAAATCTTTTCCGAATCAGATGACCAATGATCAATAAATTGTTTTTCATTCTTGGCAAATACAACACATTTTCAATCACCGTTGTTTTGCCATTTCTTCTTTTGATCACCATGTTACCAGCTCCCTTAGCTTCCATGGTTCTGTCATCAACAAACCTAATCTTGCTCCTTCTTGATGTACTAATATCCATCAGCTATTCCTTGTGACTTGTCATGTGATTAGAACACTTAGTATCAAGGAACCAGAAATGGAATGAGATGGTTCTTCATTTGTGGTAGCCATCAACAAGATTGTATCTAAGTCTAAATCATCTTCTTGAGCAGCACATGCCTCGTCTTCTTCTTTCTTCTTCTGTTTCCCTCATTTTCCAACCTAACATTCATAAGCAAAATGTTCAAACTTCTCACAATTATAACATTGCACCTTCTTCTTGTCAAAGTTCCTTGATTTTCCTTTTAATTTACACTTGCATTGCCTCCCTATGATGAGGATTCAGACTTATCATCAGATTTCTTGAACTTGTTTTCTTTTTCAGTTCTTTTTCTGGTCTTCTTTCTTGTAGGCTTGTGCTGCCAGTGTCTGATCTCCATATTTAGCCCTACTTCTTTCATCCATTCTCAATTCTCGTGCTTCTAAAGTGGCCTGCAATTCTTCAAGACTCAATGTGGAAATTTCTTTAGATTCTTCTATAGCACGTACAATGTAGTCAAACATGGGATGCAACAATCTCAATATTTTTTCACATAGTTTTTGTTCAATAAGCTTCTCCCCACAACCAACCATTTGATTGGTGATGCTCCTTAATCTTGAGACCAAATCAAACGCCTTTTCCTGCTCCTCCATCTGAAGCAATTCGAATTGTCTTTGTAAGGTCTACAATTTCACTTTCTTGACCTTGGTTCCTCCAGAATAACACTTCTCCATAATGTCCCAGGCTTTTTTTTTGCAATTCTTGCATAAGATATTTTGTCAAATTTGGTTGTGTCAAGGCATTGGTGAAGAATGAAGGTGGCCTTGCAATCTTTCTTCTTGTTTTCTTTAAAATTCGACATCTGCTCATCTGTTGGATTGACTCTCAGCTCCTCAAAACTGTTTTCTACGATTTATAACACTTTTTGAAAGCCAAACAGTGCTCGAATTTATACTCTCCATCTATCCCAATCTTTTCCATCAAAGTATGACATATGGGCTGAAAAATTTCCATTATTTGTACTTGAACTCATCCTCACTTCACTCGTGTTTCATTCCTCACGCTCCATTCGTGTGTTTTACTCTGATTTGGTTCTCAGAACTGTAAGACCCTTAATTTTAAATATTAATATTGGAATTAAGGTCAAGGGCATTTTGGGAATTTTTGTAAATATTTAATATATGTATGTTTTGAGTGAATATATATATATATATAAATATTTATTTTGAAGTATGAATTAAAAATTATTGGGTGAAGAATTAAATTAATTTAATTTCAAGTAATTAAATTAATTGGACAATTAAGTAAGGATTAAGTGGCTAATTGCAAGATAATTAAAAAGCTGGAAAATCAGACAAGTGGCAAGTGAGGTGGCACCTTGAGAGCCTATAAATAGGAGTGAGAAGGATGGTGAAATCAGAACACCATTCCTTCCACCATACTGCCCATATTGCATGTACCAACTCCATCACTCCTCCCATTTTCTGTCTCTGTTTTCTGCTTTCTGCCATTCCCGAATTGAAATTGTAGAGAGGGAAATCCTTCAAACACCATTAACTGAAATTCCAGCCATCAAACCTGAAAACCCCTAGTAGTAAAGTTAATCCCCACCCCAATACGAAGAGAAAGAACCCAGTTTTGCAGCAGCAAACTCAGGGAACCGCTTCACCGTTTTTGGACGTAGAGAAGGGAACGCAGCAGGAATAAGAGGAAATAGCAAAGCACGCTACAAGGGTAAGGGCACCTTCCATCTTTTAGCTGCATTAGGGCCATAAAGTGTGCTATTTCAGTTCTGTTTTTAAAAGAAAAACTGTTTTCGAAAAATGACATTTTGAAGGAAAATGCATTTTTGTTGATATGTGATTATCCCGATGGTTGTTGCTGGATGTTTTTCTGATAAAACATTGCTGTTTTACTTATGGGTGAAAGCTGGAAAATGTGTGCATGTTATTTTAATGATGATTAAAATGCATGTCTTAAAACTGTTTTGAAAATAGCATTAAAATGCAAAATGCATTCTGTTGGTGTTTGGTGTTTGTGATGTTTGTTTTTCATTCTGTTGTGTTTTGAGAAAACTAAAAACATGCATGTTTGCTATGATGTTTTGGGAAAACTAAATGCATGCATGTTTGCTCTGGTGTTTGAGAACTCTGAGATGTTGCATGTTTGTTCTGATGAGTGTGAACACTGAAAAGTTGCATGCTTGTTCTGATGAGTGAGAACACTGGAATGTTGCATGATGTTCTGATGATTGACCATCTGTCTCTGTTTTGAATAAACTGGTGTTAATGGTTTTGATTCTGTTTTATGTTGTGAGATTCTGGTTGTTCTGGGTGATCTTGATGATATTGTTGATTCTGATTCTGGTTGTTTGGTGTGGTTCTGGTGGTGTTAATGGTTTTTAAAGAAAAAAGGATTTTAAATGAGGAATGGTTTTTCTTGAACAAGTGCAGAATCTGTTTGATGTTGGATGTTGTTTTAAAAGAATCAGTTTTGAAAAAGGGTTGAATTTTCACTGGTTTTTCGAAGGTGTATTCGACTACAACAGGTGTGTATTCGAATACAACCTTCCAGGTCTCTGTTTTATGTTAAAGTTTTCAAACCTGTATTCGAATACGAGCCCCTGTATTCGAATACAGAGGAAAGATTTTTGCTTCTGTATTCGCATCTGTATTCGACTACGATCATGTTGTATTCGAATACAGAAGTGAAATTTTAACACTGTATTCGCAAATGTAGTCGACTACAGACATGCTGTATTCGACTACAGATTCGAGTTTTTTCAGAAACTCCATTTTCAGCTTCTGTATTCGAATACAAGGAAGCTGTATTCGAATACAGATTCGTGTTTTCCAGAAAAACAAGTTTTAATCACTGTCATGTGAGTTTTGAAGTGTTGAGAAACCCTGAGAAGTTTTAAATGAATTGAAAAGAAGTATGTGAAATGGTTTTAAAGAGGAGAGAAAGATGTTTGAAAATCTTTAAGTGACTTGGAAGAAAAGGCTGAACTTTTCAAAGGTTGAACTCCTGTATTCGACTACAGCCATGCTGTATTCGAATACTGAAGGTTAAATTTCAATTCCTGCTTCTGTATTCGAATACAGGGAGTCTGTATTCGAATACAGATTCGTGTTTTCAGAAAAATTTCAAGTTTAAGAGTGTTTTGAAAACCCTGAGTATTTGGGGGAAATACTGGGAATGTTGTGATGGATTTAAATGGAACTTTTGATGAGATTTTGAAGTTGTGGTAATGAAGTTTTCAAAACCTTACTGATATAATGAAAGAGGATGATTTATGCACTGAAATCTGCCTCTGTATTCGAATACTAGAGGGCTGTATTCGAATACAGAGTGTGAACCTGTACTGTTTTTGGCTTCTGTATTCGAATACAGAAGAGCTGTATTCGAATACAGATTCGTAAATCTCAGAAAAATCCCAGTTCTAATTATGTGTCTGAATTTTTGAGAGGTTGGGAAAACATTTCAAAGTATGAATGACTAATGGACTGTTTAATTCATGATTGTGATATTATTATGACTGTGCTAAAATATTTAAACATGATAAAGAGCATGAATTTTGTGAGTTTGCATTCTGTTTCTAGAGAAGTGAAACATTGCATATTCATGCATTTGCATAGTCATGTGGTACCCGCGATGGGCCACAGAGTAATGCGCAACCACGTGCTGATCTGTTGAGCGATTGCACGAGTGCTGGACTGTTGAGCGTCTGCACTAAGTACTGATCTGTTGAGCGATTGTACTTTGGTATATAAGTGCTGGACTGTTGAGCGTCTGCACTGGTACTGGACTGTTGAGCGTCTGTACCCTGAAATGCGCAACCCCGTGCTGATCTGTTGAGCGATTGCACGGGTGCTGGACTGTTGAGCGTCTGCACTAGGTACTGATGCACTAGGTACTGATCTGTTGAGCGATTGTACCTTGGGTGATGTCAAACGTGCTGGTCTGTTGAGCGACTGCACGATGTGCTGGACTGTTGAGCGTCTGCACTGGTGCTGATCTGTTGAGCGATTGCACCCTGATCATGAGGGCCGTTGAGATGTGCTGGTCTGTCGAGCGACTGCACCTTGGTGATTCCAAGAAAATTATGCATGAGCATATATGCATTTCATTGTGGGATTTGACCGTTGTGTCATGATTGTTTATGGGATGAGTGTTGGAAATTATTGCGTGTGAGTGCTGTTCAAAGACTGAAATTTCTGAATTTATGTTTGTGTTTTGATGACGTGTTGGCTGTACTTACCGCATATTCATAATCATTAAGTGCTGTTTTGAAAAGGCATGAAAGTCATAAATTTCCAAAGGAGCATTATTATTTTCCTCATCATCATAAATTATGCCATGATTAGATGTTGTCCTGCAATACATGCTATGTGAATATTTGTTATTTTCGGTTGGTGACCCCCTTGCCATTATATTGTGGACTTTGGGCTTTGCCCTCAGATGCCTCCCAAACTCGCGCCGCCCGTGGGAACCCGAACGACGGAAACGTCGTTGAATTTCCTTGACCGCTACTCGCGCACTGCTTGGGCTTTTGACCCCCTCTCAAGCAGAGCGGCCTATACGGGGTGGCTAGAGCGGACTAGTAGGACGGATGGTGTTGAAGACTTCGTAGAGCGTACACACGCGAGCATAGAGTTTCCCGTGCCTTCTCGCCTGGTGCTAGAGGCGCACGGAGTTTTTGAGGACGCGGAGGATTCTGCTGAGAAGGTTGAGGCGGAGGCCACTGTAGGAGTGGTGATTCCCAATACGAAGATTAGAAGAGAGATTCATGAGTCTGATGCGGTGGAGGAGCGTGAAGAGCTGAGACCAGTAGCGACTGAGATTCCGGGTCCATCTAGGATTTCCGATGACTGCTACGAGATTCCGGCACCGCCAAAGCGGCCACGAGTGTGTATTGACTTGACTTCGGAGGAGACCGACCCTTCTATGTATGACGAGGATGAGGAGGAGGTTACGTCGAAGAGAGCTGCAGAGTCAGAGGAGACTTGTGTGGAATGCGGAGGGAATTCGTGCTACTGCAGCTTCAGCGGATGATCAGTTAGACTTATTGTATTAGGTTTTGGGTTGAAATTGTAATTTGTCTTATTTTGGAAATCCTGTACTATTTTCCGCTGTACCATGTACTCTGATATTTACTGTTGATGTATTATGACAATGATATTTTGGGATGTATTAATGTTTAAAAACTAATTTCCAAGATAAGTACTTAGTGATAATCTTGATGAAGTATTTGGTTTACGTTCATCGATTTATCTATAACGTACTATTTTATGAAGAACTTTATTTTAATTCTTTTGAAATAAATTTGGGAAAAACTTATTTTAATTATTAATTTAAAAAAAAAATGCACCCGCACTGTGTTTTAAACTCGGGGTGTTACAATTGTGGTATCAGAGCATTTGGTCAATTTTGGGTTTAAGCTCTGATTAAAGTGTGGTTTTGAGTCATTAGCTGATCATGCATAAGAAGCAAGTAGTTAAAGTTTCAAGTCTTGTGAGAGTTGTGGTGTGACTGAAGTAATGATGGTTTTTGTAGGAAACAATCCCGCCAAGAAGAGATGACACCGCAAGGACGAATGTCAGCAGAGAAGATCTGATGGCTGAAGCAATGAACAATATGGTTGCGTCTGTTGCTGCCCAGACGGCTGCCAAGACTCAACGCGACTTAGAGAAGAGGGAGCGAGAGATTCGCGCTGCTGAGTCTAGAGGGCTTGAGGACTTTCGCCGTCATAACCCTCCCGAGTTTACAGGTGATGAGGGTCCAAAAAGGGCGGATCAGTGGATCCAAGAGATGGAAAAGATATTCGAGATGATTAACTGCCGGGCAGTAGTGAGAGTCAACTATGCCACGTACCTTCTGGTAGGGGACGCAGAGTACTGGTGGAGGAGTACGAGATCACTGATGGCGTCGGCCCAAGAGGAAGTGACCTGGGAGTCCTTCAAAAAGAAGTTTCTAGACATGTACTTCCCAATGAGTACGAGGACCAAGTTGGGGATGACTTTCTGAAATTGTACCAAGGGAGTATGACAGTGGGAGAATACGCAGCTAAATTTGAGTCGCTATCCAGACACTTCAGATTCTTCTGAGAAGAAGTTGATGAACAGTTCATGTGTCATCGCTTCCAGAATGGATTGAGGTATGACATCCAGGAGTCGGTTCTACCCTTGGGAATACAACGTTTCCAAGTGCTAGTGGAAAAGTGCAGAGAGGTGGAGGAAATGAAGAATAAAAGGGCCAACAGAGGTGGACACTTTAACTCAGGAGGGCCTAGTCGGATGAATAACTAGAACAACAAAGGGAAGCAAGTGGCCAAGCCGTACAACCGGCCACAGAACAACAGGAGGGGCCAGAATCGACCGGGAAACCAAACGTTTGGACGGCAGTTGGGACAAGGAATCTGGTGTTATCGCTGTGGAAAGGAAGGACATATTGCAACTGCTTGTACCACGAGAGATTTGTTGTGCTTCAACTGCCACAAGCCAGGACATGTGGCAAGGGATTGCCGGGTTCCAAAGGTGGAGCCTACGGTGAACGCGACTAGGGCTGCTCGTCCTACTGCGAGAGGCCGCGTCTACCACATGGGTGCTGAAGCTGGAGGACAAGCTCAGAATTTAATCCAGCAAGACTGTGAGATTGTAGGTAACACACTAACTACACCTTTTGATTCGGGGGCAACCCACTTTTTCATTGCTATGGATTGTGTACATCATTTGAAGTTGTCTGTATCTACTTTACCTTTTGATTTGGTTGTTACTACGCCTGCTAAGACTTTGACTGTAGACTCTGCATGCTTACACTGTACGGTAACAATTCAGAATAGGGACTTCTTGGTTAATCTAATCTGTCTACCCCTACAATCCCTCGAGATCATTCTCGGCATGGATTGGATGTCCTATAATTTCGTAGTTTTGGATTGCGCTCGAAAATTGGTTCTTTTCCCCGAACCTGGAGTCGCTCGATATTTGACTGCTAACCAACTCGGAGTATCGCTGAGAGAAGGAACTCATGAGTTCTTATCATTGGCTAACATGGAGACCAAGATGGATGTAAATATAGAAGTTGTGATGTTAGTCAAGGAATACCCGGACGTATTTCCATCTGAAATTCCAGGATTACCCCCGGTGAGAGAGGTGGAGTTCTTCATTGACTTACACCCAGGAACTAGACCTATTTCAATTGCGCCGTACCGGATGTCGCCATTGGAATTAAGCGAGCTTAAAGGTCAGATTGAAGGTTTGTTGGAGAAAGGATTTATCAGACCAAGTGTGTCGCCGTGGGGAGCACCGGTATTGTTGGTTAAGAAGAAGGATGGAAGTTCGCGTCTATGTGTGGATTATCGACAGCTGAACAAGGTGACCATCAAGAACCGTTACCCGTTACCGCGCATTGACGATTTGATGGACCAATTGAGGGGTGCAGCGGTGTTTTCAAAGATTGATTTGAAGTCGGGATACCATCAGATTCGAGTAAGAGAAGGAGATATTCAGAAGACTTCTTTCAGAACTCGTTACGGACACTATGAATATCTCGTTATGCCTTTTGGGGTTACGAATGCACCGGCAATTTTCATGGAATACATGAATAGGATATTCAGCTCGTTTTTGGATAAGTTTGTGGTGGTATTCATTGACGATATTTTGATTTATTCAAAGGATGAAGAAGAACACGAAGAGTGTAACACCCCGAGTTTAAAACACACCACGAGTGTATTTTTTTTTGTTTTAAAACAAATACATAAATAAAAGAGTTTTCAGAATTATGTTTCAAGGAAATTAAAATCAATTCAAATTAAATATCATTCGACTTCGTAATCAAAAATAGTAAGGAATTTAAAACAGCAACATCACAATTAAATCGAATGAGATATTTATCGAAATTTGATCTTTATCATATACTAAAATAAAGATACATCAAAATATTTATCAGAGTGCGGAAGAGTTTTACAATAATTCCCAAAATGAATATTTACAACCATAGAGTTCAAAACCCTATACATAAGTCTACTCTGATCATACCCTAAGCTACAGTAGCATTACAATATTCACAAGTCTTTTCTTCACCCAGCTGCTCATCTCTTTGCATAGCCCACGAGTAAAGATCAAGGGAAACTAACGACGTTCCCTGTCGTTAGTATGACCATCAGGGGTACGGTTTTGAATCTCATATGAGGGCAACGCCCAATTTCCACAATAATTGTAAAGGGTCACCGACCGAAAATAACAATTACCACATAGCAGTTATATCAAGAATATCAAACATATTCATAGTACATGATGATAAATAAGGATGCTAAATTTTGAAATACATGTCATTTGTACTTTACAAAACAGCAACCAAGTAAGTATAAAAATCATGATGTAAGCACAAACATCAATTCATCCGAAATTACATATTTTCAAAAAAATACTTACTCACACAACAATTTTCCATCGTCAACATAAAATCAAAACGTGACCCTCCGGTCAAACACTCCGATGCAATATGTATGTGCTCATGTTCATAAATTCTTGGAATCACTTAGGTGCAGTCGCTTACAGACCAGCATAATTTAACGGCCCTCATGACCAGGATGCAATTGGATACAGATCAGCACCAGTGCAGTCGCATACAGACCAGCACTCGTGCAGTCACTACAGACCAGCACGTTTGACATAAACCAAGGTACAATCACTACAGATCAGTACCTAGTGCAATCACTACATATCAGCACTCGTGCAATCACTACAGATCAGCACGTGGCTGCGCATTTCAGGGTACAGACACTACAGTCCAGTACCAGTGCAGTCGTTTATCTGACCAACACTTATATACCAATGTACAATCACAGATTAGTACCTAGTGCAATCACTACAGATCAGCACTCGTGCAATCACTACAGATCAGCACGTGGATGCGCATCACTCTGTGGCCCATCACGGGTACCACCTGACTATGCTATGCATGAATATGCATTGTTTCACTTCATTGAAAACAGTATGCAACCTTAGTAAAATTCATGCATTTTCCTCATTTTTCAAAATATCTCAACACATTCAAAGATTAACCATTCAAGCAAGCATTACACTTTGCATTACCTCAAAGATTCTTACAGGTAATACTTCAAATGACAGGTTATCCTTCAGCTGAATCGTGTCTGGTTCGATCACATGCGACGGATCTGAAATGTACTTCATTAGTTGCGACACGTGAAATACGTCATGAATATTGGACAGCATTGGAGGTAAAGCTATCCTGTAAGCCAATGGTCCGATACGCACAGAAATCTGATATGGTCCAATAAACTTTGGAGTCAATTTTCTGGATTTAATAGCCCTGCCCACTCCCGTTGTAGGCGTGACTCTTAGAAATACATGATCGCCTTGCTGAAATTCCAAAGGTCTGCGACGCTTGTCCGCATAACTCTTCTGACGATCCTGTGAAATCTTCATTTTCTCTTATATCCTCTTGACTTTTTCCGTAGTTTGTTCCACCATCTTAGGTCCAACAATCATACTTTCCCCGTCTTTATACCAACACAAAAGCGTTTGACACTTGCGTCCATACAAAGCTTCATATGGTGCTATTCCAATACTTGCGTGAAACCTCAGTTTCGTATTTTTTGCCAGAAACCTCAGTTTTAATCACAGTTTTGAATCTTAACAGTTGGGGAAAAACCTTTGTTAATAAAGAGTGGAACTTTGAGGTAATGCAAAGTGTAATGCTTGCTTGAATGGTTAATCTTTGAATGTGTTGAGATGTTTTGAAAAATGAGGAAAATGCATGAATTTTACTAAGGTTGCATACTGTTTTCAATGAAGTGAAACAATGCATATTCATGCATGGCATAGTCAGGTGGTACCCGCAATGGGCCACAGAGTGATGCGCATTCACGTGCTGATCTGTAGTGATTGCACTAGGTACTAATCTGTGATTGTACCTTGGTATATAAGTGTTGGTCAGATAAACGACTGCACTGGTACTGGACTGTAGTGTCTGTATCCTGAAATGCGCAGCCACGTGCTGATCTGTAGTGATTGCACTAGGTACTGATCTGTAGTGATTGTACCTTGGTTTATGTCAAACGTGCTGGTCTGTAGTGACTGCACGAGTGCTGGTCTGTATGCGACTGCATTGGTGCTGATCTGTATGCGATTGCACGCTGGTCATGAGGGCCGTTAAATTGTGCTGGTCTGTAAGCGACTGCACCTTGGTGATTCCAAGAATTTATGAACATGAGCATATACATATTGCATCGGAGTGTTTGACCGGAGGGTCACGTTTGATTTTATGTTGATGGTGGAAAATTGTTGTGTGAGTAAGTATTTTTTTGAAAATCTGTAATTTCGGATGAATTGATGTTTGTGCTTACATCATGATTTTTATACTTACTTGGTTGCTGTTTTGTAAAGTACAAATGACATGTATTTCAAAATTTAGCATCCTTATTTATCATCATGTACTATGAATATGTTTGATATTCTTGATATAACTGCTATGTGGTAATTGTTATTTTCGGTCGGTGACCCTTTACAATTATTGTGGAAATTGTGCGTTGCCCTCAGGTGAGATTCAGAACCGTACCCCTGATGGTCATACTAACGACAAGGAACGTCGTTAGTTTCCCTTGATCTTTACTTGTGGGCTATGCAAAGAGATGAGCAGCTGGGTGAAGAAAAGACTTGTGAATATTGTAATGCTACAGTAGCTTAGGGTATGATCAGAGTAGACTTATGTATAGGGTTTTGAACTCAATGGTTGTAAATATTCATTTTGGGAATTATTGTAAAACTCTTCCGCACTCTAATAAATATTTTGATGTATCTTTATTTTAGTATATTATAAAGATCAAATTCCCATAAATATCTCATTCAATACAATTGTGATGTTGCTGTTTTAAAATTCCTTACTATTTTTAATTACGAAGTCGAATGATATTTAATTTGAATTGATTTTAATTTCCTTGGAACGCAATTCTGAAAACTCTTTTATTTATGTATTCGTTTTTTTTAAAAAAAAAATACACTCGCGCCTGTTTTAAACTCGGGGTGTTACACTCACCAGTGTTAGTTCTGCCACAGCCAGAGGAACCATATGAAGTTTACTATGATGCATCTCACCAAAGTCTGGGATGTCAAGGTGCAAACACGAGAAAGGGGGGTTGAATTGTGTTTGACTTAACTTAAATACTTTTCCTATTTTAATACTTTCAAAACAAAACTTGATGTATAATTAAAACAGAGTTAGCAGCGGATAAAAATAAAAACTCACAGATTTTATACTGGTTCACCGCGCTGTGTTTAAATTCCTGGTTCACCGCGCTGTGTTTAAATAAAAACTTAAATTCGTTTTTTTTAAAAAAAAAATACACTCGCGCTGTGTTTTAAACTCGGGGTGTTACATTAGTGGTATCAGAGCATTTGGTTAAAGTTTTGGGTTAAAGCTCTGATTTAATTATTGGTTTTAAGTCGTTATCTGATCATACATAGGAGCAAGTAGTTAGAGTGTCAAGTCTTGTATAGTTGTGGTGTGCTGAAGTAATGATGTTGTTGAGCTATATTTTGGAATTATTCTAAACGGTGTGAGATTTCTACTTGATGATGGTTTTGTAGTGGAACCATGCCTCCAAGGAGAGACAACACTGTAAGAACCAACGACAGCCGGGAAGATAGGATAGCTGAAGCAATGATTAATATGGCTGCGTCTGTTGCTGCACAGACGGCTGCGAAGACTCAGCGCGACTTAGAGAAAAGAGAAAGAGAAATTTGTGCTGCTGAGTCAAGAGGACTAGAGGATTTTCGTCGTCATAATCCTCCCAAATTCAAAGGTGATGAGGGTCCGAAAAGAGCGGACCAATGGATTCAGGAAATGGAGAAAATCTTTGAAATGATTAACTGCCAGGCAGCAGTAAAAGTCAATTATGCTACATATCTGCTGCTAGGGGATGCAGACATTGGTGGAGGAGTACAAGGTTGCTGATGGGGGCAGCTCATGAGGAGGTAAACTGGGAGTCGTTCAAGAGGAAGTTTTTGGACAAATATTTCCCAATGAGCACTAGAACGAAATTGGGTGACGATTTTCTGAAACTGCATCAGGGAAACATGACAGTGGGGGAATATGCAGCCAAATTTGAATCCCTATCAAGGCATTTCAGATTTTTCCGCGAAGAGGTGGATGAACAGTTTATGTGTCATCGTTTTCAAAGTGGGCTGAAATATGAAATTCAAGACTTCGTTTTACCATTGGGAATTCAACGTTTCCAAGTTCTAGTGGAGAAGTGTAGAGAGGTTGAGGACATGAAAAATAGGAGGGCCAACCGAGGAGGAAACTTTAATTCGGGAGGACCCAGCCGAATGAACTATCCAAACAGCAAAGGAAAGCAAGTGTTTAAGCCATATAACAGACCCCAAAACAGCAGTAGAGGCCAGAATCGGCCACGGAATCATAACTTTGGAAGACAACTGGGACAAGGAGTCCGGTGTTATCGTTGTGGGAAGGAAGGGCATATAGCTCCAGCTTGTACCACAAGGGATCTTGTATGTTTCAATTGTCAAAAACCGGGACACATCGCAAGGGATTGTCGGGCTCCGAAGGTGGAACCAACAGTGAATACAGCTAGGGCCACTCGTCCTATTGCTAAGGGACGCGTCTACCACATGGATGCTGCTGCTCGAAGTCAAACTCCTAATTTAATCCAGCAAGACTGCCAGATTGCAGGTAACACATTAACTGCACTTTTTGATTCGGGAGCAACCCATTCTTTCATTGCTATGGATTGTGTGAATCGTTTGAAGCTATCTATGTCTGCTTTGCCTTTTGATTTGATTGTTTCCACACCTGCTCAGACTTTGACCGTAAATTCTACATGTTTACGTTGTCCTGTAACAATTCAAGATTGAAATTTCTTGGTTAATTTAATTTGTTTACCCCTGCAATCACTCGAGATAATTCTCGGCATGGATTGGATGCCTTATAATTATGTAGTCTTGGATTGTGCCCGTAAATTAGTTCTTTTTCCCGAACTTGAAGTTGTTCGGTATTTGTTTGCTAACAAGCTTGGAGTATCACTGAGAGAAGGAACTCAGGAATTCTTATCATTGGCTAACATGGAGACCAAGATGGATATAAGCATAGAAGATGTAGTGTTAGTCCAAGAGTATCCGGACGTATTTCCGACAGAAATTCCAGGATTACCCCCGGTAAGAGAAGTGGAGTTCTTCATTGATTTGCACCCAGGAACTGGACCCATTTCAATTGCACCGTATAGAATGTCGCCATTGGAATTAAACAAGCTTAAGGATCAAATTGAAGGTCTGTTGGAGAAAGGATTTATCAGGCCAAGTGTGTCACCGTGGGGAGCTCCGGTGTTATTGGTTAAGAAAAAGGATGGAAGTTCACGCTTATGTGTGGATTACAGGCAACTTAACAAGGTAACCATTAAAAACCATTATCCTTTACCACGCATAGATGATTTGATGGACCAATTGAGGGGAGCAGCTGTGTTTTCAAAGATCGATTTGAAGTCAGGCTATCATCAGATTCGGGTAAGAGAAGGAGATATTCAAAAGACCGCTTTTAGGACTCATTACGGGCATTATGAATATCTTGTTATGCCATTTGGAGTTACGAATGCACCAGCGATTTTTATGGATTATATGAATAGGATTTTCAGTCCATTTTTAGATAAATTCGTGGTGGTATTCATTGATGATATTTTGATTTATTCAAAGGATGAAGAAGAACACGGAGAGCATTTGCGTCAAGTTCTGGAAATTTTACGAGGGAAGCAATTGTACGCCAATCTGTCGAAGTGTGAATTCTGGTTGGAGAAAGTGAATTTCTTGGGACATGTAATAACAAAGGAAGGAATTGCAGTAGATCCGGCAAAGATTGAGACAATTCTTGCTTGGAAACAACCTCAGACCATCACGGACATAAGAAGTTTCGTCGGACTGGCAGGATACTACAGGAGATTTATTGAAGGATTTGCTAAGATTGTAGCTCCTTTGACACAACTCACCAGGAAGAATCAGCCGTTTGCGTGGACAGAGAAGTGTGAAGAGAATTTTCAGTTACTTAAGAAAAATTGACAACCTCACCAGTGTTGGTTTTACCACAACCAGAGGAACCATATGAGGTTTATTGTGATGCATCTCACCAAGGTCTGGGCTGTGTTTTGATGCAACATCAGAAAGCTGTCGCCTACGCCTCAAGGCAATTGAAAGCTCACGAACGGAACTATCCGACTCATGATCTAGAACTTGCTGCTGTAGTGTTTGCATTAAAGGTCTGGAGACACTATCTTTATGGATGCACGTTCACGGTGTTCAGCGACCATAAGAGCTTGAAGTATCTGTTCGATCAGAAAGAACTGAACATGCGTCAGAGGAGATGGATGGAGACTCTCAAAGATTTTGATTTTTCATTATAGTACCATCCTGGAAAAGCCAATGTAGTGGCTGATGCATTGAGCAGAAAAAGCGTAACAGTGTCCTCAATGATGATGGCCAGACAACAAGAGTTGTGGGAAGCATTTAGAGATCTACACTTGGATGTAGAGTTTGCACCGGGAATTTTAAAGTGTGGAATGATAACCATTTCAAGTGGATTACTTGAGGAGATTGCAAATCTGCAAGACGATACATTAATTCAAGAAAAGAGGAACCTAATAACGCTATGACAGACAGCTGAATTCAGGGTCGGAACAGATAATATTCTGAGATGTAATGGAAGGATTTGCGTACCGAAAGTTGCAGACATGAGAAGAACGATCTTGGAAGAGGCTCATAAGAGCAAATTGAGTATTCATCCTGGAGCAACCAAGATGTATCAAGACTTAAAACAAAATTATTGGTGGCCAGGAATGAAGAGGGACGTAGCGGAGTACGTATCGGCTTGTTTAACTTGTCAAAAAGCGAAGGTGGAACATCAACAACCCGCTGGAATGTTGCAGCCTTTGGATATACCAGAATGGAAGTGGGATAGCATTTCCATGGATTTTATAACTGGACTGCCCAAGACAAGAAGAAAGAATGATTCGATTTGGGTAATCGTGGATCGATTGACCATATATGCACATTTCTTGCCGGTAAAGACCATTTATAAGGTAGATAAGCTGACAGAGATTTACATTGCTGAAATTGTGAGATTACACGAAGTTCCATCGAGCATTGTATCGGACCGTGATCCAAAATTCACATCTCACTTTTGGAGAGCGTTGCATGAAGCGTTGGGAACAAAACTGAAATTGAGTTCAGCTTATCATCCACAAACAGATGGACAAACAGAAAGAACAAATCAGTCCTTGGAAGATCTATTAAGAGCATGCGTATTGGATGACAGAGGAAGTTGGGATGATGTGCTGCCATTGATTGAGTTCACCTACAACAACAGCTTTCACGCAAGTATTGGAATGGCACCATATGAAGCTTTGTATGGACGCAAGTGTCAAACGCCTTTGTGTTGGTATACAGACGGGGAAAGTATGATTGTTGGACCTGAGATGGTGGAACAAACTACGGAAAAAGTCAAGAGGATACAAGAGAAAATGAAGATTTCACATGATCGTCAGAAGAGTTATGTGGAGAAGCATCGCAGACCTTTGGAATTTCAGCAAGGCGATCATGTATTTCTAAGAGTCACGCCTACAACTGGAGTGGGCAGGGCTATTAAATCCAGAAAATTGACTCCAAAGTTTATTGGACCATAATAGATTTCTGCGCGTATCGGACCATTGGCTTACCGGATAGCTTTACCTCCAATGCTGTCCAATATTCATGACGTATTTCACGTGTCGCAGCTAAGGAAGTACATTTCAGATCCGTCGCATGTGATCGAACCAGACACGATTCAGCTGAAGGATAACCTGTCATTTGAAGTATTACCTGTAAGAATTGAGGACAGGAAGATCAAACAGCTGAGGAACAAGGAAGTCCCGCTAGTCAAAGTGATATGGAATCCGACTACTGGAGACGCGACTTGGGAACTAGAGAGTAAGATGAGGGAACAACATCCTCATTTGTTTAACGACATGTAGTTTCGAGGACGAAACTAATTTAAGGGGGGTAGTATTGTAAGACCCTTAAATTTAAAATTAATTTCAGATTTGATTTTAAGGGTATTTTGGGAATATCGGTGTAATATTCAATAGATGTATATTTTTGTGTAAATATATATGTATATATAATTAATTGTTTTGGAGGTGGAATTAAAATTATTGGATAATGGATGAATTAATTTAATTTTGAGTAATTAAATTATCGGACCGTTAATTAAGATATTCTCTGCTAATTTCGACGGAAACGGGTTAAGTGCTGGAGGATCAAAAGATATTTTGATATAAGAATTGGTGAGGTGGCGTAGATATTTGTGAAAAAGGAAACAATTCTTCTCTCCTCTGCTGTGTCAGTTGCTTTATGTGGATATTTAAGTAAGAAGCTTTTCCTTCTTTCCTCTACGCGCCAGTTCTGCTTTATCTTCTTCTTCTTCTTCTTCTAATTTTCTGAGTGTTGGTGAAGAAAAACAGTTTACTTAAAAGTCATCGTTCTGGAAAATCTGAGTGTCGAATCAGAAAGTTTCGAGTACGAAAGTCATTCCTCTGATCGTTACGGAGCTAAAGAACTAATTTTCGTAGCGGCGAACACGAACGGGAGTATCGTCGGCTTTTGTCGCAGAAGCGTACGAGCTAAGGGAACGTAACTAAGGTAAAGGCACCTTCCAACTTTCTAGATTGCATTTAGGGCTGTAAATGCATGTGTGATGAATGATATTTGGTTTATGATTGTGAAAAACATTGTATTATGTTTTGAAAATCATTCTGTGAGCGTTGAATGATGATTCTGGTTCTGATTTTGTTTTGTTAAAAATCAGTGAGGTTATTCTGGTTTGAATAAATCTGTGTTTTGCTGTGTTTTGTTAAACAATCTGGTGTTGATGGTTGTTTCAAATGAAAAGGGATTTAAAATGGTGGAAGTATTTTTATGAAAAATCTGTTGTTGGTATTTGATGAAAAATGTTCTGAGTTGAGGTTTTAAAAGAGGGGAATTATGATTCTGGCGTTGGGTTGGATTTTCAAAAGAAAAGGTTTTGAAAATGTGTTGAAGTTTCAGAAAAATTCACTGATTTCGAAGGTGTATTCGAATACGGCATTGAGTGTATTCGAATACAACCTGCAAAGCTTCTGTTTTCCCTAAGTTTTCGAACTTGTATTCGACTACGAGCCCCTGTAGTCGAATACAGATTTTCCAATTTTGCTACTGACTTAGCATCTGTATTCGACTACGACCCTCTGTAGCCGAATACAGATTTGCAATTTTTGCTTCTGTTTTAACCATTGTATTCGACTACAACCCTCTGTAGCCGAATACAGATTTGCAACTTTTGCCACTAACTTCGCATCTGTATTCGACTACGAAGGCCTCGTATTCGAATACAGAATGCCGATTTTTCACTATTTTAGCTTCTGTATTCGAATATAAGGTAGCTGTAGTCGAATACAGATTCGTATTTTTCAGAAATTCAAGTTTTTAACATTGTTTTATAAACCTTAAGTGTTGGGGTACCTTGGGAAGGTTTATGGTGATTAAAAATGGAAATTTGGTGATAGTTTGAAGTGGTGATGATGAAGTTTTTGAGAATTTACTGAAGTTGTAGAAATTCTGATTTTTGTATTGTGACAGCCTCTGTATTCGAATACTAGGAGTCTGTATTCGAATACAGGATGTTGATTCTGCCTTGTTTGGCTTCTGTATTCGAATACAATGAAGCTGTATTCGAATACAGATTCATATTTTTTGCCAGAAACCTCAGTTTTAATCACAATTTTGAATCTTAACAGTTGGGGAAAAACCTTTGTTAATAAAGAGTGGAACTTTGAGGTAATGCAAA
The DNA here is from genome assembly GCA_037974295.1 of Cicer cuneatum. Classification (NCBI taxonomy): domain Eukaryota; kingdom Viridiplantae; phylum Streptophyta; class Magnoliopsida; order Fabales; family Fabaceae; genus Cicer; species Cicer cuneatum. The sequence continues at coordinate 64,032,769 of JBBPBO010001986.1, read as the reverse complement.
GTGTAATGCTTGCTTGAATAGTTAATCTTTGAATGTGTTGAGATGTTTTGAAAAATGAGGAAAATGCATGAATTTTACTAAGGTTGCATACTGTTTTCAATGAAGTGAAACAATGCATATTCATGCATGGCATAGTCAGATGGTACCCGCGATGGGCCACAGAGTGATGCGCATTCACGTGCTGATCTGTAGTGATTGCACGAGTGCTGATCTGTAGTGATTGCACGAGTGCTGATCTGTAGTGATTGCACTAGGTACTAATCTGTGATTGTACCTTGGTATATAAGTGTTGGTCAGATAAACGACTGCACTGGTACTGGACTGTAGTGTCTGTATCCTGAAATGCGCAGCCACGTGCTGATCTGTAGTGATTGCACGAGTGCTGATCTGTAGTGATTGCACTAGGTACTGATCTGTAGTGATTGTACCTTGGTTTATGTCAAACGTGCTGGTCTGTAGTGACTGCACGAGTGCTGGTCTGTATGCGACTGCACTGGTGCTGATCTGTATGCGATTGCACCCTGGTCATTAGGGCCGTTAAATTGTGCTGGTCTGTAAGCGACTGCACCTTGGTGATTCCAAGAATTTATGAACATGAGCATATACATATTGCATCGGAGTGTTTGACCGGAGGGTCACGTTTGATTTTATGTTGATGGTGGAAAATTGTTGTGTGAGTAAGTATTTTTTTGAAAATCTGTAATTTCGGATGAATTGATGTTTGTGCTTACATCATGATTTTTATACTTACTTGGTTGCTGTTTTGTAAAGTACAAATGACATGTATTTCAAAATTTAGCATCCTTATTTATCATCATGTACTATGAATATGTTTGATATTCTTGATATAACTGCTATGTGGTAATTGTTATTTTCGGTCGGTGACCCTTTACAATTATTGTGGAAATTGAGCGTTGCCCTCAGGTGAGATTCAGAACCGTACCCCTGATGGTCACACTAACGACAAGGAACGTCGTTAGTTTCCCTTGATCTTTACTTGTGGGCTATGCAAAGAGATGAGCAGCTGGGTGAAGAAAAGACTTGTGAATATTGTAATGCTACTGTAGCTTAGGGTATGATCAGAGTAGACTTATGTATAGGGTTTTGAACTCAATGGTTGTAAATATTCATTTTGGGAATTATTGTAAAACTCTTCCGCACTCTGATAAATATTTTGATGTATCTTTATTTTAGTATATTATAAAGATCAAATTCCCATAAATATCTCATTCGATACAATTGTGATGTTGCTGTTTTAAAATTCCTTACTATTTTTAATTACGAAGTCGAATGATATTTAATTTGAATTGATTTTAATTTCCTTGGAACGCAATTCTGAAAACTCTTTTATTTATGTATTCGTTTTTTTTAAAAAAAAAATACACTCGCGCCTGTTTTAAACTCGGGGTGTTACACTCACCAGTGTTAGTTCTGCCACAGCCAGAGGAACCATATGAAGTTTACTATGATGCATCTCACCAAAGTCTGGGATGTCAAGGTGCAAACACGAGAAGGGGGGGTTGAATTGTGTTTGACTTAACTTAAATACTTTTCCTATTTTAATACTTTCAAAACAAAACTTGATGTATAATTAAAACAGAGTTAGCAGCGGATAAAAATAAAAACTCACAGATTTTATACTGGTTCACCGTTAACGAGGCTACGTCCAGTCCCTTCGCCTTGAAGGATTTCACTAATTCAATCTTGAATTACAACCTTGCTACTGACCCTCCAAGTCAGTCTTCTCAATAGTCTAACAATCCTAGACTTCTTGAGGAAAACAACCTTGTCTTCAGCCAATCTGACAACCCCAGATTGTAGATGAATTCACAACACTATGAATCTAATTGCTAAGTACCTTGCTACCCTTTCTGAATCCCTCAGTTTGTAGACTCTACTTCAACAACTTAGATACAACCCTATCTAATTGCCAAGTACCCTGCTACCTCTACTGACTCCCTCAGATTGTAGACTCTACTTCAACAACTTAGATTTGCCACAGTGGAAAGAAAATAACACGAGTACTTGCTTCTTGAAAGCTAAAACTCAAAATTGACTTCTATGAAAATTTGGGTGTTTGTTGCTTTGGAAATGTATGACTTTTTTGTGATTTTTCGATGCTTTATTCTTCAGCATTAAGTCTCTATTTATAGTTGAACTTTAGAACTTCACTGATGCTTTACTCCTGCAGTATATTTAGATTAATCTGTTTTGAAAATATTCTGGAGTATTTTGCTCATATTCTGTTTTAAGCCTTTTGCTCACTGATCTGTTTTGAGCATTTTGCTCAGCTTCTGTTTTGAGCGTTTTTCTCATATTCTTTAATTCTCATGATCAAATCTGCACCATTGGATCTTAATGCGATAGTCCACATCTGGACCAGCCTATTTCATATTTTGTGATCCTCTGATTTCGGCCATTCCTGGACCACACTTCCTAACCCTCTGATTTCGGCCACAACTGGGCCATGGTCTGATTTTCTGATCTGGACCATCACTGGACCAAATAATTATTTCTGAACCATTGATCTAGAAATTTTTACTCTGATCTGGACAGATTCTGGACTTTGGTCTGGAACAAACTGAAATTAACTTGAACAAAAAATATTTCAGTCTGGACATTTTACCTTTAATTTTGAACCAGGTCTGGATTGATTCTGGAACTCATTTCTTTTGGTATGGACTTAGTTCCATGCCCTGAATCATGCTATCTCATGATTTGGGCCAAATCTGAATTGATCCTCTTGTTCTGGACTCATAAACATACCTTCTGGTCAAGTCTGGACTGTGTAATTTTTCACTGCCAAGCCATCTTCTGATTAGAATAACTTCTGGAATAAAATTGATATTCGACTCCTGTTTGTCTGGAACAACTCTCCTTCTGGCAGGCTTTCCAATGATATGATCCATGTTTCATTATGATTTTTTATTCCTTCCGTTCTGGGCCACCAAACATATCCTCTGGTGATGTTTTGACATCCTGGAACATCTTCTGGAAATTTCAGAATTCATTTTCCTTTGATCTCTGCTTCTGTTTCCTTCGGTTTCTAGGGCATTTAACTTAATAATTCAAAGTACAAAATAAGTTTACATTGAGTACATTTGTAAGCATCAAAATCCTAAGTACTTAGAACCAACTTGGTTCCAACAATCTCCCCCTTTTTGATGATGACAAAACCATAACTTATTTTGCTATGATGACTTGAAAATTTTGAATTACTCCCCCTAAGTCTGATACTCTCCTTTTCAACTCCTTCTTTGTTCTCTCTTTCTTTTCTTCTCTTCTCCTCTCCTTTTCAACTCCTTCTCTTTTCACTCTTTCTTTTTCTCTCTCCCTGATTCCTCTCCTTTTCAACTCCTTCTATTTTCACTCTTTGTTTTTCTTTCTTTGTTTTTCTCTCTCCCTATTTCCTCTCCTTTTCAACTCCTTCTGTTTTCTCTCTTTCTTTTTCTCTCCTTCTTTCTTTTTATCTCTCCTTTTTTACTTATCTCTCCCCCTTTTTGTCATCAGCCAAAAAGTGGTCTTACTATTTTTGTATTTTTTTGTTTTTCTCTTTACAAATTACAGAAAGTACAAACTGAATAAAATAAAATTGCAAGAAATTTAAAAACTCCTAAGATGACTACTTGAGCTAGTCAGATATGGAGGTCATGCTGAGATGCTTCTTAATGAACTCGAACCTATCTTTTCGTAAACTGATGTCAGCCCATTGATGATCAGTGTCCACAAACTGAATGTTGAGTACTCCTTTCTGAACATAATCTCTGATGAAGTGGTGTTTGATTTCTATGTGTTTGGCTCTAGAATGTAGGATAGGATTTTTGGTTAGGCAAATTGCAGAGGTGTTATCACAATAGATGGGTATGTTGGATTCTAATATTTTGTAGTCTTCAAGTTGATGCTTCATCCAGAGTAGTTGAGAGCTGCAGCCAGCTGCTGAAATGTATTCAGCCTCTGCTGTTGACATGGCAATAGTGTGTTGCCTCTTACTAGACCACGAAATTAAATTGTCTCCTAAAAAGGTACAATAGCCACTGGTGCTTTTTCTTTCAAGTTTATCTCCAGCATAGTCAGAATCACAAAAACCTTTGAGTTTGTAGGTGGGGGTTTTCTTGTATAACAAGGTAAGGTTTGTGGTTCCTTTGAGGTATCTTAGAATTCGTTTGACAGCAGTTAAATGGGATTCCCTAGGGTCAGCTTGAAATTGGGCACAGACACAAACACTAAACATAATGTCAGGTCTAGAAGCAGTTAAATAGAGAAGGGATCCAATCATACCTCTATATGTTTTCTGGTCTACCTTTTGGCTAGTTTCATCTTTCTCAAGTGAGCATGTTGGGTGCATGGAGGTGGCCTTAGGCTTACAGTCACTCATCTTGAACTTTTTGAGAAGTTCTTTAGTATATTTTGATTGGTGAATGAGTATACCTGATTTACCTTGATGAATCTGAATTCCCAGGAAGAACTTAAGTTCTTCCATCATTCTCATTTGAAACTCCTTCTGACCACTGGAACAAAAGTCTCAGTGTAATCTATACCTTTCTGTTGAATTTGTTTCTGATCACCTACTTGGTTCCAATAATGTTTTTGTTTGGTCTGGATACCATATTCCAAACATCATTCCTTTGGAATTTATTCAGCTCTTCTTGCATTGCAAGTATCCAATCTTCTTATGTCAAAACTTCATCAACAATGCTTGGTTTGCATCAGCTTCTGGTTCTGTAACAGCTTCTGGTTCTGGTGAATCTATAACAGCTTTATCTTTCTTTGATTTGTCAAGCAGTTTGTCATATACCATAAAATAAATCCATTAATTTAAAAATGAACTTAGTACAGCCAAACCATTAATTCTGCTTCTGGTGGTTTCTGTTTGTTTTTGAAACCACTGGAATGCTGTTTCTTCTGAGGTGTTTAATTCGTGTGAATCACCTGGTTCCTCTGACAATTTGAAAACCTGCAGAACAATTATCTAGCTTTGATTTGTTAAGATCAAGCTTCTTGTTATCACAGTAAACATAAATATTAAATAATAACAGTATTAACAGCAAGATGTAGCCTCAGTTCTGAAAATCCTCTTGCTTCTGATTTTCAGATTCCTAATCTATATGTTCTGAGATTACATGGTTTGGATGAGGGAATTTGAATTCCCTTCCAGGTTTGTAGTCTTGATGAATCTTACTGGAGTTTTTGAAGAACTCTCCTGATTTTGATAATTCTGCTTTGGCTCATATACCATGTTCCTCTGGTGATTCTGGAACATGTGGTGATTCTGGTAATTATACTGATTTTGATAATTAGAGTAGTTCTGATGATCATACCTCAACCTTTGATACTGATACCTGTTCAGGTTCTGGTTCTGGTACTGATTCTGATTCTGATTCTGATTCTGATTATGGTTCCAGTGTTGATTCTGGTTCCAGTTTCTGTGCCTCCAGTTCTGGTTCTGGTTCCAGTGTTGGTTCTGGTTCTAGTTTCTGTGCTTCTGGTACTGGTTCCAGTTCCTGTTCCTCTGATACTAGTTCCAGTTCTGATTCTGGTTCCAAGTCTTGTGCTGATTCGAGTGATATCTATGATATTTCCTGTTCCTCCTATAATTCTGGTTCTGGTTCTGATAGGTATTGTGTTGACCAGTTCTTCTTCTACCAGAGTCACTTTGCTTCTGTCTTGTTGTAGCAGGAACATAAACCTTCTTCTGCTTGTGCATTGCCAACATCCATTGTCTAGGCACCATTGTTGGTGTCTCCTTCTGGTTGCTCAGAACATCTGCAACATAGACAATTTGATCTTTTGGTACCCAAAACTGATTCGGTCCAGATTTGTTAGTCTTAATAGTTCCCTGATCTTGTTCAGATTTTACCATTGGACAAGATAATTCAGAGTGACCTTTCTTAGCACAGACAATACATAAAACATCAGAATAAACAGCTTTATTTTCAGTACTTGTTTCTGTAAAACCAAGACCTCTTTTTCCAGAATTACTGTTTCCATAAATCATAGATGCATTTTTACTTCTTTCCATTCCATTGTAAATAAAGTTTTGAAAAACTTGCTCATGCATATCAGATTTACAAATAGTTTCAGAAGTGGAACAATTATTACTTTTCAGAGTTTGGTTTTCAGACTTGAGTCTTGCAACTTCAGTTTTAAGATCTTTGATTTCAGTTGCATACTCAGAAATTTGATTCTTTAAAACTTGGTCTTCTTTGGTAAGATTTCTCTTATCTTCCCTAAGAGATATCAGTTTTAAAGACATCTTATTATTTGCATTTAACAAGTCCTTTAAAGTATCAATTAATTCAGATTTAGAAAGATCAGAAAATACCTCACTGTCTTCATCTTCTGATTCAGTTTCAGAGCAGTATTCAGAACCTGAATTTGTATGAGCCATCAGAGACAGAATTGTTTTCTCTGATGTGCTTCCAGACTTGCCTGAGTGATTGCTTCTATCACTCTTCCTTCTTCCTGTTTTTCTTCTGGAATTCGTGCCTTTATGAGGTCCAGAAGCAGACCTGATGTGTGCCATCATTGGTGTTTCTGCCTCTTCTTCATCAGATGATTCTTCTTTTGATTCTGATACATCCCAGGCAGCCATCAGACCTTTCTTTCTGTATTTGGAACTCTTCTTGCGTTGTTTTCCTTTTTCCAGATTTAGACATTCTGACTTGATATGTCCAGGTTCATTGCATCCATAACAGATGATGTTTTTCTTGTCAGATTCTTCTTTGCTGTTATGTTTCTTCTGGGAACCTCTCCTCTTTCTGTTTTCCCAGATCTTAACCATCTTTTTGGTTAAGTATGCCATATCATCACAGTCACTATCACTATCCTCTGATTCTGATTCTGCCTTTGCAGCTTTTTTCTGTTTCGATTTCAGAGCCAGATTCTTCTTCTTCTTAGGTTCATCTTCTTCCAGTTCTATTTCATGAGACCTGAGTGAGTTGATCAGATCTTCCAGCCTCAAGGTACTCAGATCCTTAGCTTCCTGAATGCAGTAACCTTTGGTCTCCACCTTTTTGGTAGACTTCTCAGAATTTTCCAGACATGATCTTCAGTGGTATAGCGTTTGTTTAATACTTTCAGTCCTGATACCAAAGTCTAGAATCTGCAGAACATTGTATCAATGTCTTCATCCTCTTCCATCTTGAACAGCTCATACTTTCTGACCAATATGTTAGCCTTTGTTTGTTGAACCTGCTTGGTTCCTTCATAAGTCAGAACCAGACTATCGAATATACTCTATGTTGTTTCTTTATTTGTGCATCTATCAAATTCCTTGAATGTGATTGCACTGATCATGATGGTTCTGGACTTGTGATGAAGTTTGTGTAATCTGCTCTGATCTCGTGTCATATCATCCAAGTCTAATTCTTTAGTTGGATCTTCTGGATCAGTTGGTGCACTGTATCCTTTAACTATCATCTTCCATAGTTCAGGATCTTGAGATATGACAAAACTTCTCAGTCTGTCCTTCCAATACTCAAACCTTTCTCCATCAAATATTGGTGGTCTGTTGATGTTGCCTCCCAATTCTTCTGACATATTGAACCCCTTGGACCTTTCCTCAAACACTGTTAAGTGCTCAGCCTTGAAACCCGGCTCTGATACCAATTGAAGGTGCAAACACGAGAAGGGGGTTGAATTGTGTTTGACTTAACTTAAATACTTTTCCTATTTTAATACTTTCAAAACAAAACTTGATGTATAATTAAAACAGAGTTAGCAGCGGATAAAAATAAAAATAAAAACTCACAGATTTTATACTGGTTCACCGTTAACGAGGCTATGTCCAGTCCCTTCGCCTTGAAGGATTTCACTAATTCAATCTTGAATTACAACCTTGCTACTGACCCTCCAAGTCAATCTTCTCAATAGTCTAACAATCCTAGACTTCTTGAGGAAAACAACCTTGTCTTCAGCCAATCTGACAACCCCAGATTGTAGAAGAATTCACAACACTATGAATCTAATTGCTAAGTACCTTGCTACCCTTTCTGAATCCCTCAGTTTGTAGACTCTACTTCAACAACTTAGATACAACCCTATCTAATTGCCAAGTACCCTGCTACCTCTACTGACTCCCTCAGATTGTAGACTCTACTTCAACAACTTAGATTTGCCACAGTGGAAAGAAAATAACACGAGTACTTGCTTCTTGAAAGCTAAAACTCACAATTGACTTCTATGAAAATTTGGGTGTTTGTTGCTTTGGAAGTGTATGACTCTTTTGTGATTTTTCGATGCTTTATTCTTCAGCATTAAGTCTCTATTTATAGTTGAACTTTAGAACTTCACCGATACTTTACTTCTGCAGTATATTTAGATTAATCTATTTTGAAAATATTCTGGAGTATTTTGCTCAGATTCTGTTTTGAGCCTTTTGCTCACTGATCTGTTTTGAGCATTTTGCTCAGCTTCTGTTTTGAGCGTTTTTCTCAGATTCTTTAATTCTCATGATCAAATCTGCACCATTGGATCTTAATGCGATAGTCCACATCTGGACCAGCCTATTTCATATTTTGTGATCCTCTGATTTCGGCCATTCCTGGACCACACTTCCTAACCCTCTGATTTCGGCCACAACTGGGCCATGGTCTGATTTTCTGATCTGGACCATCACTGGACCAAATAATTATTTCTGAACCATTAATCTGGAAATTTTTACTCTGATCTGGACAAATTCTGGACTTTGGTCTGGAACAAACTGAAATTAACTTGAACAAAAAATATTTCAGTCTGGACATTTTACCTTTAATTTTGAACCAGGTCTGGATTGATTCTGGAACTCATTTCTTTTGGTATGTACTTAGTTCCATGCCCTGAATCATGCTATCTCATGATTTGGGCCTCTGAATTGATCCTCTTGTTCTGGACTCATAAACATACCTTCTAGTCAAGTCTGGAACAAGTCTGGACTGTGTAATTTTTCACTGCCAGGCCATCTTCTGGTCAGAATAACTTATGGAATAAAATTGATATTCGACTCCTGTTTGTCTGGAACAACTCTCCTTCTGGCAGGCTTTCCAATGATATGATCCATGTTTCATTATGATTTTTTATTCCTTCCGTTCTGGGCCACCAAACATATCCTCTGGTGATGTTTTGACATCCTGGAACATCTTCTGGAAATTTCAGAATTCATTTTCCTTTCATCTCTGCTTCTGTTTCCTTCAGTTTCTAGGGCATTTAACTTAATATTCAAAGTACAAAATAAGTTTACATTGAGTACATTTGTAAGCATCAAAATCCTAAGTACTTAGAACCAACTTGGTTCCAACAAGATGTGTTTTGATGCAGCACAAGAAAGCTGTAGCTTATGTTTCAAGGCAATTAAAGACTCACGAACGGAACTACCCTACCCATGATTTAGAGCTTGCTGCAGTAGTGTTTGCGCTAAAGGTCTGGAGACACTACCTTTATGGATGCACGTTCACTGTGTTTAGTGACCACAAAAGCTTGAAGTATTTGTTCGATCAGAAAGAATTGAACATGCGTCAGAGAAGATGGATGAAGACTCTAAAGGATTTTGACTTCTCCTTGCACTATCACCCTGGAAAGGCCAATGTGGTGGCTGATGCATTAAGTCGGAAGAGTGTGTCAGTATCTTCAATGATAATGGTCAGACAACACGAGTTGTGGGAAGCATTTAGAGACCTACACTTGGACGTGAAGTTTGCACCAGGAGTGTTAAAATGTGGGATGATAACAATTTCGAGTGGATTACTTGAGGAGATTGCAAACCTGCAAGATGACGCATTGATCCAAGAAAAGAGGAATTTGATAGCGCAAGGGCAGACAACTGAGTTCAGCGTCGGAACAGATAATATTCTGAGATGTAATGGAAGAATTTGTGTACCTGAAGTCGCAGAGATGAGAATGATGATTTTGGAAGAAGCTCATAAGAGTAAGTTGAGCATTCATCCTGGAGCAACCAAGATGTACCAGGACTTAAGGCAGAATTTCTGGTGGTCAGGAATGAAAAGGGATGAAGCAGAATATGTATCCGCTTGTTTCACTTGCCAGAAAGCGAAAGTGGAACATCAACGACCTGCTGGAATGCTGCAACCTTTGGACATACCGGAATGGAAGTGGGACAGCATTTCCATGGATTTCATAACAGGACTGCCCAAGAAAAGGAGAAAGAATGATGCACTTCGGGTAATAGTGGACCGTTTGACAAAGTCCGCACATTTCTTACCGGTAAGGACCACTTATAAGGTAGATAAGCTGACGAAAATCTACATCGCTGAGATTGTGAGGTTACACGGCGTTCCATCAAGTATAATATCTGACCGTGACCCAAAGTTCACGTCTCATTTCTGGGGAGCACTACATGAAACTCTGGGCACAAAACTGAAATTGAGTTCAGCCTACCATCCACAAACAGACAAACAAACAGAGAGGACGAATCAATCCTTAGAGGATCTCTTAAGAGCATGCGTGTTGGATGACAGAGGAAGTTGGGATGACATGCTGCCATTGATTGAGTTCACCTACAACAACAGTTTCCACGCTAGCATTGGAATGGCGCCATATGAAGCATTATACGGACGCAAGTGTCAAACGCCCTTATGCTGGTATAAGGACGGAGAAAGTATGATTGTCGGACCACAGATGGTGGAACAGACCACAGAGAAAATCAAGAGAATACAAGAGAAAATGAAGGCTTCACAAGATCGTCAGAAGAGTTATGCGGACAAACGTCGCAGACCCTTGGAATTCGAGCAAGGCGATCATGTATTTTTGAAGGTTACGCCTACAACTGGTGTTGGCAGAGCTATTAAGTCAAGGAAGTTGACTCCTAAATTTATTGGGCCATACCAGATTACTGCACGTATTGGACCATTAGCCTATCGGATTGCGTTACCTCCAATACTGTCCAACATTCACGATGTATTTCATGTGTCTCAGCTGAGAAAGTACATTGCAGACCCGACACATGTAATCGAGCCTGATACAATTCAGCTAAGGGACAACCTGTCGTTTGAAGTATTTCCGGTGAGGATCGAAGACAGGAAGATTAAGCAGTTGAGAAACAAGGAAGTCCCATTAGTCAAGGTGATTTGGAATCCGACTACTGGAGACGCAACCTGGGAATTGGAAAGTAAAATGAAGGAACAATACCCTCAATTATTTACGGACATGTAGTTTCGAGGACGAAACTAATTTAAGGGGGGGTAGTATTGTAAGACCCTTAATTTTAAATATTAATATTAGAATTAAGGTCAAGGGCATTTTGGGAATTTTTGTAAATATTTAATATATGTATGTTTTGAGTGAATATATATATATATAAATATTTATTTTGAAGTATGAATTAAAAATTATTGGGTGAAGAATTAAATTAATTTAATTTCAAGTAATTAAATTAATTGGACAATTAAGTAAGGATTAAGTGGCTAATTGCAAGATAATTAAAAAGCTGGAAAATCAGACAAGTGGCAAGTGAGGTGGCACCTTGAGAGCCTATAAATAGGAGTGAGAAAGATGGTGAAATCAGAACACCATTCCTTCCACCATACTGCCCATATTGCATGTACCAACTCCATCACTCCTCCCATTTTCTGTCTCTGTTTTCTGCTTTCTGCCATTCCCGAACTGAAATTGTAGAGAGGGAAATCCTTCAAACACCATTAACTGAAATTCCAGCCATCAAACCTGAAAACCCCCAGTAGTAAAGTTAATCCCCACCCCAATACGAAGAGAAAGAACCCAGTTTTGCAGCAGCAAACTCAGGGAACCGCTTCACCGTTTTTGGACGTAGAGAAGGGAACGCAGCAGGAATAAGAGGAAATAGCAAAGCACGCTACAAGGGTAAGGGCACCTTCCATCTTTTAGCTGCATTAGGGCCATAAAGTGTGCTATTTCAGTTCTATTTTTAAAAGAAAAACTGTTTTCGAAAAATGACATTTTGAAGGAAAATGCATTTTTGTTGATATGTGATTATCCCGATGGTTGTTGCTGGATGTTTTTCTGATAAAACATTGCTGTTTTACTTATGGGTGAAAGCTGGAAAATGTGTGCATGTTATTTTAATGATGATTAAAATGCATGTCTTAAAAATGTTTTGAAAATAGCATTAAAATGCAAAATGCATTCTGTTGGTGTTTGGTGTTCTGTGATGTTTGTTTGTCATTCTGTTGTGTTTTGAGAAAACTAAAAACATGCATGTTTGCTCTGATGTTTTGGGAAAACTAAATGCATGCATGTTTGCTCTGGTGTTTGAGAACTCTAAGATGTTGCATGTTTGTTCTGATGAGTGTGAACACTGAAAAGTTGCATGCTTGTTCTGATGAGTGAGAACACTGGAATGTTGCATGATGTTCTGATGATTGACCATCTGTCTCTATTTTGAATAAACTGGTGTTAATGGTTTTGATTCTGTTTTATGTTGTGACATTCTGGTTGTTCTGGGTGATCTTGATGATATTGTTGATTCTGATTCTGGTTGTTTGGTGTGGTTCTGGTGGTGTTAATGGTTTTTAAAGAAAAAAGGATTTTAAATGAGGAAAGGTTTTTCTTGAACAAGTGCAGAATCTGTTTGATGTTGGATGTTGTTTTAAAAGAATCAGTTTTGAAAAAGGGTTGAATTTTCACTGGTTTTTCGAAGGTGTATTCGACTACAACAAGTGTGTATTCGAATACAACCTTCCAGGTCTCTGTTTTATGTTAAAGTTTTCAAACCTGTATTCGAATACGAGCCCCTGTATTCGAATACAGAGGAAAGATTTTTGCTTATGTATTCGCATCTGTATTCGACTACGATCATGTTGTATTCGAATACAGAAGTGAAATTTTAACACTGTATTCGCAATTGTAGTCGACTACAGACATGCTGTATTCGACTACAGATTCGAGTTTTTCCAGAAACTCCATTTTCAGCTTCTGTATTCGAATACAATGAAGTTGTATTCGAATACAGATTCGTGTTTTCCAGAAAAACAAGTTTTAATCACTGTCATGTGAGTTTTGAAGTGTTGAGAAACCCTGAGAAGTTTTAAATGAATTGAAAAGAAGTCTGTGAAATGGTTTTAAAGAAGAGAGAAAGATGTTTGAAAATCTTTAAGTGACTTGGAAGAAAAGGCTAAACTTTTCAAAGGTTGAACTCCTGTATTCGACTACACCCATGCTGTATTCGAATACAGAAGGTTAAATTTCAATTCCTGCTTCTGTATTCGAATACAGGGAGTCTGTATTCGAATACAGATTCGTGTTTTCAGAAAAATTTCAAGTTTAAGAGTGTTTTGAAAACCCTGAGTATTTGGGGGAAATACTGGGAATGTTGTGATGGATTTAAATGGAACTTTTGATGAGATTTTGAAGTTGTGGTAATGAAGTTTTCAAAACCTTACTGATATAATGAAAGAGGATGATTTATGCACTGAAATCTGCCTCTGTATTCGAATACTAGAGGGCTGTATTCGAATACAGAGTGTGAACCTGTACTGTTTTTGGCTTCTGTATTCGAATACAGAAGAGCTGTATTCGAATACAGATTCGTAAATCTCAGAAAAATCCCAGTTCTAATTCTGTGTCTGAATTTTTGAGAGGTTGGGAAAACATTTCAAAGTATGAATGACTAATGGACTGTTTAATTCATGATTGTGATATTATTATGACTGTGCTAAAATATTTAAACATGATAAAGAGCATGAATTTTTTGAGTTTGCATTCTGTTTCTAGAGAAGTGAAACATTGCATATTCATGCATTTGCATAGTCATGTGGTACCCGCGATGGGCCACAGAGTAATGCGCAACCACGTGCTGATCTGTTGAGCGATTGCACGAGTGCTGGACTGTTGAGCGTCTGCACTAAGTACTGATCTGTTGAGCGATTGTACTTTGGTATATAAGTGCTGGACTGTTGAGCGTCTGCACTGGTACTGGACTGTTGAGCGTCTGTACCCTGAAATGCGCAACCCCGTGCTGATCTGTTAAGCGATTGCACGGGTGCTGGACTGTTGAGCGTCTGCACTAGGTACTGATGCACTAGGTACTGATCTGTTGAGCGATTGTACCTTGGGTGATGTCAAACGTGCTGGTCTGTTGAGCGACTGCACGATGTGCTGGACTGTTGAGCGTCTGCACTGGTGCTGATCTGTTGAGCGATTGCACCCTGATCATGAGGGCCGTTGAGATGTGTTGGTCTGTCGAGCGACTGCACCTTGGTGATTCCAAGAAAATTATGCATGAGCATATATGCATTTCATTGTGGGATTTGACCGTTGTGTCATGATTGTTTATGGGATGAGTGTTGGAAATTATTGCGTGTGAGTGCTGTTCAAAGACTGAAATTTCTGAATTTATGTTTGTGTTTTGTTGACGTGTTGGCTGTACTTACCGCATATTCATAATCATTAAGTGCTGTTTTGAAAAGGCATGAAAGTCATAAATTTCCAAAGGAGCATTATTATTTTCCTCATCATCATAAATTATGCCATGATTAGATGTTGTCCTGCAATACATGCTATGTGAATATTTGTTATTTTCGATTGGTGACCCCCTTGCCATTATATTGTGGACTTTGGGCTTTGCCCTCAGATGCCTCCCAAACTCGCGCCGCCCGTGGGAACCCGAACGACGGAAACGTCGTTGAATTTCCTTGACCGCTACTCGCGCACTGCTTGGGCTTTTGACCCCCTCTCAAGCAGAGCGGCCTATACGGGGTGGCTAGAGCGGACTAGTAGGACGGATGGTGTTGAAGACTTCGTAGAGCGTACACACGCGAGCATAGAGTTTCGCGTGCCTTCTCGCCTGGTGCTAGAGGCGCACGGAGTTTTTGAGGACGCGGAGGATTCTGCTGAGAAGGTTGAGGCGGAGGCCACTGTAGGAGTGGTGACTCCCAATACGGAGATTAGAAGAGAGATACATGAGTCTGATGCGGTGGAGGAGCGTGAAGAGCTGAGACCAGTAGCGACTGAGATTCCGGGTCCATCTAGGATTTCCGATGACTGCTACGAGATTCCGGCACCGCCAAAGCGGCCACGAGTGTGTATTGACTTGACTTCGGAGGAGACCGACCCTTCTATGTATGACGAGGATGAGGAGGAGGTTACGTCGAAGAGAGCTGCAGAGTCAGAGGAGACTTGTGTGGAATGCGGAGGGAATTCGTGCTACTGCAGCTTCAGCGCATGATCAGTTAGACTTATTGTATTAGGTTTTGGGTTGAAATTGTAATTTGTCTTATTTTGGAAATCCTGTACTATTTTTCGCTGAACCATGTACTCTGATATTTACTGTTGATGTATTATGACAATGATATTTTGGGATGTATTAATGTTTAAAAACTAATTTCCAAGATAAGTACTTAGTGATAATCTTGATGAAGTATTTGGTTTACGTTCATCGATTTATCTATAACGTACTATTTTATGAAGAACTTTATTTTAATTCTTTTGAAATAAATTTGGGAAAAACTTATTTTAATTATTAATTTAAAAAAAAAAATGCACCCGCGCTGTGTTTTAAACTCGGGGTGTTACAATTGTGGTATCAGAGCATTTGGTCAATTTTGGGTTTAAGCTCTGATTAAAGTGTGGTTTTGAGTCATTAGCTGATCATGCATAAGAAGCAAGTAGTTAAAGTTTCAAGTCTTGTGAGAGTTGTGGTGTGACTGAAGTAATGATGGTTTTTGTAGGAAACAATCCCGCCAAGAAGAGATGACACCGCAAGGACGAATGTCAGCCGAGAAGATCTGATGGCTGAAGCAATGAACAATATGGCTGCGTCTATTGCTGCCCAGACGGCTGCCAAGACTCAACGCGACTTAGAGAAGAGGGAGCGAGAGATTCGCGCTGCTGAGTCTAGAGGGCTTGAGGACTTTCGCCGTCATAACCCTCCCGAGTTTACAGGTGATGAGGGTCCAAAAAGGGCGGATCAGTGGATCCAAGAGATGGAAAAGATATTCGAGATGATTAACTGTCGGGCAGTAGTGAGAGTCAACTATGCCACGTACCTTCTGGTAGGGGACGCAGAGTACTGGTGGAGGAGTACGAGATCACTGATGGCGTCGGCCCAAGAGGAAGTGACCTGGGAGTCCTTCAAAAAGAAGTTTCTAGACATGTACTTCCCAATGAGTACGAGGACCAAGTTGGGGATGACTTTCTGAAATTGTACCAAGGGAGTATGACAGTGGGAGAATACGCAGCTAAATTTGAGTCGCTATCCAGACACTTCAGATTCTTCTGAGAAGAAGTTGATGAACAGTTCATGTGTCATCGCTTCCAGAATGGATTGAGGTATGACATCCAGGAGTCGGTTCTACCCTTGGGAATACAACGTTTCCAAGTGCTAGTGGAAAAGTGCAGAGAGGTGGAGGAAATGAAGAATAAAAGGGCCAACAGAGGTGGACACTTTAACTCAGGAGGGCCTAGTCGGATGAATAACCAGAACAACAAAGGGAAGCAAGTGGCCAAGCCGTACAACCGGCCACAGAACAAAAGGAGGGGCCAGAATCGGCCGGGAAACCAGACGTTTGGACGGCAGTTGGGACAAGGAGTCCGGTGTTATCGCTGTGGAAAGGAATGACATATTGCAACTGCTTGTACCACGAGAGATTTGTTGTGCTTCAACTGCCACAAGCCAGGACATGTGGCAAGGGATTGCCGGGTTCCAAAGGTGGAGCCAACGGTGAACGCGACTAGGGCTGCTCGTCCTACTGCGAGAGGCCGCGTCTACCACATGGGTGCTAAAGCTGGAGGACAAGCTCAGAATTTAATCCAGCAAGACTGTGAGATTGTAGGTAACACACTAACTGCACTTTTTGATTCGGGGGCAACCCACTCTTTCATTGCTATGGATTATGTACATCGTTTGAAGTTGTCTGTATCTACTTTACCTTTTGATTTGGTTGTTACTACGCCTGCTAAGACTTTGACTGTAGACTCTGCATGCTTACACTGTACGGTAACAATTCAGAATAGGGACTTCTTGGTTAATCTAATCTGTCTACCCCTACAATCCCTCGAGATCATTCTCGGCATGGATTGGATGTCCTATAATTTCGTAGTTTTGGATTGCGCTCGAAAATTGGTTCTTTTCCCCGAACCTGGAGTCGCTCGATATTTGACTGCTAACCAACTCGGAGTATCGCTGAGAGAAGGAACTCAGGAGTTCTTATCATTGGCTAACATGGAGACCAAGATGGATGTAAATATAGAAGATGTGATGTTAGTCAAGGAATACCCGGACATATTTCCATCTGAAATTCCAGGATTACCCCCGGTGAGAGAGGTGGAGTTCTTCATTGACAGCTTTCAAGCTCTGGATACAAGAACCAAGCTCTGGATACAAATTGTTAGCTTTCAAGCTATTGTTTCAAGTACAAGAAAATAGAAAATTAGAATAGCATATGATTGTAGGACTTATTTATTGAATTAATGAAGTGTGTTATTTATACATGATTTATTCTTATTCATTCTAACAGCCCTCAAACTATCTAACTAACTAACTAATTAAGTAATTAATTAGTTAGTTATCACATACACTTAGTGTTTTACTTGAATTACAAAAAAAATTCTAATACCAAGAACATTCTTGACTTATTTTGATCAATCTGATTTTTTCTAAACATTCTTAATTTCTAACAATGGAATGATCTTATATCATTGGTCATCGTGAAGCTTTTATAGTATGGGTTTTATTTTATTGATAAGTGGCTAAAATATTATTATGTTGGTTTATTATTTAGCATTCTCAAAAATCTGTAAAAATAAATTTTAAATAAAAATATAACAATTTCATTAAAATATTACTATTAAATGGCAAAAGTTTTCGTTGTGAAATAAAAGATTTTTTTTCAACAAAGTCTGCAGTCCAGTCTTCCTGCAAACTATTTGTTTAGTAGTGTCGTGTTTGGGTTATTAATTTGGCTTTAATTTATTCTTTTACCTAATGATGAAAAGTTTTCCTTTTATGTTATCTATATTGTAGTAACTAGTAAATATACAAATACTTCATTTGTCTATCCATAACCTTCCCAAAAAATAATTTGTTTAATGGTGTCATGTTTGAATTATTGATTGGCTTTAAGTTCTTCTTTTTTGTCTTAGTAATGTAAAATTTACTTTTTATGTTCTCCTGCATTCATATTGTGGTAAATACAAGAAGACTTCATTTTGTCTCCCCAAACTTTATTTTTTAATGGTGTAATTTTTGGATTATTTTATTGGCTTTAAGTTCTTCTTTGTTCTAATGATGAAAAAAATTTATTTTATGTTACCATGCCCCATTATTGTAGTAAATACACGAAGACGTCATTTTTCTCTGTAGGTGTTTATATGAATTTATAAAGTTGATTATAAAACACTAAAAAATAAGTCATCAATTTAATAGATATATTCGTTTATATTCTAACGAGTAAAATATCCGTGTATTTGCACAAATGTCCCATAATTTTTTCTTGACATAAGATTGATATTATATAAGCTCAAACATTATATATATAAAAAAAAAGACTAAATCATATGTTGAATTTCAAAGTACCAATTCTTTCTTAATTACAATTCCCAAATAAACAAATAACAATCCAAAGTATTGTCTCAAATTAAATTAAAACATCATTTTATTTAAAAATTTAACTACTATATACTAACAAATAGGATAAACACATCACAACTGTTTATAGTTGTAACTTTTTAGTAAAAGTAAAAAATTTATAATGATTCAACAATTGAAATTGACTGACAATAAAAAAAATTACAAATTAAATTATTTATTTAATGCTCAAAAAACATCAATTTATTATGTTAAGTTAAACAATATAAAATTAAAATATTTAAAAATTTATTGTTACATCACTATTTTTAGTCCATAGTTTGGAGGAGAGATTAAAATTGAGAAATTTTTAAATAGAGAAATTAAGTCTATTAGAGAATAAAAATAGAGAAACTAAAACTACAATTATTTTAAAAAAATTATTAATACATAATTGAAACTACTTTAATATAATATATTATTGGACACTTTCAATCATGTAAAATTTATATAATCAATATAGTTAGTTTTGTAGTAAATGTTATAATCATTATTTGTATGCATATCTCAAAGGTTCCAAACAAAAACTTCTCATTTTATATATCATCATAAAAGTTGTCACATATTTGGATCAGTGATACACATTTTTCTTTTAATAACTAAAATGTGAATGGTCATCTATTAACTCATTAATGAAAACAATTGTAATAGTGTAATATATTTTTGTGCACTTTTATATAAAACTTATTTGATGAAAATGATTGTTTCCTATTAAATGTTGTAACAACCGTATGTTCTCTTTTAGGTTCTAAAAAAAAACTTACCATTTTTGTCTATTTATAATAAACATTTGTTGTGTGTTTAGATGAAGGGAAAAAGGTGGATCTAGTGATTTTGTTTGAAAATTATGAAATGGGAAAGGGTGAAAGAGTGATGGGAGCAGAGGCGATTTTGCTTGAGTGATGGTTGAAAGCGAATTCGGCATGGAAGAAAGTTTTCCAACTGTTAAAGAGATGAAGGTGGAATAGATTTAAACGGAGAAAGAATAGAAGATGGTTTGGAGAAAAAATTCAAATGAGAAGATGAAAGAAAATGATTATGGGAAAAGAGGAAGAGCGTGTGTCAGAAAGATAGAGAAAAACAAAGTACGTGGGAGAAGATTGAAATTAGTGAAAAATGTTACAAATTTGAATTTCAAATTGAATAGAGTAAATAGCACGTGTGGTCCTTAACTTAATTTCAGTTAAGGTTTTAATTTTTTTATTTTTTTTTATTGATTTGGTTGTTTATTTTAATTTTAAGTGACAATTTGATTTTTAAAATGTCAACAATATTATCTTTTTTTTTTATAAAAATTCATCAAAATTTTTAACCAAAACCCATAAAATTAATTATATTTTTTCATATAATATAAATTTCATCAGATTCGTAACTCAAATATTCAAATAAACTTATACTTTCATTCTTTATTTCACTTAAAATTAAAATAAAAGACCAAATCAAAAAAAAAAAAGATAAAGAACTAAAACATTAAGTTAAGAGACAATGAGTGCTGTTTAGCCAATAAATAAAACAGAGGCAAAATAAAAATTAAAATAAATCAATTTACCTACAGTAAAATCACAAGCGTCTTGAAGACATTATTTAAAGAACACAAATTTTCTTTTTTCTTGAAAATATAAAAGCATGTTTGTTTCCGTGTTATATAGTACTAGATGGGTTGGATATTTGATCTTTGTTCAACGGTGGAAGCAAACGTTAACGGAGTCAAACACTAGTCAAATTTTAATAAATACATCATTTTCTATTAAAAAATTACTCTTTTTATTTCTTAAACAATGTCCTTGATAACATTTTCCATTTTGTTTTACAGTTTCAACATTTTAAATGTGTTACATTATAGTAGTAAAACTCTAATTTATTATAGTCAAAGTTTTGCAGGTTTAAACACAAGTAGAGTACATCAGTGGATTCATGGATGCCAATAATCCAGAAACCGACAATCATTTTCTGAGTAACTGAGCAAGCACTAAATACTAGTCCTACCACAGTATCATTCCCACAGCATAATTCCCGGGAAGAAAAACGAATAGGATGCCATCATTTTGTAAATTTGTACCGTCCAAAACTACAAATGTACAAAAATGTTTAGATGTTAGTGTATGTGAAAAAGTGGTCCTGTCATATTTGTGAAGTAGGATGATGAATTGTGAGAACTGAATACAGAGGAAAATTTGATTGGAGATAATACAAGTAGTAATATTTAATTTTATTAAAAATTAAAAATAGTTAAATACACAACGTGGCATCATCGCATATGTTTTACTCATCGAATACTCTTCATCTTTTTCAGTGTGTTGTAAGGCACCAGCAGCATCTTTTTCAGTGTGTTTAAACGCACCAGCACAATTGTTTGTCAGCGTCCATTTCTTATTCTTAAAGAAAAGAATAAGAATCAAACTTCAAATACATGAGTAGTTTACAAATTACTGTATCTATCTTCCCCGAATCCTACACCCACGATGCACCCATAGAATAAAACAATTTATCCCAACACAAGAAACAGATATGATAATTAATGCCAAGCAAACAACAAAAGCAATCCACAACATTAACCAAGTAAAGAATCAATTTTTCAATAACCAACAATACATTTCATCAACTTTATTTTATTTTATTATATTATATTTATTTTATTATATTATATTATATTATATTATAGTTTAGATTATATTATATTATATTATATGAGTAAAAAAACCATCCCTTACAATAAAAACCAGAAGGGGATAGATCATAGAGCTGTTAGCCTATTACAGTACTTACACAAGCTCAGAATTCTCAATCTATAGAGAATTAGTAAAATTTTATATAAAACAACGAAACAAAAACCTTATCTTTTTTTTATTTTATTTTTTATATATAAAACAAAATTTCATGGGTTTTCACGAAAAACAGCTGCCAAACCAGTGACAACCTTAACCCCAGTCAGAGAGTTTTTGGGTTTCAATTCTGGTGGCTTCCATTCAACCATCACTTTTGACTCTGTTTCATCACAACCACCACCACCACTTCCCATCAAAACCCTTTGTTTCCTCTCTGTTTCTTCACTGATTTCACGCGACCAATGGCAAAACATAGGTGGTGTGGTTCGTGTATAAGGAGAGAGCCATTTTGACCTAACGTATTCAAGTTTTCTCCATGGTGGAACATGCAAGCCCTTTTTCTTCATACTCTGTTTCGCTGCTTCAGAAGCTATAGCAACAATCCTCTGTAACCGATCACACTTTCCAACATATACATGAGGAAGGGTTTGAAGAATCACTTTGTAAGCCTTGGTGGATCTAGCAATCTCAAATTCTGATCTGAAATCAACGTCAACTATCACTCTCTCCTTTCCCATTATCACATCAATGTATTCATATTCCCCTAAAATATTAATATCATAAAACAAAATTTAAATTATAAAATATGAAAATTATATATTGATCTGTAATTTGTAATACAAATTTAGGGTTTATGTACCGGCGAGACAGAAAGTGGATTTTTCCCAGCGAGATTTGCAAATTGAAGCATCGTAACCAAGAGCCAATAATCCATCAGTAACAATCTTTCTGCAATTATTATCTTTGCGTTTACACAATGTTTTGTTCTTCTCAATGATCTTAGTTGTGTCCGCTAACAAATTTCTTTCATAAACATTTGGACACGCCACCAAACCCTGACCGAAATAGTAACAAAAACGGTTTATTAAGTAATAAACAAAACAATAAAGAAACTATACCTAACAATTAATCTCTCACTTATGGAATAATTATTAATTTAATAGTTAATTAATTAATAGTAAAGCAAACACGGATTAATACCTTGAGGATTTCGTACGCTTCACCAGACGAAGAACCACCAAGCGCGTGAAGCTCAGTATCAGAACAATCGTCGAAGTTTCCGTTGAAGCAGTTGCGTCCACACGTGACAGAAACGGAATGTTTCTCTTCCATGAAACTCTGTACCATCTTCGCCAGACAAATTGAGTTCGGTTCGAAATCGACGCCGTCCTTGCGTGAATACGATTCATCGCCGACGATTTTCTCCGCCGGTAAATTCTTCAGAACGCCGGAGAATTGGCGCTCAAAGAGACGCTTAAGCCGCGACTTGATAATCGGCTTAATTTTCCCTGAAGGAACCTGATAATCGATTGGCTGAATCTTCATCGTGAAAGGTATGACGAAACTCCAAAACAATAATCACAGAGTTTCTCAACTCTTTGTTTCGTCAATTTCCGAATCTCGATGTTGATTTTGAATTAGGAATCAGAACACATAAAAATATTGCAAAATTCTGCAACCACTACTCAAGATTTTGCAGAAGCTGATTTGAAAAGAAAAATACGATTCTGAAAATACCGTAAAAACTAAAAAACTAGAGCGATCTTCTTAATTGTTTCACGGATTATTTTAATTTATACACAGAAAATAGAGTAAATATGGAATAACTTCAAAACTGTGCTAAGTAAAGTTGCTTTTGCTTAGGGTTTCTACTAATAAACACAATTACAGCTCTCAAGCAAGGTACGGCACCACGAAATCAGTAAATTAAGATCGATAACGATAGCGTGGCCGGAACATCCATGATCGCCGATGAGTCTATTCCCGGCGATTGGCAGATGAAGAAGACTTGTTTGAGCGTGAAGCTGTTGGCGAAGAGAGGATAAGGAAAAGATCACTACTTAAAGGCAACGAGTAGAGAAAGAACGAATGAATGACACGTGTTGTCTTACGTGGCAGATTAGAATGGACGCTCCTCTGATGAATACCGAAAATGCCCTCGTGAGAAAGTAGTTGGTCCCGCTATCGTAATCGCGATGAAATTAAGGTTGGGAGATGAAAAAAAATTCTCATAGCTTTTGGACTTGTGAGACAGTGGGACAGCGCGTGACTTTGACGTGACAATAATACACACCCTTGTTCTCGTGCTACAACACCCTACAAGGAAACTTCATTCATTTGGCTTAAGAACAGTTTGGGAGATTCTGTGTCATCTTGAATATAAAAGAAATATAGTTAACAAAAATCGACTAAAATTTGAATAAATAAATAAATAAATGTATTAACTCGTTTTATCTTATATTTAAAATTGGAGATAAAGTCTTTTGTCACAGGGAAATCCATGTGTGAGTGCGTGACTTTGTGTATTTGAAGAATGGTGGTTGGAGTTGATGAATTGACTATATTACCCCTATGAAGACAGTTTCTGTTGGTTCAAATGTCAATATCTTGTTTATGAAGGTTTTAGTGCAGTTACACAGAATACGCCTCACAGTCACACTCACTCTTCTTATGATAGTCGTCCGATCGAAGCGGTGGATTTGTCCTCGAGTTGTTTGATGGATTAGTTGCACTGTAACTGTATACAGTTGCAATATCTCCACTGTTGGATCAAAATTAAATTGTACAAAATTAAACATAAATTTTGATTTAATAAAAAATTTGTGACTACATATAGTCGTAAAAAATGTGACCGAACACAATATAAAGTCCACAATTTCTATATATTGTTTGTGTATGATTAAATTAATTAAAAACTAAAAATTCATTGTTATTTTAAAATATAAATAAAAATTCGGTTAAAATTTTGAATGTATTTTAATCAATTTTTTGTAAATATTAGTGCATCGATATTTTTTAATTCAACTTTAATATAGGACAATTTCGATTTTTTAAAAATAATTTTAATTTTTTCAATTATATTAATTATTTCTTTGATAACTTACATCTAATTATATTATATCTTTTTCTACAGTTTCTAATAAATATCACAATAAAATCATTCATTAATTATCTCCTCAATAATAAATTAAAAAAAATCTAAATTGCTAATAAATTTAACATTACAATTAATTCTTTTAATCATTTAATCAATATAATATTCAGGAGGTAATATTTAATATTGGATGAGCTATGAAAATTGTAACAAAAATTCTAGCTGTTTGTGTAAAATAAGCTAGAGTAAACACGCGGTTGTGTCGGTAGTTAACATGAAATAAAAATTGTTTAAAAAATATGAAATAATAATGAGTTATTTTTTTATTTTTAAAAAAGAGTTATTTATTTATAAGCTGCATAGTTTATTTATATATCGGAGTATGAATGGAACTGTTTGACTTTGGTATTTATATGTTCTAATAATAATCACATGTTCTTGTTAACCCTTTTGAGTCTTATTCTTCCACAATATGAAGAAACAGTGTTCGAATTTTAGAGAAAGAGGTATTAGGTATCTAGACTTTGAGTCTTATAATTCTTAAATAGTGTTTTGAATAGGATTAATGTTCAATTTGTCAAAATAGCTATTTAGCTCTGACGTTCAATTCTAAACAACTGATAAAATATTATATTTTTCAATGGTTAGAAAAAAATAATAGTTACAATCCTTTTGTTTATTAGACATTATTGTTTTGATAAGAGACGAACCTCAATAAATACCATTCTCATAAAGTATACTGTACATACATTTAATTCAATATCTCTATTTTACTTAATTAAATTGAATGTCAAAGTACTTGTAGGTAACATCTTAAAGAGAAATAGTATTCTCCAATCTCAAGTTCGAGTATTTTCTTCAATTCAAATTAGATCAAATAACAATTTTCTTCAAGGATAGCCTTAGGATAACACTTTAAATTAGTATATAAATATTTTTATTCTATACTATACTGTCTCAATGGTTAAATTTTAATCTAATGGAAATTTCATTAGAAAATAATATTTTATTTATTTATATTTATAAAATAGATTTAATAATTTATATACACTGTCAGTTAATCACAATCATTAGATTAATTGAAATATTTGACTTTCACTAAAATTACATTTAAAATTATTCTTATAAATAAGTGTGACGATGAATTTGTTATTTTATACTCTATTATAAAATTATATATCAAATTTTATTCATCTAAGTGTCTCTTGTACTCCTAAAAAGAATTGGAGGAAATATGATCTGAAAATTGAAATTTTATTGAAATAAAAACAAAAATTACCATTGAAAATTATACAATATGACAATTACTTTAAATTTAAATTTAATTAATAAATTAACTAATTTTTTTTGGGACAAAAATAATTTTATCGCAAGAATAATTTTATCATTTAAATATAATACAATACAATAAAATAATTTAGTCTATTTCAAATATACAATAAAATGATATTTTTTATTTAGTTTATCATGTCCATGTCATTCCATATATTAAAATATTTATGTTTATCCCGTATCATATCCTACCCATAAATAATTATCATACCATTTCATATCCTATAATCATAATTCATAAGACCTTGTCACATTTATACCTCGCAACTCTTTTATCCTATTTGTTTCTACTATATCATGACTACTAGATATAAATGAAATTTTATTATTAACGCTCCATGATATCTTTTACTCCTTTGCATATCAATTAAATTATGATATATTTGTGTAAATATTTTAACAAGTATAAACAATAAGCTAGTAAAGGCTTTATTTCAATTTAAAGATGTATTTATTATTATTATTACTATTTTTAAAAAACACCAATATTTAATAATAAAACTACGTAATTAAAAATAAAAAGTCATAGTTGAACATATTCTTATACAAAAAGGACAATTTAAGAATACTAATATACAAAAATATACATTTAATACTTCGTTCAATCTTAAATATAAAAATAAAATATTCACATTTTTTGTTTCAAATATAAACAAATATTACAAATTTTACTCTATTTAATAATGTCTATCATAAAATACTATATATAAATTTTACTTCATCAGTCCACAAAAATTAGTACATTTACTCATTTAATACAAATTAATAAAATACTTCATCCATCTCATTTTAAACGTCTCATTTAATTTGTACACAATTCTTAAGATAAAATAAATGTCATTTATTCAAATATTTCTATTAATTACAGTTAATAAAAAATTTAATAAATAAATATACAATAAATAAAAATATAATAGTAAAAAAAACCGTTAAATATTGTAAAATAACAAGAAATTTGAAATATATAAAATGAAACAGATAGAGTATTACAAATGACGCATTAGTGTATCGTCGTTATTATATATCATACTCAAACCTTGATTTAAAAAGCCTTAACTTAGTTTATTTTTATCTTTAGGACAAAGGTACTAAGGACGTCCTCCGGTTGTCCCTTCTATATTTTTGGAAGTTTAACTTTTTTGCATATAAATTAAAAAATAATTTAATTGATATATAATTGTATTAAACTTTATTAATTGTTTAATAAATTTTCATTTTTTTAATGTAAAGAACAGATATACTCTAAGAGTGTAGTTTAAAACAAATGTCAGTTATATTTTCAATTTCTAAAGTAAAATATCAAATAATCATAAATTGTTTTATGTTTTACTTTTATACGATACTTAGGATTAAAAACAATATGTTCAATTAAATTCATTTACATTTATAATTGATTAACATGAAAATATATTTGTACCAACAATGTATTCAAATTAAATTCATTATTATCTAAATATAAATACTTATTTGATTTACATAAAAAAGTAATTGATAGAAAAAGATATAAGTACTTACAATATACTTGTGAATATGTTATTTACACAGAGCTCATTAGAATTAAAATTAATATTATAATTTTATGTTAAAAATCTATAACTATTGTCAATGAATAAAGATAGTTATAAAAGTTTTCATTTTTCAAACTTTAGAAATAAAACATATTTTTATAATAATAATAGAAAATAACATTGATCCTTTTTTAAATTTCATTATACAATATAGACGCCACATTTAGAGAGAAAAAAACACAATTCTAGATTTTACCTTTGAAGTTCTAAGATATGTGCCCGAATATTTTGCATTATGTCCATAAATTATTTGAACGAGATTTTATCATTTGCCTTTGAATTCTTCGAATTGTTTTGCCTCTAAATGGCAAACCTTTCAATAGTCTTCTTGATTACTTTGTTGACAAGTTTTTTTTCTTTCTGTTAATTGATTTCTTATGCTTTAATATCTTTGCACCTTCTCTCACATTTTTGTCAAGTGTGTAAGTTTATATCGATTATGAAAAAGTTACATAAGAATTAGTGTAACTTGACTTTTAAGTATGTGTGAGAGTCAATTTTTGTGTATTTTTTTTTTAACACCGCCAATAGCTTTTTCGTCATTTGTTTGTTATCATGAGTGAAACATGGTTTAAAACTCGTTCCATTCTAACATTCATACAGAAACGAATTTTAGAATATCTATTAATTTGAAATACTAAAAAACAAAAAAGGAGAAATAAAAGGGAAATGATAAGAGAATTTAGTAAGTCAATTAACAAGTCTTTATCACATTGAAGATAATAGAGAAAAGGTTTGTGTTTGAATAAAAAATAGAGGGAGTTTGAGTGACATTTTAACAAATAGTAAATTACGGTTAAAGTTTCATTGGAAAGCTATTTTAGTTGTGCAAAAGCTAAACCAAACAAATGCTAAATCAACCAGAAAAACTAATAAACATTCTTTACAGAAGACCTTCCACCAATTTTATATCCCCAACTCTATATTTCAACCTACACAAGTTCACTGGTGAACAAGTCTACACCAATGGCTATTATGACAATGTTGATCACTTTAAAGGAAGTTTTAATTCTAATTCAAGGTTATAGTTAAATAAACTGCAGACTTATTTGGGTAGACAACTTATTAAGTGTTCATAGGATAAGAGTTTTGTCATATTATAAGAGGTTAATGAGATATTTCAATAATAAAAAAGAAAATATAGCCAAACAAGACCACCAACATGTCTAACTTTACAACGATTCCTTCATATAAAAAATAAAAATACACAACGATAGTTAATATTGTAGTTTACATCAATTTTGCATGAGAAGATGGGAAGCCTAGGAGCTGCATATGGCTCAACATTCACTATCTTAATAACAAATAATATATTTGTAACCATCACTTTTGCACCATGTTAGTTAACACGACGATATGGCACCTTAAGTGTCTTGCTGCACACATGCGTGCCATGTTAAGCACCTTGACAATGTAAAATAACATGGTTACCAACAAAGCACTTAACATACCATATCAAATCCCTAACTCTGATAACTAACAAGGACAAACAAATAGATCAAGTTGACAAATATTTTGCAAATTCAAGGACTAACTTGGAATTTCGTTAAAGTGAATGACTAACTTCACACACCCTTACAATTTCACAAACAAAATTGAATTGAGATTTTAATCATTGATATTCATATAAAAACATGAATATTCACAATGGACTTTTACTTACAAATTACAATATAGCATTATATGCAATTTCTGCGTATGACTTACCTACACGGGCAAAACAACAAAAAAGGCTTCTTAAAGGGGGAGAAGGAAGCTTGAGATGGATGTGGAAAGAAAGAAAAAAAAGTTACCACAGGATGCAAAGTAGTACTCTATAATATAACTACAAATAGCCATCCCTCTTGTCTTGTTCCTCGGCTTCCTTGTTGGCAGCTTGAACGGACTTGAACCACAAGAACGCCTGAATGGAAGAAACATTAACTCATTAGCTCAAAAAAGATTCAATTAAAATGCCATAAATTCGTGTAAATCAATTAACTATCTCATTATCATTGTAGTTTGCACAAACTATAGACAGTTTAACTGCATTATTTTACTTGGGATTTCTCTACATAGATTATTTATTAGATATAAATGTTAGTTAGAGTTAAATGTAAAAGTTAGGTTAGTTTGTTAAATCTTCACCAGCTCTACATATGGGGCATATCATATATTCATTTTGTATCTTTAGTCATTCTATCAATACAGAATTTATTTTCAATTTAAATATTTTCTCTCTTTAATGACTTCTATTGAGATTCTAACATAGAGACTACATATTGAAAGTGTATCTGATGTCTGAAACTAACACATCATTCAATCATTTTCATTTTCTTAAATTATTATAGGTATATGTGCTTCATACAAATTTATTAATTTAATTAACCAGATTATGATATTCAACCCTAACAAACAGATGGATTATAAAATGGTGAAGAGAGTAATTATTACCGAAGTGGGAATGCCAGTGAAGGCGAAAAAACCAAGCAAAGGAGCATAGAATATGCTGTCAGAACTCAAAACTCCAAACACCGGCTTTTGGTTGAAATACTCAAAAATCGAACCTATCTGTATTATCAAATTCAAAAGATTACATAAGAAAATATTAATAAGTAGCAGGAAATGAAAAAGAAAGAGAGAGAGAAGAGGTTAGTTACAGCGGCAATTGCGGTGATAGCAGAGGCAAGTAAATAAGCATAAAATGGAATCTCAAATCCAAGTTGAGAAGAAGCGGTTTTGTTTTGGGCCTCATCTCGAGCCCATGGAGGAGGTTCATCTGAATCAGGCTTAGCCCATGAAGGAATATTTTCATCGGACTTACTGGACTCTGCTGAGCCTTGTGTCACTGCCACCACCACAAACCTATGAGGTGATTTTCTCTTCGTAAGGAATATCCTCTGACATAGGGGAACACCTAAAACGGTTGTAGATTGCGATGCATTTCGATTTTGTAAAGCATATATTGTTGGCAGTGAGGAGAAGAAGGTAGTAGCAGCACTTCCTGCCACTGCCATGGTTGTTTGTAAATTGTAACAAACTAAACTCTAGCCGAAGAAATCTTATCCTACATTGGGGCATGGGCCTGTCTGCTGTTATTTGAATGGGCTGAAATTTATTTTATGGGCCCGACCCCACGGAAAATAAGGTGGTTACTACTCACACTCCATCTTATTCCATGTTTTCTGTTCACGCCAAATATGGCGTGCTTTAAAAAGATTTCGGTGGAAAATGTATTCATGAGATTTATGTAATCTAAACAACTTCTTAATGGTTTTTCCTATTCATTTTACACTGATACCAATCACCTAATTACTTCATATTTTTTCTTTCTTCCTACACATTTTCTCAATTCGAAATAATTGAACAATGTGGAACACCACATATGTGCATTTCTCTTATTTGAAATTCAAATTATGGTTTGTAATTAGTTTTTTCCTTTATACTAACTCGTTCTTATTTTTAGAGATGTTAATCTTACAAATCCATTATTTATTCATTCCAACTCACATATTCAAAGGACCAAAAAAATTCATTTTGAAAAATTAGCCTATAAAATTATGTAGTTTAAGTGAAGCTATTGGAACAATATCGCAAATATAAATCATCATAATGGCAATATTTTTACTAAAAAAATATCTTACATTTTTTTATCCATTAAATTTGAAGTATCCTTCCTTCCAAAATATAAGTATATAAGTAAAGTTGGTGAAAAAAAAAGTAAATATATTTCATTTTAAATTTAAACCACATACAATGACTTTATTTAACTATTTTTTAGATGGAGGGGTATCCAACAATCTCCTAAAATTAACTCATGATCTAGATAAAACAGACAAAACTCAATTATCCTAACTTTGCAGTGCTTTACATGTTTGTATTTCATATTGTTGTGATAAATTGTTATGGAGTCAGATGCTTTGAATAATTTTATATAATTTAAAATATTTTTCTTTTAATATGTATTTTAAAAGTTTTGCTTCAATTCCCGTCAAAAAAGTTTTACTTTAATTAATTTAGTTTATCTTTATTTTATAATTTAAATATTATTTTGAATAATCCTATTTATTTACTTGTAAAAATATTTTCTATTTTAATTCATTAATGCTTATATTTATTTTGATTAGTTAGTAAAAAATAAAAGAATTTTAAAATAAACAATTATCTATTTTTATTATTTCTAAAAGTTATCGTGATTAACTAATATTTTATCTTTAAGTCTATCACCACAAGCCAAGCCAAAATTGAATCTATTTCTCAAACCAAGCGCAAGAGGGGAATCTGGAGCATGAAGTTTGTGTGAATATGCTATTCATGCACTTCTTGTTTTCATATATATATATATTTATATGCCTCTCTCACATCTTCCCCTGTTATTTATTATTAACATTTTTTGTCTCTCACATAAACTCAGACCAACGTTCGCAAATGGAACCAAATGTTTTTAGACAGAACATGATTTCAACACTAACTTCAACTCACTACAATCTGTTCAAACATACACCTTCTATAGTTTGTGTGCTCAAAAGGCCTTCAAATCATGACATTACTAATGAAACAACAAAAAATAGTACTAATGTCTACAAAGATAGCTGGTTTGATCTCTTGGCAATAAACCATTTATCACAAAGTGTTCAAGCTGCCACAGGTTCATTTCATACCCTTTTGTCCATTTGTTGCAATTTATTTATCATCTCGAGGAGAAAGTGTAGACTTTCTAATTTGTATCCTTTGCAGGATTTAGAAACAATAAGAGTGGCTATGAGAGTCTTGTTGAGGCAGCTATTATGACAAAACACAAATTTAATCCAATTCAGCAGCAAGAGGTTATCATTCAAGCTCTTGATAAAGTCTTCCCAAAGACACTATTTTCATTGGTAAGTCCATTAAATCATAAATTTAAACTAATAATTCAATGAAATTGCAGTCTACAGTTAAAGACATAAATATTATTGGTCAAATTCTTTAATCAAATCTAGTGTATTTATTGTTTGCATTTTTTGTACTTATATTCTTTTAAATTAACCAAAGTTGTTATTATATTATTGGTCAAATTCTTTTAAACTAAAGGTTCAATTGCTCCTTTAATCCTCGAGTTTAAACAACTCAAATAAACTATTTTTCTAGTTATTGTTTATTTTTTACATGGTTTCAAATTATGGTTGTATCGAAAATATTAATATTGTAGATAATTATGCTAAAGTGAGACTAATATGACTTTAGAGCAAATCTTATAGGGACACAATATTTGAGCACAAACTTTTGGATACACATAGAAAAAAATTAAAAGAAAAATAGTATAGCCTTTTTTTTTTTCACCTAAAAATTTGTGTCTAAATGTGCATATACAAGTATATCTTTTATGACTTCAATTAGAATTATATTAAGGTGGAAGAGACACAAAAAATATTGATGTCTCTCTTGGAGACTGCAGCCGGAAACTTTTTTTTTTAAAATCAATGTAACTATGAATGGAAAATAAAATTTTAGAAGTTGATATATTCTTCCTTTCATAAAGGTTTAGTCCTTCTTTAACTTCTTTATTAGTATATTTTTGTTTATTTTTATTTTTAATGCATGAGCATTGTAATTTTCCACATTGAACATGTTGTTATTGTAGATAAAGAAACACCTACCACCATCTAAATTCACAAGGGAACATTTTGCCATTTTCTCCAGTTGGTTCTTTACTTGGTTAGTTGGGACCTCTGAGGTAAACAACTATGGTGTATGTAGCTGTATATTTTGTATTTTTTTTATCTTACGTATATATTTGATATGTTTGTGATTTGATAAACACTTGAATGTCATTTTGTATTGCTAAATTACTGTGCCTTCCACTAGTTATGAGACTGAAAAATGGTAAGTGTAGTGGCCGAATGGAGTCCACTTAAGTCTAGTGTGTTGAAAGAAAAAAAAATCATTATTGGACCCAATGGAGTCGATTAGGTCTTATAAATGGCATAAACCAGAATAGAATATATAGTCAGCAAAGAGATCAACAAACAATAAGTTTATCAGAAAGCAAGTGATTAAAAAGACTCTTGCATGGAAACAGGGTGGTTGTAATATAAAATCAATTTCTGTAATGTTAAGTTTTATATTGGACATAACCAATTAAAAAGATAAATGATGTTACTCTTTATAAACTATTATAGATTTTTATCTCTTATCAATGTGAGATGTTGATCGGATTGAGTATATTTTAATACTATTTTATATTTTATATTGAGTTTAACTCATCTTTACAAAATTCAATTAAAAGATATCACACTTTATAAACTATTATACAGTTATTTAACATGAAATTTTGTTTTTTCAATATGTATTACCAGAAAACTATAAAAATATGCGATTGCTAAGTTGATTTATAACATGTCATGCCCTGATAATTAGTGTGACAATTAGCGAACCACAATTCAATTTCATTAGCAGACAAGTTAAATTGTTGATCATCACGATTGTTCCTTGTTGACATAATAATTCAAAACGGATATTAACCACAAAATTGGAGAACTTGATTGAAATATACTTTTAAAAATGCATAAAGATCCTTATGTATTTTTTAAGTTATAAAAGCTCAATTAACTAGTTATTTTTTACATCAATTAAATTTTATTCTGAAAGTGCACTTTATTTAAATATAAATAAAGGGAGTCAAATGTGGTTGGTTGTATAGGGAGTTGAAATACCAAATAATATTTTACTTTAACCAAAATTATTATCTAATTATTAATATTAACTATTTAAAAAAAATTTAAATATAATTAAATAATTTCCCGGTAGGTGGAGTTTATGGTAAAAGACCATAGAGACATATGTATGTTTTAGGCGTAAATTTTTGAATATACAATACTTCTCTTCTTGCATGTAAATTTTTTCACTAAACTTCTTGAAACCAAAAAAAGTAAAAATAGTTAGTTGATCAATGTATGCTATATGAGTAAATGGTATATCCTTCCCCTTTCCGTCCTATGATTTAAAAAATGATTTCAGAAGGATTAATTAATCTCTTTAATTTCACCATGAGAAGGTGAGAGAATCAGATGTCAACGGCAGAAGAGAAAAAAATGTAGTCTACATAAAAAAATGCAGGTTAGTTTATTTATTTATTTATTTATTCGTTCTTTCATAATTAATTTATACATGGTATGCATACAACTAGTACATCTTTGTTTAACATAAAAATGATGCTTACTTCGCCCACCTAATTTTTGTATATAGGTAAATGTTAATAAATTAATAATTAGATTAATTTTTTAATTTAATTTAAAATTTATTTCTTATAATTCATCTATGAGAGACTCGTCCACTTGCTTAAGAAACATTGTGTCCCACACAATCTAGTCTACTATTCTATGATTATTACGTTTCTCCCATAGCCCACACTCTCATTATGATCATTGTCATGATTACCATATCAAGAGATTTTTTGTTATGAAATATCAAGAATATATTGTCAATATCCGAATCATGATTATTGTTATATCCATCATTCCCCCGAGTAAAAAAACTAAATACCATCATTCTCTAATTCTCCCTTAGCAAATTAAATATTACTCTATCCCTCTCACAATATCATTTAAATTTTTTATATAAATATTAAAAAAATGTAATAATTGAAAAAAAAAATATTTTATCAAATTATCTATCTTAATTATCTACGAATTTTTTATTATTATCAATACAAAATATAATAATATTTTATAAGTTATGTATATAATAATTATTGAAGGATAATATATGAAAATAATAATTAAAATTATATTGAAAATTATAAATAATATTTATTTTAAAATAATTTTTTTAATTAAAATAATATTCATTATAAAATGGAGAGAGTAATATTTGCAGGTTTTTAGAAGAGACAAATTGTGTAGGGATGTGTATTAATCTCTGTAAAATTCCATCTCAATCGTTTATAAATAACTCTCTGGGTATGCCAGTCAACATGGTACCAAGTAAGTATCTTAAGCAATTGTTTGCATGAGTATAAGCATGATAAACATAGTATATTTTATGCTAAAGAGCATTCATAGTCCCTTAACTTAATTTCAGGTAACGTTTTAGTTCTTTATCTTTTTTTTTTCGATTTGGTCCTTTATTTTAATTTTAAGTGACAATTTAATCCTTTATGTTTTAAAATGTTAACAATATTATCCTTTTTTTTACAAAAATTCAAAAAATTCATCAAAATTTTCAACCAAAACCTATAAAATTAATTACATTATTTAATATAATACAAATTTTATCAAATTCGTAACTCAAATATTCAATAAACTCATATTTTCATTTTTTATTTGATTTTTAAAATTCCATCTAATAAATAATAAAAATATGAATTTATTTGAATATTTGAGTTACGAATTTGATAAAATTTATATTATATTAAAGAATATAATTAATTTTATGGGTTTTGGTTGAAAATTTTGATGAATTTTTTAAATTTTTGTAAAAAAAAAGGATAATATTGTTAACATTTTAAAACATAAAGGATTAAATTGTCACTTAAAATTAAAATAAAGGACCAAATCGAGAAAAAAAAATATAAAGAACTAAAACGTTACCTGAAATTAAGTTAAGGGACCATAGATGCTATTTAGCCTATATTTTAAGTATTAGTTTTGTTTATGAAAACATTTAATATTTATTTTTAAAATATAGGTTAATTTTAACTTGTTATTAATTTAAGAGATACAAAACTCTCTAAAAATAGTCTCATATCCTTTTTGAGCAATTAAATTTGACACAAATTTTAAAAAATGAAAATATAAATTGTTTTTACGAAATAAACAAGACATTAAAGACCAATTTATTTTAACCAATTTTCTATTGCAAAACTTATATGTTGAGAAATTAACCAAATTTATCTATTTTTAGTAAGCATACTAAATTAAAAATAAACAAAAGAAAGAATGTTAATACTCGAAACAGAATCATGGCCATATATATATATATATATATATATATATTCTTTATATTTTAATTAAACTTCATATGTGGTTTTAACCTCATGAATGAGATGTGGT
This sequence comes from Cicer cuneatum, assembly GCA_037974295.1. Classification (NCBI taxonomy): domain Eukaryota; kingdom Viridiplantae; phylum Streptophyta; class Magnoliopsida; order Fabales; family Fabaceae; genus Cicer; species Cicer cuneatum. Next base: position 63,996,629 of record JBBPBO010001986.1, on the reverse strand, counting down.
CAGAGCTGTAAAAAAAACTCTAATTTCAAAGCTTACTTTAATAAACTTCTTATTAGGTCTCAAATTTTAAGTCTATCTTAATGAATTTTTTTCTTTGGCTCCAGCCCCCTATTTTTTAATTTTTGTGGGCTTGGGCCGGGGGCTATGGCCTATTTCATGTTTTCATTAAGATAGAAACATGAAATGACATGTAAGAAATAGTTTAATAAAAAATCTTAATGACATAGTTTAATTTTATTTAGATTTTTTAATTATTGAAAAATTCGTGAATTTGTTAATTTTATCAGAACATAAAAAAATCGACAATTTCTAAATCGAATAAAATTCGGGAAAAAATCAATCAAAATTAAAAAATTATTGAATTTTTTAATTTTATTCAGAACATAAAAAAAACGACAATTTCTAAATCGAATAAAATTCGGAAAAAAAATAAAAATTGAAAATTTATTGAATTTTTTAATTTTATTCAGAACATCAAAAAATAAAACGACAGTTTCTAAATCGAACAAAATTTGGAAAAAAATCGAAATTGAAAAATTATTGAATTTGTTAATTTTATTCAGAACATAAAAAGAATCGATAATTTCTAAATCAAATAAAATTCGAAATTAAAAAATTATTGAATTTGTTAATTTTATTGAGAACATAATAAAAAAATCAAAAAAAAGTTCAGAAAAAAAATTGAAATATTTTTTTTTCAAAAACAAATTTGATTTTTTAATGGGCCTATAGACCATCTAAGCTCACATAATTTTGTAGGTTTTTTTACATATGGGGCTTTCTTTTAATGGACCTTTATATTATAAGGGTTTTTTCCCCTCCAATATGTGGGTTGGGGCCAATATAGAGGGGACTTGACAAATTGACAACTCTAGTAGTATTTACCAAAAACATTCAAATTGAACATCATGGGTAATGTGTGATCATTTTGAGTCATTTCTCTATATGTAAATATAAATAATTGTTAACGATGAGGAGACAATGAATTTCGTCCCTATAAAATACTAATGATATTAATAATGTTAATTATTAATATCGACTATTGAAAAAAAAAATTGCTAAATTGTACATGACTCTTAATGAACTATAAAAAATAAGGGAAATTCCTATGATTAAATAAATCTCAACAAAGTATACAATTAGATTGATTTTTTTATTTGCAGATTTTGATGACATGAGTTGTGAGATGATATTTGGACAGGATCCTCCAGCATCAACTGATGATCCATCACTGAAACAACCTTGTTATAAACAATGTGATTACATTTTTTTTTACATGCCAATTTATATTTTCAATAGCTAAATTAACATGCTTTTTGCAGACCAAAACGAAATTTATTTTTGGTATGCAAAGTGGCAAGGTTATCTAAGAAATGTAACTAATATAATGTATGTTGATATATCATACAGGCAAGGTATATAAAAGTCATGGAACAAACTGCCTCAGTTAATACAGAAGGTATGGATGGAAGAAATCATTTTAGAATACAACATATCACTTTGTACCAACCACTAATAGTTACATTATTACATGATTTTTTTTTTCTTTCTTTGGAGGAATCAAAGTGAATTATTAGTGTCAATTAATGTTAACAAACTGATATTGTTTAATTCTTCTACAGTCTTGTCTAGGGGATATTTTTACCATGCAATAAGGATTAAGTGGATATTTGTGATGAAATCATTGGTGTCATTTATATATATGATTGCAAAATCAAATAATTTTGGGAGAAGTGGTTTGACTCAAGATTTGTTGTAGGCTTTCAGGGCAGCAAGGATAAAACAAGAATATTGTCTCCCACATTTTGTATGCTGCCAAAACTCATACTTATCAGCCATAGTTTCTCTCATTATGAAAACAACTAAGTGCTCCAAAGCACTTAAAACCAATCATTACCTATTGGATTTCTATCATTTTAGTAATTTAAAAGTTCTTTCCTTTTGGTTTTCAAATATATGTAAAAAAAAATCATAAGTAACCAATAGGCCAATGGTTTATTCATATGATATGAAAGTGGCTCTTTCCAATGTTTCCAATATTATTCATATAATATTTATATTTATAGACCAGAATGATTTAATAGGGAACTCAGGAAGCTATGAAAATTACACTTTGTAGATAAGGTTTTGGACTCTTGCACAAGAAATCTTGGGATCTGTTTGGTTTGATAACAAGACTATTACTTAATTGTAATTTTAATTTTGATATCAAGCACCTAGACTTTTGACTCTAGAATAGTGATTTTTAGCTCTAAAAACATTGTCTCAATTGTAAATTTGAAGTGAAATGTTATTTTTAAGGCTAAAAAACACCATTTTTGGAGTGAAAATTATAGATGGGGAGCAAAACTGCAACAAAAGTGAAAATTGAAGAAAAAAATTTGATTTTAAAATAAATGGACTATTTTAGTAAGTGTAATAAAATAGAGAGAAAAAAATACAATTAAATCTAAAATATTTAAAGAACATACTTTTAAATATTTGAATTAATGCATTTAGTTATCACGTCTTTCAAAATGACATCTTCTTTCAGTATCAAAAAATAAAATTGTGGTTTAAAAGAGGATCCACTGGTTTTAACTCGCTTAGCCACTACACAGTCCACTAATTTTATTGTCTCGTTTATTTTGATACCTAACAAAAAGTACACATATGATACTCTCTCTTATGATTTCTTCATTTTAAAACCTCGTCTAACTTTATATTTCACATTGTCATGAGTTTAACCTATATAGTACTGAATGAAATCTATGATTAATAAAATCGTTATAATTTTTTTTAGAAAGAGTATGATTTGTAATTAGAAACTAACCACTCAATTTGATTTTTTATCATCGATTTTCACGGATATATCTACTGACTTTCAATTTTAATCGATCTTCAAATTATCTTATTTTTTGTTAATAAAATAATTTGGCCCAATCTCTTCAAAAAAAATTGGCCCAAACTTCAAAACAATTACCCCAAGACAAAGAAGGAGGTGTAAAAAGTTGTCCCAGTGTTATCAATTGAAGCCCAGTAGCCCACTAATTAGTTATTTGAAGGTACCAGCCATCATTTGTTAATGCCTATTGGTCTATTGGATATCGTTTTCTTTTCCATGATAGCTGCTTGATAATGCCCAACTCATTTTTCAGTCCTTCAACATGCAAACAATTATTGTCAAGGTGAATACAAGCACGAGTAAGAATGCATAATTATGCATGTTCCGTTCCATGGCTTTGAGAATGATTACATAATCTCATATTAACAATGGAGATTAATGGGAAAAGAGAGAAAGAAAGAAAAAAAGACGGCAAAGTATTTCAATTGAATATCAAAGAGTAATGAATATAAAGATCTTAAAAAAGAATATAAAATAGTAAAAGTTAAAAATAAGTTGACTACCAATTTAAAAAATATAAAAGATCCAGTGGCATAAGCTTAAGAGAGTTTTATCCAATATCACATTTTACTCTCAATTGCAATTTATTGGTGGTAAAGAGTAATGTTTAAAGAATATACGTAATACAAACAATAAATGTAAAATTGTTGAGCTATATCGGGTAGACTCACTCTCCAAGTGGAACACACCAATTTTTGTTGTTGTTGTTGTTGTATTTGGATGACATGTTGATTGTTGATCATGATACTAGAAGATTCAATCTATAAAGAAAGATTTGAACAACTCTTTTGCAATGAAAGACTTAGGTCATGCAAAGCAAATTCTATGCATGATATTTACTCGTGACAGAAAGAATGATAAATTGTGGTTGTCTCAACACAATTACATTGAGAAAGTGTTAGAGAGGTTTAACATGAGCAATTAGAAACCTATTAGTACTCCACGTACTACTTATTTCAAATTGAATTATGATTTGTCCTACAGGTGAGAAAGACAAAGAAGAGATGAAGAATGTTCCTTAAGCATCCGCAATTGGTAGTTTGATGTATGATATGATATGCACAAGGTCCAATATTACTCATGCAGTTAGAATTGTCAGTCGATTTCTCTGTAATACTGGTAAAGATCATTGGCAAGCAGTGAAGTGAATTCTCATATACGTCAGAGGCACTTCCCAAGTACGTTTATGCTATGGAGGTGGTAAACATGTATGGGATGGCTACACAGATGTAGATATGGCAGATGATCTTGATTCTAGAAAATCTATTTCTTGTTATATGATGACATTTGCAGGGGGAACTATGTCTTGGAAACCGAGTACATTGAAACAACGAAAGCTTCCAAGGAACTCTTGTGGATGAAGAAATTTGTACATAAATTAGGCCTCAAGAAAGAAAGATTTGTGCTATTCTGCGACCATCAGAGTACGATCAATCTCAGCAAGAATCCAACTTTTCATGCAAAGTCGAAACATATTGAGGTGCGATATCATTGGATACGGGATGCACTTGAAATGAAGTCATTTTCAATTGAGAAAATTCATGCTGATGAGAATGGTTCAGATATGATGATGAATGTTTTGCTTATGTCAAATATGATATGATGTAGAAAGAAGGAGGACATGGTTGAACAGTACCTTCCCACTTGAGTCGTGTGGGGGAGATTTGTTGGGTGGGCTCACTCTCCAAGTGCAACCTGAAGGTGCAAACACGAGAAGGGGGGTTGAATTGTGTTTGACTAACTTGAATACTTTTTCTGTTTTTGCAGTTTTAAAACAAAACTTGATGTATGAATAAAACAGAGTTAGCAGCGGATATAAAGTAAAAATAAAAACACAGAATTTTATACTGGTTCACTGTTAACGAGGCTACGTCCAGTCCCTTCACCTTGAAGGATTTCACTAATTCAATCCTTGAATTACAACAGTTCCACTGACCCTGCAAGTCAGTCTTCTCAAACAGTCTAACAATCCTAGACTCTTGAGGAATACAACACCTTGACTTCCTAAGTCAAGTCTTCTCCTACCAATCTGAAAACCCCAGATTGTAAAAGGAATTACAATTCCTTAAATCTAATTGCCAAGTAATCTGCTACCCCTTCTGACTCCCTCAGATTGTAGACTCTACTTCAATAACTTAGATCTAACACAGGGGAAAGAAAATAACAAGAGTGCTTGCTTCTGGAAAGCTGGAACTCACAATTAACCTCACTGAAAACTTGAGTGTTTGCTTTGGAAGTGTATGACTCTTTTGTGATTTTCGATGCTAAGTATTATGCCTTGAGCCTCCTTTTATAGATGCAGATTAGGGCCTCTTCCAAGCTTAATTTCGAGCTGTATCTTGCTGGATTCTGTTGCAAAAATATATTGACCAATCGGGTTTCACTTAAATAAAAAACATATCTTTTTAAGCTTCAGATTTGCTTTCAAAAATAACTGGCCAATCATGTCTTTAGTTTCTTCCTGCCAACAGCTTCTGAACTCCCATACGACTTCACTTTTTTTTTTGTAACAAATCCTTTTAATACTTTGATCAAATTAAATTAAATCTCCACCGTTAATCCTTATGATTAAATCTGGACAGTTTGATCTTCTGCGCTAGTCCACATCTGGACCATACTAAGTGATCAGCTGTGATCCTCTGATCTCGGCCAATGTTGGACCACACATTCTGACCTTTTGATTTCGGCCAACACTGGGTCATGGTCTGATCTTCTGATCTCGGCCAACACTGGGCCATATACTTAAATCTGGACCATTGATCTGAATATCTTCCCTTTGATCTGGACCAATTCTGACCTAGGTCTGGATTGAACTGAAATTAAATCTGGACAAATAATATTTCAGTCTGGACATTTTACCTTCTGTTTTGGATCAGTTCTGGATCAAATCTGGAGATCATTTCTTCTGGTCTGGACTTAGTTTCATACCTTGAACTATGCTATCTTCTGGTGTGGGTCAAATATGGATTGATTCTCTTGTTCTGGACCCATTAACTTATCCTCTGATTAAGTCTGGATCAAGTCTGGGCTGTTTATCATTTTACTGTCAGGTCATCTTCTAGTCAGAATAACTTTTGGACTAAGTCTGAATTATGATTCCTTCTGGTCTGGATCAAGTCTCCTTCTGACAGGCTTCCTTCTGGTCTGGTCCAGGTCTCTTTCTGACTTTGCTTCCTTCTAATCTGGGTCAGCAAAGATATCCTCTGGTAATTCCAGGATACATCCTCTGGTACCTTCTGGATGTATTTTCTGGTGTCTTCATCTTCTGCCTCTAGAAACTTCATTTTCTGGTGGCATTTAATGTAATAATTCAAGGTACAAAATAAGATTACATGGAGTGCTTTTGTAAACATCAAAATACTAAGTACTTAGAACCAACTTGGTTCCAACACAACCCACCAATTTTTACTATTATTATTATAAAAGAAAAGAAAAAAAAAGGAATATGTGTATTTATTGGGCTTGACTCATGTGAAGAAGAAAAAAAGAAGGGATTTGAAATCCCTATTTTAGAGAAAAGGAAAACAATGTCGCTACAAGTAGAAAAAGAAAGGAAGTATATTGTGACAGCAGGAACATATAGGAGAAGAAGAAATTGGCTCCCAGTGGTAATATGTTTCTACCATTGAGTTTGCTATTTTAATATACAGTCTTAATAGTTTTACCTTCTCTAAAAATTATTTTGGAATATCCACTTTAGTGGAAGATTATTTGTTATTTGTTTGGTTTCCACCTTTTTAGTGATGACTATTGTTGAATGATGTTACGTAGTGTTAGACTCTGGTGTACCAATTAATTATTATAGTAGAAATTTTTACTCGACTATGTCTCGTGGTTTTTTATTCTCCGAGAAGTTTTCTAGTTTAAAAAATTGTGTTTTCTCATATTTAATTTTCTGTCAATTATTGTTGTTATGTGAAATTGTATTTTTTATTTAGCCATTTATGTGGAGAAAAAATATTCTACATTATTGATATAATTATTTTTTTGTTTTTCCCAACAAACTAATTCGTCATTATTTTAAATTTATTGATATTACAAATTGCATAGGTGAAGCTTTTATGGTTCGGACAAAAATAGCCAATTAATTGAGGGACAAATTGTATTTTCAAAACTGATATATGTCATAATTCATAAGGGACATGTAATTGTAATACTAATGCTTGGACTCGTTGAAAACATAGATCCATATATCATCTCAATTCATCACATGCAAAACAATTCCTTAATCTATCTATTTTTCCATTTATAAGGATTAGTACAGTAATTGTCTATATAACAAATGGTTCACGTGTTTAATAAAGGGTTATATGTAAAAAATCAGGTATGTTTGATTATTCTCACTTTTTTAAATTTCATATTACTTCAAATTTGATAATATTTATACATTTACAATTAGTTTACAGTAATTAACATTTCAGTGAAAACCAATTACATATATATACTACATTATTTTAGTCTTATATATTTTACAAAGGTCCATATCTTCTTTATATTGTTTTTATTGATAATTGTAAATATAGATGTATTTATGTAAAATGTTGCTACTTATGTGATTAAATTTATAACTTACACCGAACAAATTAATATTGTATAAACTTAAATAGTGATTAATCACAACACAAGGTCTCGTGCATAGCACGAATATTTTATTAGTTTATTGGGATGTTTTTTTTACCAAATATTGTCTTTTAGTACATATATAATTTCAAAGCAAATTTAATACCATAATTTTATCAATTTTATCGTAGAAGTAAACATATGCTTAATTTATTTACAATAGACAAAGTCTATTGGGTCTGATAACATAATATTATATATGAATGCAAACGTAGTTGATGATATTGTGATCCATCCTAATAATGATAAATCATCACGAGGTGAAGCGCAATAACTTTTAGGCATAAAGATAAAAAAAAATTGTGAATTTTCTTAAGATAAGATCTAAAAATTTTGATTATTGAGAGCAAAATCGATATCATTACAAAAATATATGAATAATATAATAGTATTATTGTCATTAAACAAAATATTAGATATGACAAAAAAAAGTTTTTTTGTGTGTAAGTTCTTCCTCGTATTTTTTACCATAAATTGAATTTTTTTTTTAAAATAGAGAAATTATTATTAATAAATTAAAATTATAAAATAAAATTTTTATCATTGAACTAAAATAAAATTTCAGTAACAGATATCATAAACTTATAGGCTAATAAATGTGTTACAATTGCTAAAAAAAGATTTTGAAATGTATTGTTGGGCACTTTTAATCGTGTGAAAATAATTACATATGTTTTCTATATTTTTATAATAAATTTTCATTTGTTTTACGAAGGAAATTTTGATTTTCATCATATATTTTTTAATTTTTAAATGTGTGCACAATTTCAAATTTTAAAAAAGTAATTGAGTTTAAATAGGTAATGAACTTCAATTAAATATAAATTATTTTAAAAAATTTAAATTTTAGTTAAAATAATTTTTAATTATATTTTATTTGTCTTTCGATTAAACTAAAAAATAATTAAAATTCTATTTTTTTTTAAAGTAAAATTATTAAATAAAAAATTGACACAAAAGTACAGCTCGTGTATGTACAACTACAAAGAAAGGAACAACAACTTCCCTAAGCTTCGTTCAATTATTAGCACATACTGACAAGTTCACATATCATATGGCAAAGGACCCCCAAAGGGAGACAAGGCCTGTTTAGGAAACAATAGCCAGCATAGCCTTTACCACCAACGAAGGTTTTAATGAGAACTTGTGGAGAGTCATGTGCCTCTGTCATTTCACTTCATGTCGATCTCATGCACATTACGATTATGCATTGCTAACTTTCTGCACGCTAGGGATAACGAACCCCATTTTTTGAAAATTTAGTAGTATCTTTTTCTTTTTCTTTTTCCTAAGATAAAATAAAATATTTCTAGACTTGATTTTCTTAAGATGGAACAAATGCACTCTTTATTTATTTTTCCTTTGAACTCTTAATTATTAATGTCTTTTTTTAAACAAAAAAAATAGAAGAACTAAGAAAAGGAACACATGCACCTTAATATTTAAAATGCAAATGGTTTTTTTTTTTAAGAAGTTAAAATATATTAATCCCACTTTTCTAAACACAAGAAATGATAAGAAAAAAAAAAGAGTAACAATAAAGTTTACTATGAAATCAACTAACAGTCTAAAAAATAGCAACTCAATCCCACATCACAGCACAACTAACCAATAATTTAAGTTGTTATATTTTTCCTTTTAGATAAATAAGTGGATTTAAGCACCATTCACTTAACCCGTAATGTTATGATGTTATTTTCAACCACTACCAAAATAAAAGTTTGATTTGGTCAAGAAGATAACACTACTTTTGATGTGATTTAAAAATCACAAATTTACCTTCTTTTCCACACTCAATTATACAATGTTGCAAGGTTTTATTGTAAAGAACATTTATCACTCCTAACCAATTCAACACATAGAATATCACAAATCTCCAAAAGGATAACATTCAAACAATAAATCTTGTAATGATTCATCTTTTCCGCAATCACCCATAATATAAAAGGAAATTCAAATTACTAATACCGCATTATCTTGATCAACTAATTTTTTTGTAGTTGTACATATTGGTGTATGTACTATTACAAAACAGTAATTTAAGATATGTACAACTATAAAATGGTCATCTTAATCATGTCATGCCTATGTATGTACAACTACAAAATGGTCATCTTAATCAACTAATTTTTTTAATATATATTAAAATTGTAATATGATGCACAAGTCCTACTAACGATGCTATAAGCCAAGTACATATTTTGTCCAGGAAGATTTAAGTCCTACTAACCTACCAAATGAGGGTCAAGTTAAGGAATGAAATCAAAGAATTGCAGGACACTAGACAGGGGACCTTAATTGTTGGAGTTAATAACTGAGCCTACTCAGTGGCAAAAACGTCAATGCAAGTGGAAATAGATGGGCCTATAGGCCCACTAGAAGGTCAAGGCTCATGTTACCCGGAAGAAGAAAAAAGCTAGCTGTTACTATGATAGGGTAGCTTCCAAGTCCCATCCAATCAAAACCCCGCCAATTTCTTAATAATAATATGGCAAATTAATATTGTGCACATTTCACTTTCAAGGGCTTGCTAATTGCCATAGCACATGATGCATGATGTTATGCAAAAATGTCTAACTACAAGTTGTACCAATCCTGATATATACTATAATTGAGGGAAGAAAAATAGTAAGGAGAAGGGTAATAGAATAGTGAATAATTGGGGCTGCAACAAGTGCTTGTTTCATTCTATATTCAGAGGAGAGAAGACAAGAAGAGAGGTTGGATCGGGTGAGAAGTTGCCATCAGGTACTTAATGTAAAATCACCCTGCCACTAATTAAGGAACCAATTTTGCGGCTACGGCCCAGTTTACACTTCCTCCATTTAACAACTTTTATTTTCTTTTGTCTTTTTCATTAGATAGATTTTTTTTACTCATTTTTCATTAGATAGATAAAACATTCATTTTTTTTCATAAGTAACGTATTTCAACAATGAAATCAGAGTATGAATTAATATACTTTTTGAAGAAAAAAAACAATGAAATCTCATAATTTGAATATAGTAATTTTCAAAGATAAAAGTTTGATTCAGAATAGCACATAACTATCTAATAAATCTATAGATTCAAAGTGAAATATGAGATCTTTTAAATACCATTAATCACAAAGTTAAAGATCTTTTAAATCTAGTTAACTTTTATCATACTAACATCAAAATAGTAAATATAAAAAAAAAAACTCAAAAATATTTTTATAACGACTGAATTATTTGATCATTTCATATATATTAAAAAATATATATAAATAAAAGAAAATTATTATTTTTATTAAATTATATTTATTAAGTATAGTACATTATCAATATTATAAATAGATTAATTAAAAAATGATACCAATAATATACTAATTAAATAGTATATAATTAAAAATAAAATAAAAACACTATTTTAACCATTTCACAAGTCTCGTAAGAATTCAATATTTTGTCTTTTAAAGTGGGAGTGCCAATTGATTTGCATGGCTACTCCATTATCGTTGTGTAGAACCTCCTCCCATTGCTCACCTATTGAGAAAAAAATCTCTACTACAAGCAACATTAGTGACCCCATTCCATAACAACTCTCCACCAAATCCAATTGCTAACACTTTATGCACATATTTTATTTTGACTAATTTTTATATGGATCTAAATTCAAACTCCTGCTACAAACTCTAATGAGTTATCGATATCTAATTTATTTAAACTTTTTTCTAATAAAAAATAATTTTATTTACTTTTTTAACTATCATTTTGTGCTTATTTTACTCATTACTTTTCATTTTTTTTAAATTATAAAAGTAAATTATCATTTTAGTCTTAAAAAGTATAGAATATTGACATTTTAAATATAGAGCGCTGTCATTTTAATCTACAACTTAGTAAAAAAATCAAATTAGTCATCAAATTAATTTTTAAAATATATTACTTATTATCATAAAAAAAAATTTAAAAATATAATTTATTGTCAAAATAATCCATAATTGTCGTAACATACCTAATAATATGATACTAATTTAGATTTTTTAGTGATATTTTGAGATTAAATGATTAATTTGAAACTGAGACCAAAATTTAAGCATCTTACATGTTCATGAACTAAAATTACGGTGGTTTACCAAAGTTCTAACAACTCACCACTAATTTAATCTTTAATGTTCCGTAACAAACAAAAAGTCATCATCCTTAAACTTGCCTGGATTTCAGGTTCAAAACTCCTGATTCCGCAATTGAAAAAGCAAAACATATTTATAACAATTAGAAAGTAGTGAGTAGACTAGTGGATTTCTAAAGATAAAGGAAAAGCAAGCAACCCAAGTGAACCCCTTCCCTTTTTTTCTTTTCAGGTCTTATTATTTTTTTTATCACTTTGCTCTGTTTTTTTTTCCCTTCTTTTTGTTTGGTCCTAATTATAAAACTCTAATTTCCTGCGAAGCATCGAAACTTTGTTACGTGGTGCCTTACACAATGCTAATTCCCTAATGGTTTCGCCGATAAGATCTTTGAATATGAACCGTTCGATGTCCAACACTACATCCCCAATCTCCACGTGGCATTCTCCCCATTCATTCTCTCCGTTCATGTCCTTCCTCAACACTCCACATATAACCTCAAACAGATCCTCTGAGTCTGACTCCTCTCTTTCTCGGATCCTCCGAAATTCTGACCAGATCATATGTAACGGCGGTGCGTTCTCCAACTTCCACGGTGGCAAACGGCGTTTACGGTTGAGGATTTCATGAATGGTGTCGAAAATTAACCGTCTTTGAAGAGTGGAGACTTTGGAAGTGTCGTTTCCCTTAAGGTACTGTTGCTGTTCTAGGAACAGGAAAACGTCGTTGTCTTCGCGCAAGTAATTAGAAGCACGAAGTACTTCTGAAACATATACGAAATCCCAATCCTCGGATTTGGCTTCACTGCAACACAAAACTGCACTCCATGCATCATCTTCTGACTCAGCTCCTAGATCTGCGATTTTACCGAACTTTATTAACATCAAGTGAGATTAAGAAACAATATTTATAATGATACTGTTCGTATATTCCTTTATGTTACTGCTATGAACTGTCATCACTCTCGTTCACCAGTCTTTAATTAAAATGGAATGAGGGGATAGAGTAAATTTTCTTATTAATTTAGAAACATAATAAGAAGGAAAAATATAACGAAAATATAACAATTTTATGAACACCTTTATTTTCTTATTTAAATAAAAAAGAGATCAAATATCTTGTGAACTTTCATTAATTTGTATAACTAAACAAAAAAAATATGAGAAACGAGAATTCCTCTATTTTTTTATTTTTATCTATTTACCTTTATAAATATATAATATAATATAGTTTTGTAAGCCAAAGATGTTAGATATTGGGAGGTCTTTATTCCTCGCTTCTCCAAATTTAAATACTTAAAATAAAAAAATCTAATATCATTGAAATTGGATGAACAAATTTCAATAAACCTGTAAACTATTCTAACTCATACCACTAAATTATTCCTTTAGAGAAAAAATTGATCAACTATTATGTGACATGGTTTACTAAGTACATAAACTTGTCCCTAGACTAATTTGAATCACAAATAATTGTTGCACTTACAAATAGGTAATCTTAATTTCTTCAAACCAATAGATTAGTGGTTGAGTTTGAGATATTAAAAATGATAGATTAATCTCTTTTAAAATAAATAAACATAAGTGGTTATAAATTTTGATCCTCTTGTAAGTTGTTTTAAATTCTAATGTAAATAAGCAGTAATTTTTGGTATAAAAAATAAGCTTAGGTTCAGAAATAGACAAGCTTCTGTTTCACTTTTTAATTACCCTTGGAAGTGCAGGTAATAATCTAATATTTTCACGGGTACACACAGCAGTATCGAAATTGAAAGGCAGCATGCTGCCATGCCATGACTCCCACGTGATAGTACAAGTATACTTTCTGACGTAGTCAATATTGAACCAACCAACTCCATTTCCCTATTATCAAATTATCAAATGATTGGTCCACGTAATTTAGAATAAGGCGCGAATTTCACTACCACTAACACTAGACTATAGTGGAAATTCTTGTTTCTCTCCCCGGAGTGGATGGAGTAAATAATTAAACAGAGAAATGAAGAGACGACAAAACATAAACTAATCCATATAGTTGTTGTGAAGGAAAGGAAAGGAAAGAACAGTTTGGTTCTAAACATGTGTAGCCCAAACTTGACGTCACCGCCAATATTAACTCTCTCTGACTAAAAACCACAGAACCTAGTTAATGCTATAGCAAATGCCAAATACAGTAATGATTACGACTTGTACTCACCTTTATAATCAATGCATCGTTTCATTACTGGAGACGGTGAACACGACGACTCATCTTTGTAAAACGACGAATCAAGAACCGATACGGGACTCGGTTGTTGGACTTCTGTCCCTCTTGTTGTTGTTATTTCTGCTATACTGTTCAGTAACTTATCACACCTCTGCAGTAACTCTTTACCTTCTCTGTATTGCTCCTCCTCCACCTTAATAAACTTCTGTACCATAAATAAACAAATTCATCACGTTAATTAATTCATTCAACTACCAATAATTATCATTCTAAATATGCTACTAATTTAATCATTAAAGAAACAAAAATTAACTAAATATTCAATTTTAGAAACCTCTGTATCGCTATCAGAAACGGTCCATGATTCATCTTCAGCCATGGTTTTCACTTCCTTTTTGTAAGTGTTCGCTTTTCTCGTCCTCGGAGACCGGTTCGGTTCATTTCTCGGAGTCACTCTTCTGCGATCAACACCGTCATTTACTTTTCTCCGAGTCTCCACGTTGGCGGTAACCTTCCTCACGCGGTTCGGACTGCGCGTGGGAGAGTTCGCGTTGTTTCTGCTTCTAACCTGCGCGTGAATATGATCCAGTCTCGACCGTTGCTTCGATCGGAAACTGGAAACTGGTGGTGGAGAATCATTTCCGGTGGAACCGATTCGGTTCAACGATCTTCCTGACTTCATAACCACAATAGGAGAATCATTCTCATTCTCGATAACATAGTTTCTATAATTTGTTACAAACGTTGATTTCTTTGAATGTAAAAGTCCTTTAAGCTGCAAAGCTTCAAGAATTTGTTTCAGTGTTTCGAGATCTTTAGAAGGTTCGTGAATCCCTCGCATCTTCAACCGTTTTTCAATCTCTCCGGAAACAGAAACGCTCTGTTTTGGACCAGGGAAAAAATCAGTAGAATCATAGAAACACTTGTTTTGTTTCATTATTATTCCTTTCATTGATTCTGATTTCGCGTTTGGATCTGAGATTCTGTCGTTTAACGACGAACCGTTGTCGTATTGCTTTAACTGGAAATTTGTTGTATCAAAGAAACGATACTGTTGATGTAGATCTCTGTGAAGTCTTGATTCGGAAGCGGATCTCCGAAGCTGAGGTTCGGGGTTAGGTTCGGAGTCTTCGAGACCCATTAGTTTTGCAACGACGCTAGTGGAACGACGTCGTTTTTCTTCTTCTTTTGGATGGATTGTTCCTTTTGTATCTATAATGGCTCTGCTATCTAATGATAGTCTAGGAGTTTCTCTGGTGAATTTCCAGGAAGATCGTGTTCCATGTTTGAAATCGAAAACCGGGAGGACCGGAAGAGGCAGTTTTTCTGGTTGAGGTGTTTGTGTTTCTGGTGTTGATTGTAATAGTAAGTTACTGTTTGTTTCCGGTTCCAGTTGTGTTGTTGAGGAAGGGAGTGTTTTAACGGAGTAGATGCGTTTAGCGGGGTGGCGATCGAAGATGTGTAGGATACCTGACATGCACCCCATTTGCTTCTCAATTTGTTTTTGCTCCTTTACTCCCATCATTTTCGTCATTATCTCCCACACTCTTAGAAATTGTTTGTTTCTTAATTTGAAGGCTTCTCCATTTTTCACATTCTAATTTTCTCTCTACCACTTCTCAACACTGTGCTCTGTGCTCACCTTTTTATTCCACACTCCGGCTTTTCTCGTCTTTAAAACGCTACGCCATAAATCATGCCAAATTTATATTTTTGCCCTTTTTTTCCTTCTCTAAATGCTAAACAGGTTAGCTAACAATAAAAGATGAAAACAATAATTGTATTCATTTATGTACGTCCAAGATTTCATTATTATTGACATATGACGTCACTTGATAATTTAACTTTACTCCAAAAATAAGGAACGTCCCAAACAAATTATTCTATAATTTGAATTTATATTTTTTAAAATAATTAATTTTTAATTGAAATTGAATGAGAACTTAAGTTTAATAATTTATTTTGAAGATTAATAATTCTTTGTAAATATTAAATTTTATTAGTCTATTCATCTAGTTATTCTATCGAATAGATTATACATTAAAACTTTTATGAACTTAAAAAATATTTGATTTTCCATCGAATAAGTTAAATTTAACGTATAAAATATTTTTTACAATACAAGTCAAATAATAGTATATTAAGTTAATATTAAAATAATGTATTAATAGATAAATTGATAAAATTTTATATTTACAAAAATTTAATAAATAGAATAACTCTAATAAAATTTACTTTTAGAGTAGACTAATCTCTAACTACTATTGTTGAGTAAAAATTTAATTAGACATACAAATTAAGTAAGAAAGATTATTCGTAGATACCTATCCACTCTATCAATATTTTGAAATAGACTAATATGATAGAAAGAAAAAACCTACAAAAAATAAGATATTACATAGACGTATAAAATAAAAGGGGTACAAATATCATTATTTATAGAAAAATAACGTAGTTAGAAAGTAAAGTGGAAACTAAATAACTCTAGTATTGTAAAAAAAAAAAAAA
>JBBPBO010001986.1:63908597-63980271 GCA_037974295.1 Cicer cuneatum | reverse complement strand
TGTAAAAAAAAAAAAAGAAGTCCATTAATTTAAACACATTCTCTAAAATGTTATTTACGAGAGCTTATCCTACAAAAAGAATAGTTGAAAAATAAAATTTATATTAATTAAATGTTATTTAAAGATAAACATAATGAAATATATTAAAGGCTAAATAACTCTGGTGGTCCCTTAACTTAATTTCAGTTAACATTTTAGTCTTTTATTTTCTTTTTTTTTTTCCCGATTTGGTCATTTATGTTAATTTTAAGTGACAATTTAATCTTTTATGTTTTAAAATGTTAACAATATTATCCTTTTTTTTTTTACAAAAATTTAAAAAATTCATCAAAATTTTCAACCAAAACCCATAAAATTAATCATATTCTTTAATATAATACAAATTTCATCAAATTCGTAACTCAAATATTCAAATAAACTCATATCAATTCATAAAAGTAAAAGTAGTATTTTGACAAAAGTAAAAATTATATATTATAAAATGACATTATTTTAGATATAAAATTATTGGTTTGAATATTTTTTTTTCTTGTGAATATATTACTTTTTAATTTCAATCTCTGTAAGTTTTTTTATTTGGAGTTAGTCTATGTAAAATTAGAGACGATCGATTTTAGTTTATAAATTTAAATCAACATTGTAAAAAAAGAGTGTCGAGACACGTAACCTTATAAATGCACACAAACATGTCATCTTTAATGATATATTAAAAATTAAAATGTTTTATACTATTAATTAATGAAATTATTAATTATCATTTAATAATTAGTGTTATTTTATAAATAAAAAATATTAATAGAAATTATAAGTAGAGTTTAGGATTTTTGAAAAACTCATATTATTCCATGCCACGGAGGTTTGTCACCTTTTTTTTTTATAACTTTTAATTTGACGTTAAAAACTAAAATCAATCGTTTCTGATTTTATAGAGACTAAAGCCAAACAAAAAACTTAGGATAACTAAAATGAATGAAATACTTAATATAACATACTTCTCCTCATCATACTATTTTTCCAATTTCAAAATAATTGTCATTTTAATAGATACAAAATATTTTAAAGCTTTACTTTTTTTAAAAGAATATTATATTGTGTATATTTGTAACGGTGATTAATAATTACTAATAATTTTTTTTTATCTCAGAAGAAATGATAAATTCAACTATAATTAAATCAGACAATGTGAAATCCCAAATTCATAATAAAATATTCAACATAATCATATCAACATTTGTTAATTAAATTATGAGACATAATTATTAACGGTTATAAAAATATTTTGTATCATTATAGTTATATTCTTTCATTAATTTACAGGAGTGATTTATGTAAAATGGATTTATCATAATACAGGATGATATTTTTCTAGAGCAATGAACCATTTTGATCTCTAAAAAAGAAAGACATGACTTAATTTAATATTTAAAAAATATTTTTAGTCTTTATTGAAAATAAACTGAAATAATTCCATCTTTACATGAAATGGCGTAACAATTATCTTAAACAAAAGTTAAAAGGGACAATTTTGTCATTGTCAATAACTAAAAAAAAATTATTTGGTCCATACAAAAGAAAATATTCTTAAACAACTTATTTTTTTATTGAATCATTCATTTTATTCTCTTTTTCCTTTAGCAATTAATAATAATAATAATATAACTGTAAATTAAGTAGCATATATCTTATCTTTAATTCATCATTTTTTGAATATGTTGTAGATCTTTTTAGAATTGTGAATTTTTCAAAAATTTTAAATATTGAAATTAACATCATGTATATTTTTTTAATCGTAGATCTTTTACAATCATACTTCTAAAAAAATGGATATGTTACTACGTTTTTAAAATCTGTCAATTATTATTGATATTTAATTGAATAACTTTTGTCGGCTTTGTTTGAATTTAAAAAGAAAAAAATAATGAAAATAGATTTTTTGCTTAATCAATATCATATTGTCTCTTTTTTATTTGTCACCTTTTAATTATTATTAAAAATATAATTATCATTTTGTCCGACAATAATTTATATAAAAATTAAAGTGTCTCAATTTATATTTATCAAAAACTAAAATTTACTTTTAACTTTGTTATTACAATTTTTTGCAAAAATCTAAAAATATAGAACCATAATTATTTTGAAATTTCGAAATAGAGGAAGTAATAATATGAGACGGACAAGTACTACATTATCCTTAAATTATGGATATTTAAAGTTGTAAAATAAACAAAAAAGTTGTTTGAATACTCTATTTCTTTTACGTTCAATTAAATTAATATTGTGTTTCATTTCTATTTTTCTTTTTTGATCACATTATAACAAAATATATATATATATATATATATATTATTAATGTAAATAATATTTACATTGTTAGTTAGTCATAATTATCAAAAATATTTGACTTTTATTAAAATTATATGTAAAATTATCTTTATGAATAATTGTGATGAGTTAACATTGTAATTTTTTTTACACCAATAATACATAACAAATTAAACTCTTATAATATATAGATAACTTTTTTTACATGTATAACCCAGCGTGTCCTGATTTTTGTAAGGAGATAATTTTACATTATTTCTAAGTTTATCTTCTTTTTCATTCGCCGGAAATGAGTGGTTATAGGTCATTTTTTCATGATTTTGTTGCCTCAAATTGATGTTGTTTGATTTCCTGTGTCGGTATGATGTTTGTTTGATTTTAGTGTTCATTTCATTTAAATTGACATATCAACTTCGATCAATTACTTATTAATCCAATAACTAGGTCTTCAAGGTTACAGATCCGAAGACAAGAGTATTATAATCACTTTAATTTGGTAAAATTATTTGCAAGTATTGCGTCGTTTTATGCTATTAACTTTGATATTGTGAGTATATTTACAGATTCATCATTTTCATTTTAGTAATGTTAAATTTGTGTTAGTATCTCATATACTCTATTAATTTAAATAAAAATATATAATTTTTTTTACCTATAAAAAATATCACATAAATATTTATTTATATATATTTTTAAGGTGTTTAAGAGGTATTTAAATGTTGGCATAACATTTTCCTAAAATAAGACCGTTTGGTTTGGGTTTCCTACAAAAGCGAGTGCACACTTTCTTATACACTTTGCATCCGGTCCTTTTATTTTACTGAAATCATCACATGCTCCGGTCACATGCACTTGTCACTTAACGAGTGTCTTGTGAATTTAATAAAAGAGGCAGTATATTAAATAAATATTTTAAAATATATAGTATAAGCTCTTATATTTTTTTTTAGTAAATGCAAACTCTTATAATTAATATTAAGGAAATTAAAAAATATGAATAGATTCTTGTAACCAGAATTGTAAACATTTATAATTAAAAACATTGATTTGATTTTCTACTCACCCTTAGTTCATTTAGCTTTTGATTTTATACTCTTAACCAGAAAAATGACATGTACTTACACTTATAATAATTTTGTATTCTGTTTAATTAAAAAAATTATATTCCACTAGATTATTCTACTTTAATAATACGACAAGAAAAAATAAAATTGAATATACTTATAAAACTCTTTTCCGGTGACAACGTGTAAGTTGCACTTCAATTCTAAAACACTCTCAATATTGTTGCATTTTAATCATAAAACCTCTGATAAGTAATTGAACAAAATAAAAATAATGAAAACAGGAGGAAGTGGAGAACTGATATGTCAGGTTTAGAACATTTTGATTCCGTTCCAACGGAAAAGTTATCGAACTCGCAACCCAAGCGGCAATCACTCCTCCGTAGACTGTGGCATTCCACCGCTTCTTTCTTTTTATATTTTGAAAAAAGAAAAGGAAAAGCGGCGAAGGAGTGAGTCACTCACTCACCGCTTCATCACTAACTTTAACACAAACGCATGCTCTGGAATCGGCAGAAGACCATATCGCTTGGTGGAGACATTCTGATACACGTGTGAGTTAGTGCGATTAGCACAAGTGTGTATCAACAATTTTTTTCGCCAAGTGAGACCAATGAACAGATCAAAAGACTGCCACCAAAAATGGTGTTTTTTTGTGTGTGTATAGGACAGGCCCAACCGCTTCTATTAGATTACATATAAATGTCTAACGCAGTACAATGTGGTATTGGGCACTGGTCGGTGGACCCCCAATAACTACTCAATTGCATTCTTTATTCCCCAAGCTCCCCCTATTGCAACAAAGTTGGAATGTACTACTGTATCTCACGTGGCGAGGGTAGGGATTAAAAGTTTCACCATAATAAACCTATATAAATCTATATGATTATAATTAAACTAAATAACACTCGTAGTCCCTTAACTTAATTTCAGTTAACGTTTTAGTTTTTTTTTTTTTTTGATTTGGTTCTTTATTTTAATTTTAAGTGATAATTTAATCTTTTATGTTTAAAATATTAACAATATTATCATTTTTTTTACAAAAATTCAAAAAATTTATCAAAATTTTCAACCAAAACCCATAAAATTAATTATATTCTTTAATATAATACAAATTTCATCAAATTCGTAACTCAAATATTCAAATAAACTCATTTTTATTCTTTATTTGATTTTTAAAATTCCATCTCTAACATCAAATAAAAAATAAAAATATGAGTTTATTTGAAGATTTGAGTTACAAATTTGATCAAATTTGTATTATATTAAAGAATATAATTAATTTTATGCGTTTTAGTTGAAAATTTTGATGAATTTTTTAATTTATTGTAAAAAAAAGGATAATATTGTTGACATTTTAAAACATGAAATATCAAATTGTCACTTAAAATTAAAATAAAGGACCAAATTGGAAAGAAAAAAAGATAAAGGACTAAAATGTTAACCGAAATTAAGTTAAAGAACCACAAGTGCTATTTAACCTTATAATTAATTCTGATTTTTGAAAATTTCAAATTATAAAACAAAATACCACAAACAAGAAACTTGAAATTCATGTTGGATTTTTTTTGTTTTCTCGATTCTTTTTTAATACTTTCATTAGATTTTCAAGTCTGGTAACTAATGCCTTGCATGAGATGATTTATTATTATAGATATCTAATTAAAATCATAAATAGGCAAATTGTTTTTCTTCATCTCAGATAGGAGGGAGGAGTGGGGTTGAAAGTTGAAACATACCTGTTTATTTAGTGGAATACAAACCAATAAAAAAATTTGGATACAATTTGGTTCAAGTTTCGTAGGAAAAAGTTCATAAAACCAGAACGTTCGGTTCAAGTCTTACAGTTAGAAAGGATTACTTTGAAAGAAGAGAAAAAACTGTAAATAAAATTATTTCAGGACTAATGATAATGAACACAAACGTGACGGTTGAAGTCAAAAAACAATACTGGATCAATTCAAGTTTTTGACACCAATACCCTTTTTCGGACCAACAAAGGATTGTTTTAGTAATTTTTAAGCTGACACACAAGACTTCAAGCTCAACGTCAGAACTCCACTAAAGACACATATGTAAGCAGCGAAGCAGTGTCCCACATTACTCCAGGGTCTTTGGCTGGAGAAACACCTGTGTGGGGTTGTGTCCAAGTATTTCTCCTTTGGCTGAGACTTGCTACAGAATGTTTAGAAATTTCACCTTCTGTTGGGACTTGAAAGCTGTTATCCAGGCAGTATAATACCTACCTAGCCCCATAATCAGGACTAACATCTCCATACGAAACCAAACCCTTCTGTCCGGATGCAGAGCTCGACGATCTAGACCTGCTACGAGATACAGAAGTCCTTTTATCACAACGCTTTGGGGGTGTAGCATCAGGCGATCTGGAACGAGAAGAGCCATTGCTCCTTGAATTTGACTTTGGCCTATCTCTCTCTGGAGAATGTTGATTATCTCGTGCACCAAGTCGGGATTTTAATCTGTCACTTATGGAAGGTCGCCTGCCTTCTGGGCTAACACTACGTATTGGACTCCGGCCACGACCATTGTCTCTATAACGGCCTCGTTCTGGACTGCGGGAGATGCTCCTACTCTGACTTCTTCTGCTCTGGTATCTAAACAAATAAGCATGTGAAATTAAATTCATGAATGATATTTACTACATTTTCATTTTTCTTACAAGACAATTCTTAGAAACAAACACAATCGTTCATCATGCACAAGATTTGGAATTGATGTATATACATTAAATGTATTAGAACTCACACCGAGGACAAAGGTTACAATGAACGCATGAAAATGAATGTGAGATATTTATCCTACCACTGCATGCTCATAGAATAATGCAAATGTCCAGTTATATATTATTAAGCAAGTGCTCAATTGTTTCATGGAAGGATAATGTAAATTGAGGGAAACGGAACCTGGGACGGCTCCTGCGCCTTGGTGGGCTTCGAAAACGTCGTGGTGGTGAGCGCTCAGAATAACTTCTGTAGCTTGTATTTCTTCAAATACAAATATTACTAGTCAGAACAATATCCAATAATTTTTCTGAGGAATCCAGTTTAATAAAACAGTATATTACAAGACATACCTATTAAAGTTCCTTCTTATATTTCTTTCGCCATAACGATATGCATGGGGAGACCGCTCTGGAGATGGAGTACGATATCGGCGCACAAAGGCATAACGCTCAGTAAAGCCTCGTCCTTTTTTAACGCGCTTTGGCATACCATTTGGCAAAGGGCTTTTTGAAATGCCCCGGCCATGTTTGGAGGCAGCAAGTTCAGATGCTTTTTGGTCAAGACTAGCCAGTAAAGCACGTCCATGGTTGAGCTCCTCTGAATTCTTGGTAGGACTACTAGCAGGACTTCTTCCAGGACTCACATCTCTGGAAAATGAGATACCAGATAAACTTATCATATTCAAGTCCCATGATGGAGCTGACAACTTGACATTTAAATCAAAGCAAAATTCACATCATAAGATGAATCATAACTAGATGCTAAGAGAGCAAGAGGCGAAACCTTTTGCGATTTAAATCATCTGAATAACCATGTTGATTAGCAGGTTTACTAAATTCAGCTTGAATATCATGCCCGTTATTCAGAAATTCACCATTTTCTGGAGACAATTCACCTTCTTCGTGTGATTGCTTGTCCACAGTCCTTCTAACCATGGGATCCACCCCTAGTTCTGGAATAGTTTGACTTTGTAAGGGAAGGCTAGAAGATTGCTTTCCTGTGTCTGTAACATGAGCAGCTGTTTACTTAGACAGCAATACCAACATAACAGTTACAGTACTCATAATATCCTTGTACTACTCTGTGTGGAGGAAATGGGGAAGGTGAGAGAATGTGGCCCATATTGTAAGTATTAGATAAATACACAAACCTATATTATTTTTAGCTTTGCTGTCAGCCTGTTTTTTACGACCAGAGACCTGACGATCAGCTTTCTTATCACCATAACTACTGTCACTAGCACTGGAACTCTCACTTTCTGAATCACTTGAATCTTCAGAACTCCTAAAAATACAAAAGCAATTTAATTCAAAGCAGAGACCAAGAAAACTGTAACTGAGGGAGGGAGGTATGCTATAGAAAAATATTCATGGCTCCCCACTAAAGGGTAGCTATAATTAGACCTTTTGGACTTGTGTTTTGATCTTCTACGACTGTGTTGGCTTCTTTTCTGCTTCCGTCCAATACTTCTCTTCTTCCCATGCTTGCGTTTATTTTTCTTCCTCTTCTGGTGTTTCCCATCACTAGAAGAACTAAAATCAGAATACGATGAATCTGAGTCAGAATCTGAGGAATAACTGTCACTATCAGATGTTGAGTATCTCCTCCTTCTCTTCCTTCTGTCTTTGGAAGATGTTTTTCTTTTTCGACTTGGTTTTTTGTCAGCATCAGAACTATCATCAGAAGTTAAAGATTTTGCTGACTTTCTCCTTTTCCCTGAAATGAGAAACAGTTCATATATTACCAACAATTACAACCAGCAGAACTTTCAAGTGAGAATGTTCATAACATATTCATCAATATGTATCCCCGTCACAAATACCTTTCTCCTTCTCCACTGTATGCTGGCTTTTTGCTTTAGAGATTTCACCACAATCGACAATTTTAATTGGCTGGGTAGGTTTCCCGTCGGATGTGCCCAACTGCTCCATTTTCTTCAGCATCTCCAACCCCTTGGCAACTTTTCCGAAAACAACATGTTTCCTGCAACATCATGTGAAAGTAAAATATCAAACTTCTCCAAAAATGGTCATCATGAAAAAGCTCAAAACTTTTAGAGTAAATGAAAATGTAAAAACATCAGGCATGGACAGAAGCAACAAAACTTTGAACAAAGCCCAAGTTAAAATTATTAAGGGGATACAAGAAATGTGGATTGAACTGTCAAAATTGTATGCCATACGATTGAAGAACATCAAGCTTGAAAAGTAACATGTAAAGCTTATATACCCATCAAGATGAGGCTGGCGCTTGAATATAATAAAAAACTGAGATCCATTAGTGTTAGGACCACTATTAGCCATTGAAAGGATACCAGGTCCATCATGTTTTAGTATGAAATTTTCATCTGCAAGGAGCACTTGTATGTTTAGTCAAATGATTAATCATAAAAGTAATCAACCATGCGTATGCAAACTTTCATCTTCTTTCATTTCCCAAATGTCAATATTTCTAAGACGTAAATTTACCTGCAAACTTTCCTCCATATATACTTTCTCCACCAGTGCCTGTGAACCATACAAATGGCGTTCTTTATAAATCTTTGTAAAGGATAAATCAATAGGGATACTACATAGTAAAATTGAGTAAACATCTAAATAAGTAAATACAAACATACCATTACCCCTTGAAAAATCACCACCCTGTCAAAACATAAGAACAAAAACTGATATTATCAAGAGTAGAAAAAAAATTATAAAATACAAAAAAGTTTGACAAGAGTTACAAGAAAATGGCAACTTCTCATAGTTTTGTCGACACTGTCACTTCCGCACAACTTTACAAACAGAATTTACTATTGCAAGTGTGTAGCATAGTATTGACACACAACATGACATGCTTCCTCCAACATAATTAGCTTATCCTTAATAGAAAGAAAAGAATAACCACAAAAGGTAACTTACTTGAGCCATAAACCCTTTAATTACACGATGAAAACATGTTCCTTTATAATGCAAAGGTTTCCCAGTTGATTCTCCGATGCCTTTCTCACCTGCAAACGAAAAACACACAATTACAGTAAAAATTTAATAGTGACACTAATAGTTTTTAAGCAAAAATTTCTGCATTGTTTATAGAATATATGATAATTGTCACTGTTAGGCAATAACTTATCCATATCACTTGCATGTAAACTGTATTTTTCAGAAATGAATTACAAAGAACTTATGCACACAAATTGTGTGAAACTCGTATTCAACATGACAAAGATGTCAAAAAAATAACTAATTCAATGAAGAAACTATGCATAGAGATTATGAAAAAAAATTGGCTCTTTTTCCCCATGATTTCTGTAGACGAAACTTAAAATGTGTGACATTTGTGTGGATTAAATAAATAGCATTAAAACCAGCATTGATCCTAAGTTTCATTTAGCAGGACAGGGGAATTGATCCAAAATACAGATAATTTCCAACCCCAAACAAATCAGCGTTTACCCGACTGCTGAACCAGATGTCCTAGGATAAAATCATTGTTGTTAAACAGCAACTATAGCGCTATAGTTAAGCTGAATTTGAATAAATCACTTTGGTTCAGTAATACATTATTAAGTACAAAATGTTGTCAAATAGCGGCTATAGCAGCGCTATGACACTGTTACATAGAGGAATTTGAACAAAGTGCTATATTCTGCGATCTGCAATTGATAACACTGGTTAAAATAATGCTCTCCAAGCAACAAACCAAAACATTAAATAAAATGAGAATGAAGGAGAAAGACAATTATATAAATAATTTATAGATACCTGTACAAAGGGCCCGGAAATTCTCGGCTGTCTTAGGAACTATACTAGAAAAAAGCTGCACCATTTCAAAAAAAAAAAAGTACTGTTAAACCAACCTGTGAGACTGAGACGAACCTCAAATATCCTTCCAAGCAGAGAACTAAAAAAATATACTTCTTAATTACCTCAATAACAATTCTTTCCACGGGATCACCATCAACTGATACATCTAAAAATACACAAAGATTGTTTTCCAGACTCATTGCCTTGCAAATAAGATGCTTCAGACGCAAATTAGAAAGGTAGAAAACAATCAAGAATCAGCAGCAATGATCCAAGGGCGTGTCACAAAGAGCATCAACATGAATCTATTAAAACAGAGAGACATAGTTAATAGTTGCACATCACACACAAGGAATCATTCAACATGTTCAACAAGTTTTATGTTCAAAATAAATTTGAACTAAACAAACCAATAAAAGAAACACACACAGACACACAAAGTATAAACTATAAGTCCTAAAAAATAGGTAGATTCCATCGATAAAAACTATGACATTGTGATAAACGGAATCAGAAAATCTTAACAAGATAGGTTATCACAGATGCAATGTAACAAAACCATAAACCCTAAGTATCCATTACATTCAGTGTATGATTAGGGTGAACTCAGGTTCATCGCAAAATCTAGGAAAACCTAAATCGAAGTATTCGTCGGAAACCTCATTTTGAATCGAGAAATGAGGATATAACTACCCAGCAAGAGAATTGAATAATTATTGAGTGAAGTAGTGAAAGAGGAAACAAAATAGGAAGAAGCTGTAACAAATTTCGAGTGTTACAAATTCCACGCTGGTCCTAATTGTGCTTGCACGCACACACACACACACAGAGAAACTCACCGTGAACGGAGGCGACAGCTCTGTATCACTGAACACTGGTAATACGGAGGAAGTTCATATTCAGCTTGGGAGATAGAGGAAGCACGAGAACGTTGTTGAACTGGATTTGGGTCGTCAAA
Source organism: Cicer cuneatum (assembly GCA_037974295.1). NCBI lineage: Eukaryota > Viridiplantae > Streptophyta > Magnoliopsida > Fabales > Fabaceae > Cicer > Cicer cuneatum. The sequence continues at coordinate 63,969,395 of JBBPBO010001986.1, read as the reverse complement.
CCTGGCCCAATAATCTATCTTCACTTTTCTACGGTCCCTATCACCCCCAACGTTTGTAGTTTGCACATCCTTCCCTTAAAATTTTGCTACCTATAACCCCCTATTGCTAGTTAAACCCCCTAAGCTTCATTAAAACAAAATTTCCACTCAATTTTTAAACCCTTTGTCCCTCATATTCATCTTCTGTCTTTTTTTTCTCACATCCCCACACATCTTTATCTATTTTCATCATTTTCCTTTAGTTTCATCGAGCATCAACATTTTCAACAACTTCAACCATCTTCATATTTTTCCACTTACATCATGTTTCCATCCATCTTTTATTCTTTTTCTTCTACTTTTTCTTGACAATATTTAGTTAGATTTCTTTGATTTATGATTTAGTAAATCATAGGTTATGATATGTGCATAGGAATTATGGTTTGCATAGGTTTTAGTGAGAATGAAATCGTTTTTGTCAACATGGTTAGTGAGAATGGAACAATATTAGTGATTTTGAGTGTTTTGAAAAGTAAATATGGATTAAGGATGTACGTTATTTCAATTTGTGTATACTTACGTAAATTGAGTTAACATACATGTAAATGAAAGTTATATGATGTGAATTGAAATCACATAAGCATAAGCAAACTTGCATATTATACGTGAATTGAGATTGCATATACTACGCGAATTGAGATTGTGTAGATATAAAGAAAAAAAAGGTCGAGCGTATGTGATATTAAAACATGTAAACCTACGTAAACTGAGTTTACATAGGTGTACGTGAATTAAGTATGTGCATGCTACATATTTAATTATGTTTGATTTTGATTATTATTATTGTTATGTTTTTGCATAAATTGTGCGCACCATGTTTACTGATAGAGCACATTAGGTTATAATAATTATACCGATAATAATGATGGTCGTCGTGTTAGAACGACCGCTTTTGCACAAGCTCAGCATTTTGAGGAGTAGCAAGAAGTATAACGGGGGATGCAAACATGATGGGAACAACAACGTTTACAACAGCATCAAGAGACTTATGGAGATCAGTAAAGTTACCTTGTTGGTGACTTTAACCACAATATGAATAGAGGACTTGTCGAGTGTAAGTTATGAGTGAGTGGTTTGAATTATGAATGAGTATGAATTATGGTGTGTGGGTTATGAGGTGAGTGATTGTGATAAATAGAGAAAGATAAAAAAATTAAAGTTTAAAAAATAAGACAAATAAGGAAGGGGTATTTTGGGTATTTTAATATTATAAAAAATTTATGGAATGTGGGTAGCAAAATTGTAAAATATATTTGTATTATTGAAGTATGGTAGTTGTCCCTACTTCTAAATTGAAGATTATAACTAGATAGAAGAAATAAAGTGACTGTATTCATTTGTATATTAGTGTATGGATGAGAAACAATAGTTATACAAAAACTTTCGATTACCGTGACAAGTGATATATTCGATCATGTTATACATTTTAAAATAAAATGTATAAATAAAATATAGAGAATAATATTTTTGCTAAATTATCATTTTCGAGTTTCAGCGTATTTAATTGGTCCTAATTTTATTTTTAAGATAACTTCACATTCTTTTTAAGTTTTTATTCATATCCATTCATAAAAAATGAGTGGTTTTTGTTCATTTTTGACCCGGAATCACTCATGTGTTTTCCCCCCTCTGTTTTAAGATAAATAACACGTTTGCAGACAAATTAGGTTTTTCTTTCGTGTATATTTTTTTTTTGTGATTTCGTCTCAAATTGATGTTGTTTGATTTTCCGTTTTGTAAATATATTTGTTTGATTTTTAGTCTTATTGCGATGTTCGTTTGATTTAGATTGACCAATCAACTTCAATCAATTATTGAATTAAGCGATGACTAGGTCGTCAATGTTGCATATTCGGATGCATGGGTATTCCAACCACTTTGATTTTGTCGCATTATTTATAAGCAATGTGTCGTTTTATGCTATTAACTTGAATGATGTAAGTATGTTAGCTGATTTTTTTTTTGGTTTCAGATGCAATGTGTCGTTTTCTGTTTGTATCTTAAATGAATGAATATTGTTTATTTTGTAAAAAAACAAATATCAGTATATTTATTATTACCATAAACACAAAGTAAAAAATGTTAATATTATAATATTATAAGTAATATTAATTAAATTGTATAATTAAAAAAATAACATTAGCAATGAAATTTAAAATAGCCATTAATTTTGAGATAATTAAAAAAAAAAAGAAATAGTTATGAGACAAATAGAGTATCTTTTAATTATTTTATCTATATCAATAATTTTATATCAAAATATTCGTAAAAAAGAATTCTTATATTAAAATATATATGCATTCACGAGTTTAACCACAATTTTTTTGAGTAGAAATTTTAACTACTCTTTGCTTTTGTGATTGTTTCAACTCGATATGGTTTTTTTTTTTGGTTAGAAATATAGTTAATCCAAAAACATTATAAGAGGGTATTGTTAGATAATATTTTTGTTAGAAAATTTTTATATCTTTTAATTGATATTTTTGGTCAATCATCAACATCCCTATTATTGGATTATATTTTTCAAAATTTTAATACACATATTAATTTTTTGTATATTTGAAATTTATTTAAGATTTTTGGATATAATAATTTTACAATAAAAAATTTGTTAAAATTTGTTATATTTCATCTCATTTTCAAATGTTAAAGTTTAGAGTGAGATGTTATATCCGTTCTCTTGAACCTCTTTCTTCATGTAGGAATTTCTCATTCTACATATCCAAATATCTTTCTCATATTTTAATGGAGGTTGTTTGCCTCCATATTGGAATATGTTTCAGTTTCTCCATCTTTGCAATTAATCACTTTACAATCCGCCTACTTTGTGCTTCCACCATTTCCCATTGTAAAATTTCATCCACCCACCACTAAAGCTCACCACCACCACCACTGCGCGAGAAGGTTCTTTTAATTTATGTGTATATGTTGCTTCTTTGTTTCATCTGTTGGAACCAAGTTGGTTGTTGTAATTAAAGTTTTGATGTTAACAAATGTATTTTATGAAAATCTTATTTTGACTTAGAAGAAGAATGAACAATCAGATGACGTCACCAGAAGCATAAATCAGAGGATGACGTCACCAGAAGCAGAAATCAGATGACGACGTCACACAAGGATGTCACCAGAAGATGACGTCACAAGAAGAAGAAATTAGAGGATGACGTCACCAGAAGCAGAAAATCAGAGGATGACGTCACTAGAGGATGTTACTAGAAGATGACGTCACCAGAAGAAGAAATCAGAGGATGACATCACCAGAGGATGTCATCAGAAGATGACGTTACCGGAGGATGATTACCAGACGATGATCATCAGAGGAACCTGTCAGAGGATATCATAAGAGGATCTCATTAGAGACGAAAATCAGAAAAACAAAATCTAGCTAAAAGTATGTTCGAAACAGAATATGAGAAAAATGCTCAAAACATAATCAGAGAAAAAGACTCTAGAAACAGAATATGAGCAAAATACTTTAGAATACTCTCAAAACAGAATTAATCAAAATACACTCCAGAAGTTAAGCATCAGATCAAAGTAAAGCCCTAATTTCAACTATAAATAGAGGCTTAATGCTAAAAAATAAAGCATCGAAAAACACAAGAACTTGAGCTTAAATTCAATGTTATCTGAGAGTTCAAAATAGAGAAACACAAATATGCAAGAGCAATATTTTCTAAGTGTTTTCGAGAGAGAAATTCAGTGCAACAATCAACTTTTCAGAAGCAACAAAAGTGTGCAAGAATAAGTGCAGCAATCAGCTTTCCAGAAGCAACTTTGCAAAGTTCCAAACCTTTGTTATATAACCCGATAGTGGTGTAAATTCCTTCTTCAATCTGGGGTTGTCAGATTGGTAGGATAATACTTGACTTGTAGAGTCAAGGTGTTGTTATCGTTCCTCAAATGTCTGGGGTTGTCAGGTTATTTGAGAAGACTTGACTTGAAGAGTCAAGGTATGGTTATTCCTCAAAAGTCTGGGGTTGTCAGGCTGTTTGAAAAGACTTGGCTGGTATAGTCAAGGTGTTGTTGCTCCTCAAAAGTCTGGGGTTGTCAGATTGTTTGGCAAGACTGGCTTGAAGGGTCAGTGGTGTTGTAATTCAAAGGAGTTTGACTTAGTGAAAAGACCTTCTGTAGGAAGGGACTGGACGTAGCCCAGTTAATGGTGAACCAGTATAAATTGTTGTGTTATTATGTTATTATTATCCGCTGTTGAGTCTGATTAGTTATCCATCGAATAACTCACATTAACATTTAACAAAACAACAAAAGTAATCAAGTTTGACAAACACAATTCAACCCCCTTCTCGTGTTTGCACCTTCATTATCTATTTCGTACGTGGTTTTCTTGTATTTAGGTTGTTATGTCTGTTATCTTTAAAGTTGGTAATTATGTTTATGGGTAGTAAGAGCATAAATGATTTTATTTTATTTTTTGAACAAAAATATGAATATCAAGAAAATGGTGGATCTTTCTAGTTTTGGCATCCTCTCTATATGCAACCAATGTGCCCTAAACGCGTGGTTAATTTGGTCAAAATCGAGATTACTTATAGTCGGTATATGTATATAGAAGCCAAAAATATGATCCGTAAGTAGATAAGATTAAAGACTGCAGACACTTATTTTCCTTAATTATTGCCATGTGTGAAAGTAATTTGTTTAATTGCTTGGATTTCGATCTTGAGTTGGTATTGTCACACTGATTTATAGTTTCTCATCGTGTACTTTTGCCCAAAATTTAGTTGGTTTTGTTATTTGTGTTTGTCTTTAACTCATGAAAGGGAAATGTCCCAACACACCATGATGAATCTCCTTGTATCATCTCTTACTATAGTAAACGAATTAATTTACTTATATATATAAGCTAATTTTGTTTACATTTTGTAAGTGCTCAATAAACTTGACCTTACTTTAAATTGGAGCACCATTAATTTAAGTTAAATTTTCATTTCAAGTAAACGTTTTGTATGACAATTAATTTCTTTTCTTAAACAAAATAAATAAAAATAGAGAACATACCTTAAAAATGTTTTTGATGTTTTTTCGTTAATTCTATAGATCAAATTAGGCTTCATTAAACCTACATGAGCCAAAACTCCTTTGCAGAAAAAAGCCCAAATAGAAAAATGAGTGCAAAACCAATATAATTTGTCTACAAAAAATTGAATTTCATATATTTACTGTTGAATTCCTATCCCACATTTTAAATGAACTTTCAAAAATGTCTTTGTCGAAAATACAAAAGTAAAAAAAATTGACATATTCTTTTTCCTCCACATTATATATTTTCTTACAAACCAAAAATTTAAAAAATAAAATATTTTATATGTAAAACGTTTTCTCATATTTTTTTGTATAATAGAAATTTTGAAAATGCAAAATATTTAATTTTGAAATTTATCTGTATGTAAAATTGTTTCTTTATTTTTACATACCAAAAATTCGTGTAAATTTTTAAATCATATTTTTGGAAAAAAGTTACAAACTAGAAATTTTGTATGTGTAGCGGTAAAAACGAATATAAAAATTTTTAACAGAGAGAAGGTGAAAATAGTAGAGATTAAATTGAGTTTTTAAAAATTTGCGGATGTACGGATTAAAGTTCCTGCACTCATTAAACCAAAGAAATTTACATTTGGGCCAGAATGATTGTATGCACACAGAACCTACCCCAAACCTCTGTAGGCCCACAATACAAGGAGGAAAACTATCAAATCATGTTATCCTCTTTCTTACTTGCTGTTTTAGACGGTGTTTCTCTCTCGTTCTTGTAAGACGCGACGCGACGACGGAGCCGGTAAGAATTTAGAAACGCAAGACTGGTTATCGGGAGCGGCGACAGGCACTGTGCGCCGGTGTTTTAACGGTCGACCACGTAAAATGTTTTGATCAGAAGCCAAAATTTCCCAATCATTCAGCTCTGCTCCGCACTAATTTGTTTTCGTTTGTTTTTTGAGTTCTTCTATCAATTAACCCAAAAGCTTTCAAACCCTAACAATGACAACGGATGCATCCGAATCCACTAAATACGAAGAAGACTACTCACCTTCAGCAACCGTTATCAAATTCGACTGTCCAATTCCCTTACTTCGAGGACCGTTACCGGCGAGTCCTTCTGATGATCCATCGGCGGGTCCATACGTTCTAGCCTTCAGAAACTCACAAGCTTGGGCTTCTTCATTCATAGCCTGCGAGCGTAAGATAGTTCAGCAATGCGAGGAAGGGGCAAGGATTGGTTGCGCTATTAATGCTTCCAGCAAGTGCAAGCCTCCATGGTGGAAGGTGCTTTCCGGTCCCAAACTCTCCGATCTGAAGGAACGAGAGGTTTGCGAGGTGCGCGAGATGGAGGAGTGTTTCACTGCGGCGAAGGAGAAATGTATTGGTTTCGCTAGGGATAAGTGTTTGGTTCCTTTTAGGGATGCGAGGATTAAGGTTGGGAACATGGGTTTGAATTCGAAGGAAGCTGTGAAGTTGATTCGTTTGGCTTCAATGCCAACGAATCAAATGAGTTATAAGCTTTTAATTGGTGGTGAATTTGGCGTGACCAATCGAAGGGCTAGTGAATTGTTGTGTTCTGATGATTGTGTGAAATGCATTTTGGGTGAGAGGCAACAAGGGACCGGAAATTAAAACAACAACGTTGAACTGAGGAAGCAACCCCTGGATGATTTTGTTGTCTAAAACTTTGAGGTAGAATTTCCAAGTTCCAATGTTTGTTTAAACCTATTGGTTTTACTTTTCGTCATGCCATGCTTGTAGGATGAATTAGTGATCATATGAAATTTGTTGGTTTGTTATAAAGGAAATCAAGAAATCCCTATTCCCTTTGAGGATGTACTGTACACAGGCATTTTCATAGTCAGGAAACTTGGATGCCAATGTTTGAAATGCTAACACCAATAGGAAATTGGGTATTCTAGGTTTCTAATGAACAGTTTTTATTTAATTTTGGTATAAAAAACATGGGATTTGAAGTCCTAGAAATTGATTTCGAATCTGGTGCTTTGGTTTGAAATTAAATTACCAGTACAATACTAACAACCCTTAATTTATTTGTATAAATTGATGTTATGTTATACAATGAGTGGTATTATCTGTCGGTGTCGTAAACATTTATTTGTATTTGCAATTAAATCATGTGTCACGATGATTTCTAGATATTATATTCAGCTTGTTCATTGACTTGCTATTCACTGTCACAGTTGTACGTACTTCAACTAATTCGGAGACTGGGATCGTCTACTCTCTTTCTGTTTCTCCCCACACTGACACACCCTCTTAATTGGAGGCTTCTGCTTGTCATAGAATAATATTAAAGTTTCATAATCTGAATGAATTATTTTATGAAGCCCATGGCTTGGCAATGACTTATTTCTTCTTGACTGGTGCAGAAAGTTATCAGAATTGCCATCTCATAGAGCTTGGCGAATCAAAGTATCCAGGTTTTTCTTCCCTCTAATTTTTGACTTATGCTGGCCTTTTTTTTGTTATTAAGTTACAAAGAGTTCTACGTTTGTGTAGTGGCATCATGAATTGAAAAAAATGCTACACAGTCTTGACGCTACATATAGTAATCTACATAGGTTAAATTCTAAGTCTCTATATTCTGGAGTCTAACTGAATTGAATCTGTTAAAATTTGTCATGTACTTCCTTTATGTCATGCTGTCTTACTGTTCTTTAGTTTGGCCAATTTTTAACCCTAATCAAATCAGCCACGAACACACTCAGACATAATGTTGAAAGTGATTTCGAAGGGAACTTTATTTATTTATTTATTCTCGTGTATGTATAGATCTACTAGGGAGGTTAACTCCAAGGTGTAAAGTTTGAGCCTACATGTCTGTTTGACTTGCTCTAGTTGTTTGTTTGGGTTTGGGATGTAGCTTCATTGCTTGTCTATCGACTAATGTTAGTTAAGTAGATATTCTGTGAGATTTGTTGTATTTTGTTTATATTTATGATCGATATACTAGTACTGTCTCTGAGTTGTCCTCCTGTCCGTATGAATTTGCTGGCCAAGGACTTGTGGTGATTTTACTTGAGAAGTTAAATAGTTTAGCGGTTCCTTTAGCTACTTTTGGAATATCCCAAGTTATAAGGGACAAGTGATGATTAGGCTAGAATGCTTCCCTTCATGAGCGGAATGTAGGTGAAGTTTCTGTTACCCAATACTTCATGGGCCAGCTCTAGTTTGTAAGTCTTGACCCATTAAACAAAGAGTTGCAGGCCAGAGCAAAATTTTATACTTTGGATTAATTACACACACTCCAAATCAACATCTAGATATGATTGAAACCTATGTTGTTGACCATTCTCCTTAAAATAGTTTCTTTTTTTGAGTTTGTTTTTCTATCCAATAAAAAAACCATGCAAGTGTCTGAAAATATATTTTCGGACCCAAAAAAACTGTTTTTATCCAGAAATATACTTTTAATAGCATAAAATTGTTTTATTTCTGGAAGTATATTTCCAAAGTGATTATGCTAAAAATATGTTTTTTATGGGTTTTGCTAACAGATGTCATAAGACACGTGTTAATATTAATGAACAAAAAAGTAGAACTTTTGTCTTAAAAAGATCAATTTTTAAGAAATTAAATATACAAGTTTTAAAACACTTTTTCTATATTTGGTTCCTTAACATGTGGACACTTATTAGCATTTTCCTTTTTTTGTTACTTATTATTTCAAATAAGGCCATTTTGAATGTTAATTTCCCACATTTTTTTATATTAAATGGAGCATTAGGTTTGTGATTTGATTCCCCCTTAAAGTTAGTAACTTTTTGAGGTTACCTGTAGCCGAAGAATTGTTTTAATTTGTCTCCCTAATTGTTGTTTGTAGTTCTCTTTTCTATGAAGAAACTTGGATATTAGATTGAGAGACTAATTTTATGAATTACTAATTGTTGCTTGTAGTTCTCTTTTTTATGAAGAAACTTGGATATTAGATTGAGAGACTAATTTTATGAATTATGAACGATAAATTGTATTGAACCGAAAGATTCACACACACACTAAAGAGTAATTGGAAATTTGGAATATACATATAAGTGATGTATGGTTGTTTTCCATAAAATGATCAACGTAGTAATTTTTAACTGGGAATTGATTTCAAAACAGTGTGACTTAATCCAAGCAAAAGCAAGTAGTAATCATATTGAAGATTATGTTTATGGTGGTGGTGATTCATTAGCAACCTAGTCTAAATTCCAAACTTTGTTTTTCTGCTATGTTCCCTTGTCCTGTTCTTCTCAGTTCACGCAATTCAAAGGGCATATTGAAAGAAATACATGAATAAAATAGGTTTTCTTCTCATACTCAAAAGCAGAACGGTGAGTTTTGCATAAAAGTCATTTTTTTACAATAGCAATCAAATCGTTTCTCACCGAATGGAATCAATTGACATTATAAATTATTTTATGTACTAGATTAAGCAAATGTCAATACTGTTGGATTAAATGTTTTATTTCGGATTCGAACTCAATATTTTACAGTTGTATGTGAGTTTATAGTGATATTTATCATCCCTTTTGCAGACAAAAATAATAATGAAAAAGAATGGTTTAGTCAATAATTTTTCTCGCTTCTAAGTTATTGAATTATCCTTGTCCTCCTTATAGGTATTTAGACGGGTCTTCTTTTGCACTTTCTCTAACAACTTATATTGACTTTTCCCTTTTTCCCTCAATAGGGTTATCGTGATATTTCTGGAATGAATATATTTTTAATCTTGTCTTGCGTAATCACGTGTCTACTATAACTTTCTCATAAAGGTGATGTATGTTTATATTCTTGATGATTATGGCTATTATTTACATTCATACAACCATATAAATCCTTTAGTCGCATGTTAAGTTTATCTTTATAATTAAGTGATTTTTTTAATCTTTTTATAAAAATATACAGCGTATTATGGATATCTCCGTGCGACTATTGTTGATGCTACTTTTTTGTTTTGAAGAGGTGGTGAGGAATACTAGAATTCCCATGATTTATCTCATAATAATTATTAGAAAACAAATAATGTGTCATCTTTGAAAGGATAGTATTTCCTTGTAACTAAACACTCATTTTCATTCCTGAATCAATTAAAATTATTACAAACTCTCCAAATAACAATGTCATTTTCGATTAGTTAGGTCCAGAACGTTAACCTATGTCAATTCGTGTTGTTTTTGAGTTTTGAAAAATTGCTTTAAAATAAATTTATGTCATTAAAGATATTACTAGGTTGAGTCGTAGATTAAGTTGCTCTCTTCAAAATATTTCGCGACACTGTCTAATTTGTGTATGACATACTATTAACCACAAAGCCTTAGGATAAAACAGCCTAGACAAATTGTATTAGAGTTCTACTGTACTGTAGAAAACTGTTTTGTTCTAGAATTACACCCTAAATATGGTTGTTAATGTCACTCTTAATGTGATGATTAAAGTCAGTTTTAATATGATGGTTAAAACCACTCGCAACTATTCAAAACATAGCAAATAGTCAATAATTTTCCACACCTGTGAGATGCAACACCAGAGTTAAGCATAATAGTAACAACTAATTCATTAAGAATTTTATTTTTTCTTTCAACTTTACCATTTATTTCATGCGAATATGATCGAGTTGTTTTATGTATAATTTCATGCAATTTACAAAACTCATTAAATGAACTAGAATAATATTTAGTTCCTATCACTACGAAACCTCATAATATTTCTACTAAATTGATTATCAATTTTAGTTACAAAGATTTTAAACATGTTAAACGCTTCACTTTTATTTTTTATTAGATATACAAAATATAGTCAGAACGATCGTCAATAAAAGTGATAAAATAATATTTTTTATTTTTTGTTAACGTCCCATCAAGTTCACATATATCGGAGTGTAACAAACTTAAAGACTCAGATTCTCTAACTAAAGATTTATGTGAACTCTTGAGACATTTGATTAATTTTGAACATTTAATTTAAACATGTCATGAGTATCATACCATTTTCAAACAAAAATATCATATTTAGAATTGATGTACAAATATGTCCCTATAGAGTAAGTAAACTTTGCCTTATTCACAAGAAAACTATAAACAATATTTTTTTTTTGGAGACGGATTATGAGACTCTTTAGAAAAAGAGAAAAAAAATTTAGATAAGTTTTTCAATAATAACAATTTGAAATTCTTTATCTAAAGTTATACCTTAATAGATGATCTCATGAGTTATCTTTTGAATTTCACGTGAGTGGGCCTCTACAGATTTGTCATCGGTCATCTGTTACTGTAATACTATAAAAATTGTATTTTTAATGGACTTGTTGATGATTTGTATAACTATTACAGTTCCAGCAATATTGTGAGTCGCTACCTAAAGATAATTCTTAATGAGGTAATCATTATCCTCTCATGGGTTAATTCTTTAACTTTTTTATTCTTTTCTGTTTGCCTCAATGAAACAATTTATTGAAATAAGAGGCACTAGAACCAGATCCAGTAATTTCTCCAATTGACATGACAGAAAAAAAAACGTCTTAAAAATGTTGTTTTTGAGTTTCGAAAAATTGTTTCAAAATAAATTTATGTCACCGAAGATATTAGTGGATTGAGTCGCGAACTAGGCTACTCTCTTTAAGATGTTTTGCGGCACTGCCCAAATTGTGCAAGACAGACTATCAAGTACGAAATCCCCATGATAAAACAACCCATACAAAATGTATCGGAATTCTACTGCACCGTAGAAAATCGTTGTAGAATTACACCCTCAATATGACTGTTAAAGCCATTCTCAATATGACAATTAAAGTCACTTTCAATACGGCAGTTAAAGTCACTCGCAATATGGTACTATGAAACTGCTAAAAAAGGACTGTGATATTAGGAAACTCAAAATCGAAAGGACTATGACATAAAAACAACTCTAAAAGAACAATGATATTATGGCCACTCAATAATTGAAAGGACTACGACACAAAAATCACTCTAAAAGAAAGTAGTATTAGAACCACTTAAAATCAAAAGGACATGAAGAAAGTGGAGAAGTGACTTGGAAATATATAGGGAGAAAAGAGAAAGTTGGAAAATGTTGTTAGACAAAATCTCTTTTAAAGGTTTTAATGATTACAAAATTATATCAAAGATTATGATTATGTTTATTATTTAATATGTGCTTTTGAGATAAAAAACATGTCCTTTCTCACATTAATCCAAAAGAAGCATAGCTGATACAAGTTAACACATCCTCCAAGCTAGAAGATAAACAACTAGAGGATGAAGCCTTAAACCTCTGATAAAGAGGATGAACAATATTGCAGAAAGGATAAATCTATAACTATTTCAAGGAAAAAGACTTTGTATCTAAAGACAATTAGTACTAAAAACAAAGAGACAAACAAATCATGAGAAGAAGATCAACGTCAAAGAATAAACAAATAAGCTTATGGTTCCATTCATCCTCTTATATAAGAAATAGCCAAAAGTACCATACTAGAAAAAAGTGTTATCCTTGACACGAAAAACAAGACTGTACATTTCTTGAAAAAGAAAAAGTCAAAAGTACAAGTCTATCTCAATTAATAAAAATATCATCCTCCTATTCGAGGACAAACTATGAAAGTCATCCTCGTACGAGCATACAGTATAAGGAAAGCTGAATGACATTTATGTAATTCAAAGTAAGTACCATGGATGATTAAGCAAGTATTTAATGGTCACATGGCATCTTTTCGTGAGAAAGAAGTTTCACCACCTCTATAAAAGGAAGAAAATTCTTCATCATTCTGATCAGAACTACTCATTTAATAGAGAAACACTTAAAGCTAAGAAGAGCAATCTCATACTCTCTTAGAACTTTCTACCGTTTTTAACTATATTTTCGAGTCTATCCTCTTAGAAAATTCTATAAAGAGAAAATCATAATCTCATAAAAAAATCTCTCATATTGTATATTCCAAGTTAGTGTTAACTAGGTAATAGTTGTAACTCAAGAAGAGAGATTGTGTAAGCTTGATGAAGCTAAAGAACATACATAAAGAAAAATAGTCCTAGTGGAGGACAAAACATTTTGAACAATTGTGAAACTCACAAGTTTGTGAAGATCTGGACGTAACCCATTTGGGTTAACCAATATAATTCTGTCTGTGTCTCTTTATCAGTTTTATAAATTCTGTTACTAACATTCTTACTCTTATATTCTGTTGTTCATCCTCTCGTAGAGGATACGGTTCTTAAAAACAGATTACTAAGAAAATTTTTGAAACTATAAATATCTCTATTCAACCCCCTTCTAGTGATATTTTATCTACTACAACTGCATCCAACTTTGGTGTGTTTTTCACAAGAGATAGAAAACTTCTCAATATATTGATAGAAGCAAACTCACATATGTTTTCTATTCAACGTGAGACTAATATTTATGGAGTTGAAAACTGCTTAATAATATGAGAGTTTTCCAATGTACGACTTCAATAATTTTTAAATTCACACATTAACATACTCTATGTTTCAACAATTTGTCAACTAAAACATTATTTCAATCCTTAAAAGAAAATGTAATTTTAAATTAAAGTTAACTCTTTTCCTTTCATTTTCCCATTTTCGTCTTTTTCTTCACTCCATTTTTTTTTTGCCCTTCAAGTATAGTATTCATAAAATAGTCAAAATATTCGAGACAATTACTAAGTTCTAATATTTTCAATAATATTACAACATCCAAAAAAAGCAAATCAACAATAAGCTAGGTTTAAATCCAACATAACAACAAACCATTATATTCATATATACAGTGGTTCTTCATTATATATGTAATATATATGATAAATCATAGATAATGCAAGAATGTGAAGGTGAAAAGGGGTTTATGAACAAAGGGGTTCAGATTTCATGAAGAAGAAGAGAGGAAAATAGTAAGAGAAATTGAAGGACTTAGATCTAAAATTACATTTTCTGTTAAGAATTTAAATGATAATTTATTTAATAAATTGATAGGAGTTAATGTTTTGGACCTAATTGACTAACTAAAGTAATATTTGAGAAATTTTTAATAATTTTAATTAATTTAAGAACTAATTTTAATTAATTTAAGAACTAATTAGACAAGGCATGACACTTCTGAGGATCATAACGAGGGTGTATACATTTTCTTTCAATATTTCCTCGGCTGTCAACATTCTAAGGTGCTGAGAAGTTGCACTGACGACAACGAGGCATTTATATTGCTCGTCACGTTCCATGTATAATTTCGTTTTGATATTTCAAAAACGTCTTTTCGTGAGATTGTTTGCTTTTTATTTTCTTTTCTGAAAGTCGTTATATACTGCTAATCATGTGAAAAAGTCATTTAACATTGTAGGACGAAGTTACTAGGTAGTTTCGTTTAGTCAACAATGACTATAAGGCCCATCCTAGTCTTCTGATGTTCATTGTAACACGTCTAGCATGTGTTTAAGGAGGGTAGAAAAAAAATGAACATAAAAAATATGACCAATATCACCTTTTAAGTTTAAAGTATGTTATAGTTTTTATAATTTTTTTGAAGTATTTTATCCTTTTATTGCAATTTTTTATTTATTTATTAAATATTATAACATTTTTAAAAGAGAATTATAAAAATAGAGATATTGGTTTAAATAATTTATCATAAAAAATAATTATAAGTAATTCATCTTTTTGCTACAATTTTAAAAATGAAATTTTAAAATAAGAAGTTATTTTGAATAATTTTTCATAAAAATTATTTTTGAGAGATATCTTTTTGTTTAAAATATTTTTTATTAAGTAAAAATCTTTAAAAATAAAAATTTAAATTATTAAATGTCATAATTATTTTAAACATATAACAAATGAATTTAAATAGCTTCTATTATTTTTGAGTAAATTATCACAAGAATTATCTTTAAAATCAGAGGTAGTATTAGGTAGTTGTTTCATGTGTGAAATTTTGTTTATCTTGTCATTTAAGATTGGCCAGATACTTTAGTCACTTGTGCGGTCTTCATAAAAAGATAATTAATTGTTGCTTATCGTTTCTCATGTAACTTGTCCCTTGGAATTGCCGTGAATCTTTTTTGCGTATTACACAGGACATGTCTTCATCCGTTGTTACCCGTCATTTTCGTAGTTGAAACTTTAGACGACCCATTGACTTTGGATTTTCTCTGTTGGAAATTAATGAGAAGAAGTGTGAGTATCTCTAATAGGGTTGTTTTCCCTATCCAGTACCCTGCTAATAATCACCCTATTAGTGGGTTAGAGATTATGGTTTTATTTAGATGAAGTCCTACATTAGGCATTCTCTTTATTCTTAATGGAGATTATGGTGTTTATTTAGATGCAATATTTTATTATAAAAAAAAAAGTATAGGAGAGCTATATGACTTAATAAATTATTGTTAAAATTATCCTTAAAACATAGTTCATCGGACAAACTTATATTATTAAGTTGAATACTATGTTTTAAATTCAAACTCTAGACTTCGTAGTTGTGTGCAAATTTCTTTACTATTTCATCTACAGATTCAATAATTTTTTTTTAACTTATTCAAAAACAGTTTACTAAATAAGAATTGTATTGAATAACATATCAATTTCTTTATAGTTGTTACAAATTTAAATATGAATTCTTGACGTATCAATCTCTTTATAGTTACTAATTAAATTGAATTTACAAGACGATTAGACAAAGTTTATTAAGTAGGAATTATAGTTTTTATCCTTCTTGAAATTTATTTATTTTAGTACAAGATAGGGCTGAAGTCCAATCTTAAAATTTATTGTTATTTGATGTATTTTTGTCATTAATTAATTAATTAATAAATTAATATCTCATACATTAGGTCCCACCGCAGCATTAATCGACATGCCATGCGGGATGTAATAGGTTTAGGTTCTCTATAGTAATGTTAAAAAATAAAATTATACTATAAATTTTATTTAATAATAATTATTTATAAATTTATAGTTTATAATATTTTAAAATTTTAAATTTAATTTCATTAAATATTCAATTAATTCAACAACTATAAATTAGAAGCTACATACTATTAGGTTAATTTTACAAAAAAGAGTATTAGCCATTCCCATTTTTGGCTGGTGTGAAACCTACCGCAAATTTTGATGTTACTCTCTATTGCGTCGTGTAGGATGACGTTGTAAGCATGTGACCACATGTTCATACTTCTTTCGAAAAGTTATTAGCCATATTCTATTATAATTTAAAAGAAATAAATTTTATAGTATTTTATATTTTTTGTTAATATTTTTTTTTTAAAAATTAGTCTAATTATAATTTTAATTTCTCTATTTTCACTAATTTATAAATTTCGTTCTTTTATTTTAAAAATTGAAATTTTGATCATTTATTTAAATTTTTAAATTTAAAAAATTACGACTTAACATATTTTAAATCTTGTTACATACAATTTCGTAATATAAAATCATTAATTATTCATATGTTATTAATTAAATTAAAAAAATAAATAAATTTTTATGTTGATAATGAAATTTTTATAGAGTTTTTTCAATTTAATAAGTGTTAATCATTTTAACTTATCGTATCATATGTTATGTTATTTAAGATACATCGTATCATTATTTTTTAGTTAAAAAATCAGTATGAGTAACCAAAACTAAGAAACTAATTTTTTAAATTTTAAAATAAAGAGATTGATTTCGTGAATCGATAAAAATAAAATATTAAAATTACAATTAAACAAAAAAAAATTAAAAGTAAAGTTTTAATTGATTTATAACAAAAAATATTGTAAATATTTCATCTATTTCCTTAACCATTATATGATGTATTACTCCATTGGTCATTTACAATAAGATTCTCTTACAAATTTGTTAAATATGTCAAAATATGTTACTTTTCTATAATTGCCTTTACATTAATGGATATCGAAAGAGAGAGAGAAAATCTACATTGTTCAATGGTAAATTTAATACAGGTTTTAAAAAAATTCATTAATGCATATGGAATTATGAGTTTCAGGTATTAATAACTATAGGAAAAAAAGATTGTGTTAAAAACATAAACCGCAAAAGAGAAATGTTAACTAAATTTATTAATATAATAATTGAGAATAAAATATTATTATGTACAAACGTTAGATTCTAAATAAAATATTCCATGTGATATCTTAATTTAAATAAATAATGATTAAATTATTTTTTAAAATTAAATAAAAAATAAAAAAGATAAAAGATTAAGTTAGGAGACACGTGATGTATTTTGTTTAAATTATATTATGAAAACAAAAATGAATTAATAGAGATTTCCAAAAGAGTTTAATATGTAAAACGTTTTCAAAATTGCGTGTAACTTTGTACTTGTCGCGTGTTCATGAATTCCACACAAAATCCATGTCCGTCCAGGACGGCATGCCATTAGCCCATTACCATGAACTATTGAAAACAAAATTCATAATTGTGTATAGTAACTAAAACTAATGATAGATTAAACGTGGAGCCACGGTTCACTACTTGGCTTTGCAAAGAGCATAATTATATATTATGGAGAAAAGATTCTTATAAAGCATTTTATATTTTATTTATATTTAAAATATAAATATTTATTTGTTAAATAATTGAAAGTATTTAATAAAATATAAAGTTAAATATAAATCAACCCAACCAAATTATATTTATTACAACATGGGAAACAACAATTTAAATTCTAGTTTGAAGAGGTGTTATACTAAATATAACAGCTCTTGGAGTTTCTGGTGTGGTAAAGTTAGATAATGGCCAATTAACAGTTTTCACGCGGTTCTACTTGCATCTCAGCAAGTGCACATAATTTGTCTCTTCACTACCACCTAGTTTTTTTTGCTATATCTATGTACTGTTGACTATTGAAATGGAGTTAATGGTTCAAGACAACTCTATGTCGGCTTCATGTAAATGCATCCCACTAAGTCTTTATAATCCATTCAGATCGTGCAGTTTTTATTATTTTGAAATTTCTAAATTCCTTTTAATTTGGATTAGTATCAAAGTTGTTACTTTCTTCTCAATCTCAACAACCATTTAAATTGTGCAGCAAAAATGTGTTTATTAAAAAAATCATTTTATAAAATTTGACCCAATTGGATAACAACAAAAAATAAATAAAAAGAAACAGTGTAGACTTTATAGTTTGCTAGGAAGTTACATGGAAGCTATTTAATGTACCCTCTTGCACGAAACATCAATATGTATAAATTATATATATGTGACCATCATTTGTATCCTCAGAATGAAGTTCTTTCCTAGTATTTTCCTCAAACTAGATACTTCTTATCATTAATTTGCACTGAAAATTCACCATGTCAAGTAATCATAATCTACAATATGATGGTAGCTCATTTATCATTGACATCACAAACACCTTCACCAAAGTCACTTCCAAATACACCAACAAAGCAAAAAGAAGGTGGCGTTTTGCATACACAGCAATTTATTCTAGAAGGGTTATGCTTTCCCTTGCAAAAGAGGTCATATCAAGAAAAAATCACAATCACTTCACCAAAATCTTTCACACTGACTCTTCAAGAACCACTCTTGATATAATTGAACCTTTAATTCCACAACATGGAGGCAATAATAATAATGGAACCAATCATTACTCTTTGGTTGCTGTTTCTGATGTTGATAAAGCCAAACTTGTTGATATGGTTAAAGACAAAAACTTGAAGTCCTTAAGTGAGTTTGGAGGAGTTGAAGGTGTTGCAAATGTTCTTGGAACATTTCCAACAAAAGGAATCATTGGAAGTGATGATGACATTTCGAAAAGGGTGGAGTTGTTTGGTTCGAACACTTACCAAAAGCCGGCGCCAAAAGGGCTACTACACTTTGTTCTTGAAGCTTTCAATGATACTACTATCATCATCCTTCTATTTTGTGCTGGCCTTTCACTTGGTTTTGGCATAAAAGAGCATGGACCAGGTGAAGGTTGGTATGAAGGAGGTAGTATAATTTTAGCAGTGTTTCTTGTTGTTGTAGTAAGTGCATTAAGCAACTTTAGACAAGAAAGACAATTTGATAAATTGTCTAAGATAAGCAATAACATTAAAGTTGAAGTTCTGAGAAATGGTAGGCCACAAAAGATATCTATATTTGATGTTCTTGTGGGAGATGTTGTGTCTCTCAAGATTGGTGATCAAATTCCAGCTGATGGAGTTTTTTTAGATGGTCATTCATTGCAAGTGGATGAATCTAGCATGACAGGTGAGAGCGATCATGTAGAAATCGAGTCTGTAAGAGCGCCTTTTTTGTTGTCCGGGGCGAAAGTTGTGGATGGATATGCTCAAATGCTTGTAACTTCTGTGGGAGGCAACACATCATGGGGTCAAATGATGAATTCAATAACCCGAGACAGTAACGAAAGAACGCCATTACAAGCTCGTCTCGACAAGTTAACCTCTTCGATCGGAAAGGTTGGACTTGCAGTAGCATTTCTTGTTCTTCTAGTGTTGCTTATTCGTTATTTCACAGGTAACACAGAAGATGAGAAAGGGAATAAGGAGTTTCAAGGAAGAAAAACTGAAATTAACGACGTTTTAAATGCTGTTGTAAGTATTGTTGCAGCTGCTGTTACTATTGTTGTTGTGGCTATCCCTGAGGGTCTGCCATTGGCTGTGACACTAACATTAGCTTACTCCATGAAAAGAATGATGGGAGACAATGCTATGGTGAGGAAACTTTCTGCTTGTGAAACTATGGGATCAGCAACTGTTATATGTACTGATAAAACTGGTACTTTGACACTGAATGAGATGAGGGTGACCAAGTTTTGTATTGGTCTTGAAAATTTTGTGGTGGAAAGTTTTTCCAATGCAATGGCACCAAAGGTTCTTGAGTTATTCCATCAAGGGGTAGGCCTCAATACAACTGGTAGTGTGTATAAGCCTTCATCAGGATCTGTACCTGAGATTTCAGGTAGCCCAACAGAGAAAGCTATACTCTTGTGGGCGGTATCGGATTTAGGTATGGACATGGATGAAATGAAACGGAAACATAAAGTCCTTCATGTTGAAACATTTAACTCGGAGAAGAAACGGAGCGGTGTTGAGATAAGGAAGGAGAATGAGAACAAAGTTGATGTGCATTGGAAAGGAGCTGCAGAGATGATACTAGCAATGTGTGATAACTATATTGATATTAACGGTGCAATGAAGTCCATTGATGAAGAAAGGAGTAAATTTGAGAAGATAATTCAAGGCATGGCTGCTAGTAGTCTAAGATGTATCGCTTTTGCACACATGGAGATTTCAGATTCGGAAGATATTGATTATTGTGTAAAAAAGGAGAATAAAACACATAAAATGGTGAGAGAAGATGGATTGACCTTGGTTGGAATTGTTGGGCTCAAGGATCCTTGCAGATCAAACACTAGGCTAGCTGTGGAAACTTGCAAAGCTGCAGGAGTTGAAATTAAGATGATCACAGGTGATAACATATTCACTGCAAAGGCAATAGCAACAGAATGTGGAATATTAGATTCTAATAATGCTGGAGAAGTGGTGGAAGGTGTGGAATTCAGAAACTATACAGAAGAAGAGAGAATAGAGAAAGTAGATAAGATCCGAGTGATGGCGAGATCGTCCCCTTTGGACAAACTTTTGATGGTGCAATGCCTGAGAAAGAAAGGACATGTAGTTGCAGTCACTGGCGATGGCACAAACGATGCACCTGCTCTAAAAGAAGCTGATATTGGACTTTCTATGGGAATCCAAGGAACTGAAGTCGCCAAACAAAGTTCCGATATCGTCATCTTGGACGACAACTTCAATTCTGTCGCCACTGTTTTAAGATGGGGAAGATGTGTTTACAACAACATTCAGAAATTTATTCAGTTTCAACTAACAGTCAATGTTGCAGCACTTGTCATAAACTTTATAGCTGCAGTTTCTTCAGGAGATGTTCCTTTAACAACAGTTCAACTTCTTTGGGTGAATCTCATTATGGATACACTAGGTGCTTTGGCACTTGCAACAGAAAGGCCTACAAAGGAGTTAATGCAGAAAAAGCCGATCGGTCGAACCGACCCTCTTATCACAAACATTATGTGGAGAAACCTTTTAGCTCAATCTTTATATCAGATTTCAGTTCTTCTTGTTCTTCAGTTCTATGGAAAGTCAATCTTCAATGTAAGTACTGAGGTAAAGAATACACTCATTTTTAATGCTTTTGTTCTGTGCCAAATTTTCAACGAGTTCAACTCAAGAAGTATGGAGAAAAGTTATGTATTTGAAGGCATTCTGAAAAACCATCTGTTTCTTGGAATTGTTGGCATTACTATTTTTCTACAAATCTTGATGGTGGAACTACTAAGGAAGTTTGCTGATACAGAGAGATTAACATGGGAGCAATGGGGAATTTGTGTTGGAATTGCAGTTGTTTCATGGCCACTTGCTTGCTTAATAAAGCTCATACCTGTTTCAAATAATACACCTTCATTCAGCTATACTAAGTTGGGAAAATTATTAGTCTTCAAGCTCAAGAAGGCTTTTTAATTTTACCTTGTGTTGCAATGAAATTCCAAGAATCTTTAAAATTTGAATATACCACATATTGAAATTCATGACACTTTTGTGATTGAAACATAGGGGATATTGGTTTTCCATGTGTCTGATACCTAAACATGTGGAATATTTAGTAAATACCGTTCTTTAGGTCTAGAAGTTTGGGTGATATTTGTGGTTGAAAAGTGATTGGAATGTGAGAATATATAATAACACTTAAGTATAAAAACTATTAGGATTGAAACCTTTGAAATTGGTATGAGTAGAGTTGTATTCATTAGTTGTAACAGATATATGCTATTATTCTTAATTATATTGACTCTTAGTTATGGGCCTATGACTGGTATCCATATACATATCATTGGTATCCATGCTTGGAAAAAACAATTACTTTTTACCCTTTTATATCAACACATTGCTAATTATTTTATAATAGTGAGTCCAAAAGTGAAATTGGTATGGGTAGAGTTTGTACACATCTCTTCGCGAAAAAATTTAGATAGCAAAAACGTGAAACTTTTCTCTAAATGCGTCACTAGATTCAGCAATGAGAGAATTAGACAATTGGCAATGATTTTACTTTTTTTCCATCATTATAGTTTATTTATTGCTAATTATTTTATAGGTTTATGTTAGGCCTCTTATAACTAAATATTATAAGAGGAGGGTCAAAAGTTAGAATTTTAAGTGGGAACTAAATTTGTATGGCATTTATTTGTTAAGTAGACAATTATTGTGTCAGTTTAAGTTGTAAATCAGACAGTAACTGCAGCTCTAGAGCAGTTATGATGCAAATAAAAGTAGGAAAATGATAAAAAGAAAGGGAGGAAAATTTTGAGTGGTTATTGGGAAGGGAGAGACAAAGCTCTCTAATTCTTGGAGTGGATAATTCGTAACAAGTTTATCAATTCTGCCTAAACAGAATTGTAAACACACATTCTATTTAAATTCAATAAAGAATTTAGTTTCCCATTTCAATTATATACTAACCAGTTCTAACACTGGTATCAAAGCAACAAAAATCTAGGAGAAATTCATGGTATTTACGCGCAATATGGAAGCACGTATGGAAGTTATGGAACGAGGGTTCGAAGGGTTGCTGGCATTGTGTGAAACATGGAAAAAACATATGGAACAAGAGAGGGTGGAGCGGTTGGAAGCCAGGCGCCAATTGAATGACTTGGCTGATGCTGTCAGGCTAATTCACGCGAGGCAGGAAGATGATTCCAGCGATATGAGTTGCGCTGCATTGTGTGGAGAGAGGCCAGAAAATTCCCTAGACTTGCGAAATAGGGTCGAAAGGTGGAGGAAATTAGAAATACCCGTCTTTGATGGTGAAGATGCATATGGATGGACGACTAGGGTGGAAAGATACTTTGATCTGAAAGGAATGTCTGGGGCAGAGAAGTTGCAAGCGGTAATGGTGGCTATGGAGGGAAAGGCTTTGACATGGTACCAATGGTGGGAATTTTCTGCTTAACATCCAACTTGGGATGATTTTCGTGCTGCTGTGATTAAGCGTTTCCAACCATCTATGGTTGAAAGCCCTTTTGAACTGTTACTAAGTGTTAAACAAACAGGGTCAATCGAAGAGTATCGAGAAAAGTTTGAACTATACACAGGCCCACTAAAATGTGCAGAACCAGTATATTTGAAAGGAATTATTTTGAATGGACTTAAGGAAGTGATAATGGCAGAATTAAAATTACACCCAGTGGAGACTCTTGCGGAATTAATGGACTTCGCTCAGAGAGTTGATGAGAAGAACAATTTAATCAACAAGGAGAGTAGTTCCGCGTCTTCTGGGGGTAAACCAATGAGAACTTTCAATAATACTAGAACGGTGACATGAGAACCAGGGGTAAAGCAACAAACACAAACTACAACGTCAGGAGTTGGAAGTTATTCAAGGGAAGGAAGTGTTGCAAAGCCTACTGAAACTTTCAGAGGCAAAGGATTCAGAAGGTTAACCGAGGCTAAAATGCAAGAGAAATCACGAAAGGGATTATGTTTTCGCTGTGATGAGAGGTTTAGTCTAGGCCATGTGTGTGTTATCAAGCAGTTTCACGTGCTGATTTTGGGTGAGGAAGTTGAGAACTGTGAATTGCAGGAATCGAATCTAGTGGAAGTGGAGGAAGAATTGAAAGACCTCAAATTGTCTATGTGTAGCATTGATGGTCTCACTTCGAGAAAAAAACCATTAAGTTATAGGGAATGATTGGCCAGGAACATGTTATGGTCCTTGTAGATTGTGGAGCTTCACATAATTTCATTTCAGCCACTTTTGTGAAGGAACATAATTTGCAAATGTTTGCAACCTCCATATACACGGTGGAAGTAGGAGATGGGAGAAAACTTGATTGTGAAGGAGTGTGTCCTCAATTAGAATTGGTGATACAAGGACTCAAAGTGCAACAAGATTTTTATGTCTTTGATCTTGAAGGAGTGGATGTAGTGTTGGGGATGGAATGGTTGGCTGACCTGGGAGAAATTAGAGCCAATTTCCGTGAGTTGACACTTAGAATTCCTATTGGAAATGGTTATCACACTTTGAAAGGGGACCCCGATTTAACTAGAGTTGTAGCATCTCTAAAGTCCCTTTTGAAAGCGTTAAAGGATCAAGGCCAAGGATTCTTAGTGGAATACCATCAACTACAAGCCAAAAATGAAGTTACAAATGACAATCCAGAATGGGCAACAACTATTTTAGAAGAATATGGTGATGTTTTTCAAGAACCTCAAGGGCTACCCCGTACTAGAAGGCAAGACCATGCTATTATCTTGAAGGAAGGTGCCAATATTCCCAATATACGGCCTTATAGGTACCCTCACGTAGATGATATGTTGAATTCTGAATTATTAGACCAAGTGTGAGCCCCTATTCTAGCCCAATCATTTTAGTGGAAAAAAAAAGATGGCGGGTGGTGCTTTTGTGTAGATTACAGGGCTTTGAATAAGATAACCATACCAGATAAGTTCCCTATTCCTATTATTGATGAGCTGCTTGATGAATTGGGAGGCGCAATGATCTTTTCAAAGTTGGACCTGAAATCAGGGTATCATCAAATTAGGATGCAGGAAACAGACATTCCAAAAACAGCTTTTAGAACTCATGAGGGGCATTATGAGTTTATTTTCATGCCTTTTGGACTTACGAATGCTCCTTCTACTTTTCAATCCCTTATGAATGAAGTGTTAAGGCCGTACTTGAGAAAGTTTGTGTTGGTTTTCTTCGATGACATCTTGGTTTACAGTACAGATGAACTGAAGCACCAAAGACATTTAAGGGCTGTCCTAGCTTTGTTGAAAGAGAATCAATTATTTGCCAACAAGAAAAAATGCACTTTTGGGCAGACTCGATTAGAGTATTTGGGTCATATCATCTTAGCCTGTGGAGTTGCAGCAGATTCAAAGAAGTTTAAAGCTATGCTAGATTGGCCAACACCCAAGGACATCAAGGCCTTAAGAGGATTTTTGGGGCTTACAGGGTATTATCGAAGATTTTTCAGAGATTATGGCAAGATAGCTAGGCCCTTGACCCAACTTTTGAAGAAAGACAATTTCCAATGGAATAGTGAAGCCCAAGCTGCCTTGGAACAACTCAAGAGATTGGGGGCAGAATTACCAACAATAAGTGTTCCAGATTTTACTAAAACTTTTACCATAGAAATTGATGCATCTAACAAGGGCTTGGGTGCAGTTTTATTGTAGGAAGGGAGACCAATGGCTTTTTTTAGCCAAACATTATCCGACAGAGCATAATCTAAGCCAGTTTATGAATGAGAGTTGATGGCTATTGTGATGGATATTCAAAAGTGGCGACATTACCTGCTAGGGAGGCATTTTGTCATCATCACCGATCAAAAAAGCCTCAAATTTCTAACAGAACAACGAGTAATGGGTGAAGAATATTTCAGGTGGACTTCAAAACTCATCGGAATGGACTTTGAAATCCATTATAGGCCTAGAAAAGAAAATGGCGTAGCTGATGCACTTTCTAGAAAAATGACATTTGCAGCTTTGTCTTCAGTTCACTTTGAAGAGGTCGAAGATTGGGAGTCGGAAACTTATCGAGATCCTAAGTTACAAAGATTGATACATGATCTAATCCAAGATCATAATGCTCATCCCGGCTATACATTTCAAAATAAAAAATTGCTATATAAGGGGAAATTGGTACTACCGAAAAGATCTTCAAGGATTCCCATTTTGCTACATGAATTTCACAACTCCACAGTGGGGGGACACTCTGGTTTTTTCAGAACCTATAAAAGAATTTTTGAGGTTGTGTATTGGGAGGGCATGAGAAAAGATATCCAACAACATGTGGCTAATTGTGAGGTGTGTCAACGGAACAAGTATCAAGCTTTGTCTCATGCAGGCCTTCTTCAACCACTACCTATACCCAATCAGGTTTGGGCTGATATATCTATGGATTTCATTGAAGGATTACCTAAGATTCAAGGTAAAAATGTTATTCTCGTAGTGGTGGACAGATTGACTAAATATGCTCATTTTCTAGCACTTAGCCATCCTTTCACTGCAAAAGATGTTGCTGAAATTTTCCTTCAAGAGGTAGTAAAGTTACATGGCTTCCCCTCTACTATTGTGTCTCACAGAGATAAGATTTTCCTGAGCCATTTTTGGTTGGAGTTGTTCAAAATGGCAGGTACGAGCCTCAAATTTAGCTATGCTTACCATCCTCAAACAGATGGACAAACCGAAGTAGTCAATAGATGTTTGGAAACATACTTGAGATGCCTCACAGGCACTAAGCCCAAACAATGGCCAAAGTGGCTAAGTTGGGCAGAATTTTGGTTTAATACCAATTATCATAGCTCTCTAAAATTAACCCCCTTTAAGGCACTATATGGTCGAGACCCACCTCATCTCCTAAAAGGGACTATTATTCCTTCGGTTGTTAAAGAAGTTAACATCATGACACAAGATATGGACCAAATGTTGCATGCTCTAAAAAGAAATTTGGTCACAGCTCAGAATCAGATGAAAAAGTACGCTGATCAATCTCGGCGTCCTATTTCACTAGTGGTTGGAGATTGGGTTTATTTGAAATTACAGCCCTACAGATTGCGGTCCTTGGCTAAGAAGAGAAATGAGAAATTAAGTCCTCGTTTTTACGGACCATATCAGATTTCAAAGCAGATTGGAGCAGTTGCATTTGAGTTAGCTCTTCCACCAGAGAGTAAGATACAACCGTGTTTCATGTGTCCCTACTTAAGAAGACCATCTCTTCTTCAGCTACCCCTCAACCTTTGCCACTTATGCTCTCAGAGGAACTAGAATTGCAAGTTACTCCAGCAGCTGTACAAGATGTCCGCAATGCTCCTGGTGGCATAACAGAAGTGTTGATTTAGTGGAAGGACCTACCAGATTTTGAAGCAACATGGGAACCTGTTGAGACCATTATGGAGCAATTCCCTTCTTTTCACCTTGAGGACAAGGTGACTCTTTTGGGAGGGAGTATTGTTAGGCCTCTTATAAATAAATATTATAAGAGGAGGGTCAAGAGTTAGAATTTTAAGTGGGAACTAAATTTGTATGGCAGTTATTTGTTATGTAGACAGTTATTGTGTCAGTTTAAGTTGTAAATCAGGCAGTAACTGCTGCTCTAGAGCAATTATGATGCAAATAAAAGTAGGAAAATGAGAAAAAGGAAGGGAGGAAAATTCTGAGTGGTTATTGGGAAGGGAGAGACCAAGTTCTCAAATTCTTAGAGTGATAATTCTGAAGGTGCAAACACGAGAAGGAGGGGGTTGAATTGTGTTTGACTTAACTTGAATACTTTTCCTGTTTTTATACTTTTAAAACAAAACTTGATGTATAATTAAAAACAGAGTTAGCAGCGGATAAAAGTAAAAATAAAACTCACAGTTTTTATACTGGTTCACCGTTAACGAGGCTACGTCTAGTCCCTTCACCTTGAAGGATTTCACTAATTCAAACCTTGAATTACAACCTTGCTACTGACCCTCCAAGTCAGTCTTCTCAAACAATCTAACAATCCTAGACTTCTTTGAGGAATGCAGCTCCTGTCTTCAGCCAATCTAACAATCCCAGATTGTAGAAGAAGTCACAACACTATAAATCTAATTGCCAAGTAACCTGCTACCCCTTCTGACTCCCTCAGATTGTAGACTCTACTTCAACAACTTAGATTTAACACACAACACTATGAATCTAATTGCCAAGTAACCTGCTACCCCTACATACTCCCTCAGCTTGTAGACTCTACTTCAACAACTTAGATTTGACACAGTGGAACGAAAATAACAAGAGTACTTGCTTCTTGAAAGCTGAAACTCACAATTGACTTCTATGAAAATTTGGGTGTTTGCTTTTCGAAGTGTATGACTCTTTTGTGATTTTCGATTATTGAGTATTCTGCCTTGAGCCTCCTTTTATAGATGCAGATTAGGGCCTCTTCCAATGCTTAAATTCGAGCTGAATCTTGCTGGATTCTCTTGCAAAAATAACTTGACCAATTGTGCTTCATTTAAATAAAAAACATATCTTTTATTTAGCTTCAGATTTTCTTTCAAAATAACTGGCCAATTAAATCAGTTGGTTCCTTCCCGCCACAGCTCCTGAATTCCACAACACCTCACTTTATTTTTGTAACAAATCTTTTTAATTCTTTGATCAAAATAAATTAAATTCTCCACCGTATAAATTTCCTGATTAAATCTGGACCATTGGATCTTCATGCGCTAGTCCACATCTGGACCAACCTAATTGATATGCTGTGATCCTCTTATTTCGGCTATCCCTAGACCACACTTCCTGACCCTCTGATCTTCTGATTTCGGCCATCCTGGATGCGCACCTGATATGCTATAATCCTTTGAACTCGGCCTTTGCTAGACTATACATTCTGTCCCTCTGATTTCGGCCAACACTGGGCCATGGTCTGATTTTCTGATCTGGACCATCACTGGACCAAATAATTAATTCTGAACCACTGATCTGGAAATCTTCCTTCTGATCTGGACTAATTCTGGACTTTGGTCTGGATTAAATTGAAATTAAATCTGGACAATAAATATTTCAGTATGGGCATTTTACCTTTGATTTTAGATCAGGTCTGGATCATTCTGGAAATCATTTCTTCTTGTCTTGACTTAGTTTTATGCCCTGAATCATGCTATCTTATGGTCTGGGTCATATCTGGATTGATTTCTTGTTCTGGACCCTTAAACATAGCTTCTGGAACAAGTCTGGGCAGTGTAATTTTTCACTGCCAGGCCATCTTCTGATCAGAATAACTTCTGGAATAAAATTGATATTTGATTCCTGTTTGTCTGGAACAACTCTCCTTCTGGCAGGCTTTCCAATGATATGATCCATGTTTCATTCTGATTTTTATTCCTTCTGATCTGGGCCATCAAAGATATCTTCTGGTCATGTTTTGACATTCCAGGAGTATCTTCTGGTCATTCCAGAATTCATTTTCCTGGAATCCTTTGATCACTGCTTCTGATTCCTTCAGTTTCTGGGGTATTTAACTTAATATTTCAAAGTACAAAATAAGTTTACATAGAGTACATTTGTAAGCATCAAAATCCTAAGTAGTTAGAACCAACTTGGTTCCAACAAATTCTGTAACAAGTTTATCAATTCTGCCCAAACAGAATTGTAAACACACATTCTGTTTATATTCAATAAAGAATTCAGTTTCCCATTTCAATTATATACTAACTAGTTCTAACAGTTTAATTGCAATATTGGTTTTTCTGTTTTCACAAAATATCTAAATTGGTTCTCCTATTTTAAAAATTGATAGTTTTAGTCTTTCTTTTAAATTTAAAAATGACGATTTAACATATTTTAAATGATATGACATATAATTTCATGATATAGAATTATTTAGATGTATTTATTATTCATATGTTATTAATTAAATTACAAATAATGGGTTTTATTGCAATTTTCATCGGTGTTAAATTATAGAGGATTTTATTGCAATTTCATAGATGTTAATCATTCTACATCATCATATCATATAATACGTTATGAAAATGATATCAAATCGTTATTTTTTAGTTCAAAAATATAAAAAAATATTAAAAAAAAGATCAAAACTATCGACTTTTAAAATAAGACAATTGATTTTGTGAATTAATAAAAATAAGAAAACTAAAACTGCAATTGAGATTATTTTTTAATAGTGAGTACAAGAATTCTAACAAGTGTCGTTAGATTTTTAATAAATAAAGAATCAAAGGTGATAAATTTTTTTTGAGAAAATTATATATTTCTTATATTGACAATCTAGTACATTTAATTAACTTATATTCTCAAAACAAACTTTTATTTTATGGATAATTCTTACTTTTTATTACTGATATTAAATTAATTATTTTTTTGCAAAATTAATTTCTTGTCCTAAAACTAATCAAAACCAGAACAATATATTAAAAAAGTAGAACAAAGATGAAGGAGAAAGAGAGAAAAAAAGAAATTTTGTATTATCCTTTTCGACTCTAAACTTACAATGGTACATTTTTTTAAGCAAAATGTTAGTGGTTAGTAATTATTTCAAGTAATTGTTAGCCCCAGAAATCAAGCATTGGACTTCTTACACAAAACTCCTTCAATGTCTAGCCCTTACCACTTGGTTACACTTTGGAAGACATAACTTGTACTTATACATTATAGGTTACAAGTTATATCACTTATAAGCACATTAAGGTCTAATATTATATGTCACTAACATATAAAGTTAAAGAGTACTACTAAAGTGTGAAAATCATTTAATCATAGGAGTTATAGTCCAACTATGGAATATGAAATCTACGGAAAAATTGACAACCACAAATTCACAAATATTCATAACATTTTTCTTTATGTTTATTAAAAATATGTTTCATTAAAACCTTACTAGAAGAAAACTTAGTGGAAAAAAAGTCTCAATGAAGGGGGAAAATAAGTATATCATTTAAGGGAAATTGACTCGTTAAAAACTTTACTTGAAAAATTCAATAGAACCAAATCATGGTGAAAAAAATAAGAGTGCAGAGAGTATTTATTTCTTTCTATCATGCAGACTCTAATCTTTGAGACAACAAAAACCTTTTCGTAAAATAAATTTGTTATATCTCTTTTATTATACGGTCATCAAAATTAACAATGCATGCATTATTATCTTCACTTAGAAATGTAGCAATAATCCATTTTTAGAAGAAACATCAATTCATTTATGTGTAGAATGGCATCACATATCTTAGCAATAAAACATTCTTGACTTGCCTTATGCATGTAGTGCAAAATTTTCATTATAAGAATTAAAAAGTATCTTGCATATCAATATATTTTTAACTTTGTTATAATGTCTTCGTGTGAGTGAAGAATTTTATATCAATAATAGTTGACAACAAATAATATATTAAAATATTACAATAAGCAAGAGATATTATTGTCTCTAAATTGAACTAAAATATGATACTTTATTATAGTTAGATTTTCATCATTTTCTCAAGTTCTAAATCAACCATTGTTTACATTTTAAAACCGGTGGAATACACAACAAATATTATTTGTTCATATAAAACCATATTAGCACTTTTACTATATAAGTTTACTGCTGACTTACAAAAATATTATTATTCAAATACTCAATCTATAATCTCAAAAATATTATACAACATACATAAATTGTTTGAGTATATAAAAAGATTGATTCATTTTGATTAAGTCAGATCTTCATGAGTTTGAATTATATGCCTCAAAAAAATTAATTTTTTTTATAAAATTTCATGTAATAATCGTTATTAAATGAACTATATAAATATGTGGTAACACATCTCTCTATATATATAAAAGTAAGATCAATGGTGGACTTTTACCATTACTCTTGAATAATAAATCAAACTTTGTATATATATACACACTTGCGCACGGTGTCACTCTATTTTTTTTTTTCTAGTAAAATCAATTATCCTTAACTAACTTCACATCTTTAAATGTGCTACTTGTAGTTTCAAAAATATGTTGTTTTGCACCAATTGTTTCTTTCTAATTTCTAAGTATTTCTTTGTTTATAATCTCTAATTGACTTTAATTCGTGAATCTCATTATTATTTATTACCTATGACATTAAATTAAATTCAAAAATATTATCAACGTTTGAAATTAAAAAATACTACTAACTACTAAATTGTGGAAGTCATTTAATCATAAGAATTATTGACCAACATGAAAGACAAAATATTCATTACATTTCTTACTTTTTTTTAAAGCAGTTTTTAACTTCTGATACCTTTAAAATACTGTTAAGATCCAATATTTCATAAAAATACAAATGATTGTCGTAAACACACGTGGGACAGGTGGATGTGGTCCTGCAAGAAAGACATGTTTGAAATATTATCATGTTCCACCGATCCACAATGGTTTTTAGTCTTCAATCTAAGAGTATAATTCATCAACTAAAGAGAAAGTGCCAACCACTAAGTATATGACTTCATGAGGGACCATTTACACGGCTTCTTAAAAATGCGACACACACATAAATATTTAAACTTAATTAACAAGGCCCTGTCAAAAAATACTTAATTAACAAGGTCATGCAGGACAGTTCATCACATGTATTTTTTTGTGTGTTTTAGAATAAAATTGATAAAAATTATTTAATTTAATTATAGTTTTGATCACTTTATTTGTATTAATTTATGAAATTGATATTTCAATATTATAAATCGATAGTTCTAATTCTCTATCAAATTTTTAAATTAAAAAATATTAATTAACATATTTAAAATAATGTAATATAAATTGCATGATATATATAATTATTTAAATGGATTAAATAGTTATCTATCGTCAATTATATTACAAATATGAAAAAAAAATTAAAGTTGAAAATTAAATTTTAAATATATTTTATTTTAATTTTATAAGTGTTAATTATTTTATATCAAAGTATCATCTAACACGTTATTTAAAATACATCATTTTATTATTTTTTAATTAAAAAATTAAAGAAAAATATTATCAATTTTTAAAATAAAAAACACTAAAACTAAAAGAATGATTGATTAAAAAAAATATGTATAGAAAGTCATTAAAGATAGATGATGTAAAAGTACAGAATCTCAATCCACAGTTTAATTTAAAGAGGGTTTAAAAAAATTATTTTGGTGGTTTTACAACCAAACTGACCATGAGTTCATTGGATAATTGTGTACTCTACTAAAAAGTTAGTCATGGAAAAGAAATTTCAAAGTTAATTAACATAATCACTAAATTCTTAAGTGTAAAAATCACTATTCTTTATCTTTAAATTTTACCTCCGCTTATAAATATTAATATTGTAATATTGTTAGATTGAATTTCTTAAATCAAATATAAAATTTCAGGGCCTTACAATTAAATATTTGTAGTAGTATTTACTATTAATTAGGTATATAAGTTAGGAAAATTTATAAGAGTATTTAACAGGAAAAATATAAACTGAATATTCCAAATACCTAAGATTTAATTAACATACACCAATGGATAATAATAAAAGTAATTGGCAAAATACTATTCGTTTCTTTACTAGTATAAAATTATATTTAATTGCTACACAAATAACCCTATCAAGATATCAAACTCATTAAATTAGTTCGGATAAATATAATTGATCGATAAAATATAGTTTTTAAATGTTTATTAATATTTATTAACTAAAATTATCCTTCACTAAATTACATCTTTAACTTTTATATATCATTATTGTAAAATATAACATTTAATTGATATACCCTCCAAAATTTATCAACAAGCATTATTGAAATGCACTGAAAATCAAGTCCAGAAAGAAAACCAATATTACTTGAGATACATTGGCAAAAGGAATAAGGAACAAAACTTGAATAAGCATAAATAGCATAAGTTGATTTGAAAAGTACACTATATCTTGTCCTCTCACTTCATCCGAAGGGCACCAGAAGAAGTAACCACATAACTAACATAAGCTATTAGCCTTTCACACCACTAATTAAATTGCAATAACATAAAAAATCTGATACAAGATTAAAAAAATCTAAAAATATAAATATAAGAACAAGAACAAGAACCACTCTTTTTATTCTTCCAAAAAATTAGTTCTAACATTTGATCTCAACTTAATCTTATGAGTCTGCTTTTTATACACTGCAACTAACAGTCAAAAACAAAAGTGCAAAAAGATAATGAATAAAATATGTGTGTTTCTGCTTATAAATTACATTGATTTAGATAACACAGCTCCTTCCGTAGATGATAAACACTTGCACCAGACAAAATGAAAAAAGAATACAACATGACATATTAAAATGCATAAATGCAGAATAAAAAACATGATATTGAAAAACAAAACAAGCATTAATACAATGAACCTGAATATTTGAAAACCTAAAATAACAAAAGGATTATAACAAGCATTAGGACAAATAAAAAACAGAAAGCAAAGACAAGAATGATACAGTGATAGTATTGAGTATAGTCAACAAGAAACAGTGAAAACAGGTTGGCATGAAATAACAAGAGAGAAAGAAAGAAAAAGGAGAGAGAGTGTGAAACAAAAAAAAAAAGTGAAAAGTTAGTAATAAATCGCACGCCTGCCAGAACAGAAACTCGGAAAAAGGAATAACAAAAATACTTCTAACAGTAATTTCATTGATATCAAATTATTATGACTCACCCTTTTTCATTGAAGTTAGTTTGTTGTGTCTTTCAGTTGAAGAGATAAAAAAAATCGTTAGGAATGACTGAATGAATTGGGTCCACAAAATAGGAATGAGTGAGGCTGTCACAGCATGACCTAATCCCAGTTAGGGTTACTCTTCTTCTTCTTCATCATCAAAAGAAAGAAAACCTTTCTAACCTAAGTTTAGATCATGCTGGCAGCTTCACTTTTTCCTTTGTGAACTAATAATCTGAAAGCTTGAGTCTCTAGGGTTTAAGAAAAAGAGAAAGAGAAGGTGCATGGTAGGTAGGTATTTTGAGCTTAGAAAGAAAGTAAGGAAGGTGAAGATTCTAAAAGGAATATTGACCTAGTAGA
The DNA here is from genome assembly GCA_037974295.1 of Cicer cuneatum. NCBI lineage: Eukaryota > Viridiplantae > Streptophyta > Magnoliopsida > Fabales > Fabaceae > Cicer > Cicer cuneatum. The sequence continues at coordinate 63,934,824 of JBBPBO010001986.1, read as the reverse complement.
AGAAGAAAGAAGGAAGAGTATATTACTAGAAAGAAGTGGAAGAAGGGAATATATAGAAGAAAAGAATGGGGACAGATGTAAATAAAAAAGAGGTAGATACTATAATAAAGGAGGAATCATAAAGACATTAAAAGGAAAGGATTAAACATGCAGAAAAATGAATTGAAAAACAGCTAAGAAAGCTATAAAGGGAATAGCAGACGCATGATGATTGATGAAGAAGTATAGGTAGGTAGGTCAGAGATTAGTATATGTAGAGAGCTGCTATAGCAGTCTTGTAGATTACTAGAGTAGATCAGTATAACACAGTGGGGGATCCTTTCTAACATTGTGCCACCTATTCCTATTTCACTGCACTTTTTTTCTTTTTTATTTATAGATCACACAAATTAATTAGGATTTTTTTAAATATTTAATTTTTTATTTATTAAAATGTCACACTTTAAAAATAATTTATGCCAATATCTTACTTTTTTACTATTGAATTCTAGGGAGCGATGTTTTGAAATACATGTTAATACATCATCCTATTTTGAAGATGTGATTTGTTGAAATGTTTATTAAATAAATTAAAATGATTAAATAATATAATTAATAAAAAAATAATTTGCTGAAAAGTTTATTAAATAAATTAAAAAATTTGTTGAATTTAAATAATACTACAATTAATTATTTAATAATTGATACATATTTAAAATAATTATTAAATGAAATAAAATAAAATAAAATAAAATATTTTAATAAATAATAATAATTACATAATTTTAATAATAATAAAAAAAGAAAATTATATTAATAAAATTAAAAAAAATACATTAAATTGAATGAAAAAAAAATACATCCATTTTAAATTAATTATTTCCATCTAAATGTCCTTCAGTTCCACATTTACGCGGTCGTCGAACTCGTCTAGTCATTTGTACGAGTTAAAGTTGTTGTGGTTGACTCACATGTCTATGTATAATTTTGAGTATCAATGTTATACATCGAATCAAAAACAACATAAGTCGACTCAGGAGTTGTGCAATGAGTACCAAATAAATTATAGAAAATTCCGCTCTCTGTTGGATGAACGAGTGTTGGTATTGTTGGCACACTGAAGGAACGTAGTCATTAGCGGTATATATGTAGATTCATGTACATGTGGTGGTGACGATAAAGACGATGTTTGGTGCATGGTATGTTGTTGTGGGATTGATTGAGGGGTTGAGTGAACATCAGGATACATTGAAGGTTGCAAACGTGGATCACGCAGATATCTTTCCACATATATATAATTTGGTGTGATATCTGCACTAATTCATATATTCGTTACTGTGGCGTAAAACACCTTTTATGAATTGACCGTGCAATACGTAATTCTGATGTTCATTCCAATGTTGAATCTCATTTTTCCAAACCACCCTCCAATTATCATTAATGCCACGCCTCATGTCGACCTCATAGTAGATTGTCATATCCTCTGGTGGTTGCGAAATTGGTTGATGGAAGCCGAACTGAAGTGTGACTCTATCTACATGATGTTTTTCGACAATATGATAACAATGTAGATAGGTACATGTAGTCCAAGTGTTCATATCTTGTTCGGGTACCTCGTGTTGGAACCCGAGATACGGCCTCCACCGAAACTGATATGTTAAAAATATGCTAAGTAAATATTAAAATATATAAAAATATATAATTAAAAAAGTTCAACTAAATGTGAATGAATATTAATATTACTTCCTGAACCACTATGTGATCGATTGTATTCTGGTAGCCTTCTATGTCGTTATAAGGAACTCTACTAAAATTTAGACCACCAGAATTAAATATGTCAAATATATCAAAAATAAAAAATACAATAATATTAGTAATATGGTAAATAGTTAGTTTTAAAAATAGAAAAATATATAAAAATAATTTGCAATAGTTACCTTTGTGCAAGTAGAAATATTTATGCACTGTGTGATTTTGGAGGGACACAAGACAAACGATACCATGCCCAATTTTACAACAACAAGACATATCCTCCAATAGACTTTATGTCGGGTTTCATAACAAGACATAATTCTCTATAAACCGTAGCTAAAACTGCCGAACTCCAACTATATTGGGATGCTTTATTTAAATCTCCTAATAGTGAAAGATATTTCAAATGTACACGGTTGTTGGATTTGTCCGGCATCAACAATCAGCCAATCATACGTAGTATGTATGCCCAACACGATGCTTATTTTTGTACTTCGGATGCATTTTCACCAACATCGTCTAAAATATCTTTAAGCCATTTTAATTTAATAAAATTACATATGGTTGCTCCTTTAGGTGGAATAACTCTTAAATATTCTTCACAAACACCTCTAACATTCACAAAATTTGAACTAGAAATAGGAATACCAGAAATATTTAATCCTAAAAAGGTAATTGAACGTGCTTATATAGGGTCGTTGCCCCAGCTGCGAACATCTAGGGTCGTCGCATCCCCAGGTAGCGATCCCTTTGGGTCGTCGCATCCCCAGGTAGCGATCCCTTTGGGTCGTCGCATCCCCAGGTAGCGATCCCTATCAAAATTAATCTCATCTGTTTAACTAATGTTATCAACGGCTGTGGATGATGGATCCTAGTTATTTGATTTGGACAATAAAATTGGTCTAACTTGTATTAAATCTTGGTCTTCCAAATTTTTTTATCAAAGGTTGTGAATGATGGATCCTAGTTATTTGATTTGGACCGATGAAATGGGTCTAATTTCTATTAAATCTTGATCTTCCAATTTTTTTTATCAACGGTTGTGGATGACGCATCCTAGTTATTTTATTTGGACCAATGAAATTGGTATAACTTCTATTTAATCTAGGCCTTCCAATTTTTTTTATCAACGATTGTGGATGATCCAGATGAAAAATATCAATCCTAGTTATTTTATTTGGACCAATGAAATTGGTCAAATTCCTATTTAATTTTGGCCTTCCAATTTTTTTATCAACGGTTGTGGATGATCTACATGAAAAATAAATCTCACTACCTTCTATAAATAGAACAATAAATCCCACTATCTTACCACACTTTCTATCTCATTATACCTTCTAGCATTTCGTACTTACTCAATTTTTTTTCATGGATTCTCAACAAGTAATTTGTATTTTTATTACAATGGTACAATACTCGATAGAGTTGAAGGTAAAACATTTGTAAGTGATTACAAAAAGGCGTTCAAAATACATTCTGGAAGCAATCTTGCTCGTCTAAAGAATGTCATTAAAAAAAAGTTACAACTCGATGACAAAGTGACGATAACTGATATAGTTTATCGACACCTAGTTTTCTTTGGTGAAAATACAACAAGGTTTGAACTAATTAAGGTTTGCGATGACGAAGATGTTTAACTCATGTTTGATGTTTATGCACAGTAGTCACAACTTGGGCACCATTGAGTTATATGTTAACTTTGAAGATGGTCCTCAAACATTGATCAACCATCGTCCTCAAACATACCCAATCCCGACTACATCCCATCTTTTCATCAAAGCAACCCTTATCAACCCAACTTATATTCTCCGTCACAACACTATGAACCATACTCTAGCCAACTAGAACAAACTCATCCAGAAAGTTTTCAACTTCATCATGAATCTTTTCCAATAAGTCCACAATGCGATTCCCCTTAGTGTCTTATATGATATCAACGAGGAAGAATTAGGTGATTACAGTGAAGACAATGAGACATACTTCGATGAATCATCTGGTGATTCTGACGATGACATTGATGTTGACGAAGATATAGAAGCAGAAGATCAACATATCCTACCTAAATTCAATCCAATAGCATACATGAAGAACACCAATTTAGATAATGCAGAGCAATCAAATGAATTTGATGACATGTTCGTTAACGAAGACCCAACAGTAGATGGAACTCTTGCCATTGGAATGAAATTTCAAAACAAGGATGAATGCGTACATGCAATCAAACATTACCATTTAAAGCAATCTATGAATTTTGTGGTACAAAAATCAGATTTAGAAAGGTACCTTATTTATTGTTCAAGTCCAAATTGTTTGTTTAGATGTATAGCTTCAAAACGCAAAAAGAGTGAATTGTGGGTAATTAGTAAATTGAATTTGCCTAATACATGCACAAATTATGCATTGTCACAAGATCATACGAAGCTTGATTCTAACATGATATGTGCAACCGTAATGCAAGTTTTGAAAATGGATCCTTCAAACAAAGTGAAAGTCATTATTGCTTAGATTCAGGCCTTACACAAATACACAGTTAGTTATAGAAAGGCTTGGATGGGAAAAAATAAAGCGATCGAATAAATTTATGGCAATTGGGAAGAGTCTTACAATCAACTCCCACAATTGTTATTGGTTATGCAAATGTTTGCTCTAGGAACCAAAATTGAAATGGAAACGATCCCAGCTTATCATGAGAATAGTTTGATAAGTGGGATAATGATATTCCATAGACTATTTTGGGCTTACCTTCCGTGCATATCTGCGTTTAAATTCTGTAAACCAATTTGTACAAGTTGATGGGACTTGGTTGTACGACAAGTACAAGGGAACTCTATTAGTAGCAGTTGCACAGGATGAGAACGACAATGTAATTCCTATTGCCTATGCTCTTGTGGAAGGTGAGACAAAATAGGGTTGAAGTTTTTTTTTTTGAGAAATTTAAGAAAATACGTCACTCCACAAGCCAACGTTTGTTTGATTTTAGATAGACACGAATCCATTAAGAGTGATTATAACAATCCGAATAATTGGTGGCAAGATATTCTGTCAAAGCATGTGTTCTTCGTCCAACATATTGCACAAAATTTTTCAAGGAAATTTAAGGATAATGCTTTGAAGAAAAAAGTTATTTGTATGGGTAATAATTTCATTCTTACTTCTTATAATTAGTGTAATTTTTAATAATTTTATAATTAATTTTTATAATTAGTTAATAATGCATTGTCTACTATTTCAATACAGGTTACTCAATCAATGAGCCTACATATCGACACTACTGCAAAGAAATCGGCATATTAAATCCGGAGGCTTTGAAATAGTTAGATAACATACCGCGACGAGATTGAATTCAAGCATTTGATGGAGGTAGCTATTGGGGTTAGATGACCACCAACCTTGTGGAGTCAATCAACGGAGCACCGCGCAACCTTTCTATCACTACTTTGGTCCAATCAACATATTATAAAACAGGGACACTGTTTCCAACCATGGGAAAACTACACGATCAATTTTAGCTTCTCGTCAGGTGTTCACAAAAACATGCTTAAATTTTATGAAATCCGAAATACGTAAATCCAATAGTCATAGAGTCGATAGTTTTGATTGGAGCAACCATACTTTCATAGTCCACGAGACGGTAAATCCAATAGAAGGACGACCAATTGGTCATTACAGTGTAAACCTTCTTAACAATTGGTGCGACTGTGAGAAATATCAAGTTAAACACATGTCTTGTTCACATGTGATAGCAACATGTTCTAGTATCATATGATTATTGGAGCCTTATACCTGATGTGTACAAGGTGGAAACGTTACTAAAAGTGTACGACGAAATGTTTAAACCTAAACCAAACAAAAGATATTGGCCAGAATATGAAGATGTTAAGGTCTGTCACAATCCTCTATTGCGAATAGTCAAAAAAGGTCGCCCAAAAAGCAAACACATTAAAACAGAAATAGACACTACAGAAAGAGTGCCAAGAAAGTGCGGATTATGTTGGGTTTCTGGTCATACTAAAAAATATTGTCCAAACGCTGCTGACACATCTAGTCAAAATTGATGTATTTTTTTTCTTTCAATTTAATGTATTTTTTTAATTTTATTAATATAATTTTAATTTTATTATTATTATTATTGTTATTATGTTTATTATTATTATTAAAATTATTATTGTTATAATGTTATTATTATTATTATTTATTAAAGTATTTTATATTTTATTGGCTAAATAGCACTCGTGGTCCCTTAACTTAATTTCAGTTAACGTTTTAGTCATTTATCTTCTTTTTTTCCCGATTTGGTTATTTATTTTAATTTTAAGTGAAATAAAAAATGGAAATATGAGTTTATTTGATGATTTGAGTTACGAATCTGATGAAATTTGTATTATATGAAAGAATATAATTAATTTTATGGATTTTGGTTAAAAATTTTGATGAATTTTTGTAAAAAAAAAGGATAATATTGTTGACATTTTAAAACATAAAAAATCAAATTGTCACTTAAAATTAAAATAAAGGATCAAACTAGAAAAAAAAAAGATAAAGAACTAAAACGTTAACTGAAATTAAGTTAAGGGATCACGGGTGCTATTTCATTTCATTTAAAAAAATATTATTTCATTTCATTTAATAATTATTTTAAATATTTATTAATTATTAAATAATTAATTGTAGTATTATTTAAAATCAATTTAACCCTTTTAGGACATCGCTCCCCCAATATGCGATGATCTACTAACATGTGACATGGCTGCTCCCTCATGATGTGACGACCTACTTGAGAAAAAAAGTAAAGTATTCGCGAATTGTTTTCAAAGTGTGACATTCTGATAAAAAAAATAGAATATTTAAAAAAAAGTCCAATTAATTAAGTTAAAGTTTTATTTTCTTTCACTCTAATTGTAAAAATATATGTTTTCGATACCTATTTTGTAAAACAAATGTGATATATAATACATAATATAAAAAATGATTATAGCTAATACACCACTACTTCAATTGTGCCTCGAAATGTCGTGGCATCCTTGCAACAACTCCTTTTATAACCCAATTCTATTTCCATAATATAATTCCTTTGTTTTTGTGAAATCGACTCTAGTCAACTAATAGCATGTTTGGTTGTGGGTCCGAATAATAAACATCGCGTTCCAGTACAATTTATTTCGTGATTTTACAAAGCTTAACAAATTAGAGTTTTTGTCTCACCCTACGTTAACGGTAATCTCAACGCGATTTCAAACACTCGCTAAGTGTTAATGTTGTAATTCACGGCATACCTACATCAACGGAGAAGGATTCAGAAAACTATAAAACGGGGACTATATTAAAAGTTATCATATATATATATATATTACTTTATTCAGCTGGTAATGAATAATATATTTGTTTATTTTATACCCAAATTAATTGTAATTGGAACAAAATTAATTAATTAATTAGATAATATAATCAAAAACAAATTAATTAATATCACATTTAATATTAATATCAACTAGAGGTCTGCAGTTAGAGTAGATTTCATTATATGTATATAAATAATAATTAATTACATATATGTATATATAAATAATATTCAAGAGAGAGGTAGATCCATTATTGTCTCTCTTTAGATCTACCTCTCTATCAAAGAGTATTTAAATTCTCCATCTTTGAATTGTCATATATATAAAACAACTTAAGACAAATTTTGTGATTAAATATAAGTGAAAGTGATGTTTATTAATATTTATTGAATCTACCAACCAACCAAACATCTCATCTGTCTCTTTTTTTTCTATTAATTATTGATTTTATTTAAAGATAATTTAATATAATTATTTTTGAATTTAAATTAAGATAATTTTATTTTATCCATATGATTATCAATTAACACTATACAAATTATAAATTATGGTTTTTATGCTCCTTCATTCATTCTAAATAGATTTATTTTAATTATAAAAAATATCTCAACAAGCTACACATATACTTTTACTCTAAATAATTTATTCAATGCCATGTCAAAGTTCATTTGATCTTAATATGAATTTTATTTATAAGTTTTTTCCGTGTCCTCGCTCTATTTATCTATTAAAATATAAATTTAATTTTTTTTAAAAAGTTTAAAAATAGTAAATTAATAGTATAAAATAGTTTTGTACCACTGTTCAATTATAACCATTCAATATTTTATCAACTTAACAAGTTAATTATTGATAGTCAATATACAATAAATTTATATTTACGTTACATCTCCTTTAAATCCTTTCTAAAACCTACCTTCTAAATAAACCAGTAGCATAACAAAATGATTTTTTTGATGTGATTTGATTTATATAAGAAAAAGAAAAAATACAATATAATTAAAATAATCCCAGGGAACAATACAATATACAATAATAATAATAATTAAGATTAAGAAAGAAATTAAGATTTAAGAGTGGGTACTTAAACAATTCAAATTTCCGAGCAGGGACAGACCGTCACAGGCTACAATTATTGGGTTTTGGAAGAAGAAAAATAAATAGTGTGGTGGTAAGTAGTAAAGGGAAGAAGGGGGCCTTGTTTGTTTAGGTTTTCCATGCATATATATATTATTAATTTATAATTGTAATCTTATTAAAATTCATTATATATATATATATATATATATATATATATATATATATCTCTATCTAGGTAGCGTGGGTATAATAACTCTCAGTTGTCAATTCATGTTTTTAGTATCTTCAATTCAACGTTACTTCCTCATTCCCAGCCATCGAGAAAAAGACTAACACAACAAATAACACATCCTTTTCCTTTTGTACCATCTTCTCACTCACCCGTTTCATTATTTCAATCCTTTTTCTAATGGTCAACCACTCTCTCACCTCCACAACCATAGGAATTATTATACCATAAGATCTTTTTCAAAATATTTCATACACCTTAGCTGCACCTCAAAGAGATATTGAATGATCGACAAATAAATAAATTAATTAATTAGAATAAAATGAAGTATTAATTTTAAATGAATGTAAAAAAAGTTAAATATTGTGTACAAATAGAAGAACTCTATTTTTATTTCTTTCAGTTTTTTTTTTTTAAATACTTTTTCTTTTCAAACTTACAGGAGTACTCAGAACATGCACAATGATGATGCTCTTATTTGGATGATTAAATTGATCTCATTAGTATGTATAATTTATTTATAATTTTTAATATTAGTATTTAATAAATATTAAACTCTTCCAACTCAACATTTCAATTTTTTTACTAAATAGATTCTACTACTGACTCTTTTATCATTATATTTCAACTACAATTATTTATTGTAATGCAATTTATTAATTGAGATTTAGTTAAAGTGATCAAAAAGAGCAAATTTGTATAGCTACCATTCATAATAGAAACTATTTTTCATCTTCAGTTGTAGTGGTTAATAAGTAGTGGTATTTAATATAAATAACCATGGATGGTTGAATTCTATTAGAAGAACTTAGATTCTTACAATATTATAAAACAATGATCGAAACTCGACGACAATGTTCTTCAATGAGAGTACTTTGTGCACTTTCTCTCTATTTTTAAAATCACGTTCTTGGTCCCTATTTTATAACTTGTGTAATTTAGTTGGTTCCCTTTTACTTTTCGCGAAGCTTTGTCAAATAAAAAATAAGAAAATAAATATTAGTTAATGACATTAATAAAGTGGACGAAAAAAATCCTACAAATTATAAAATAAAGTGACAAAAAATTCGATTTTAAAAATATTGAGTCTAAAAATTAATTTTGAATAAAATAAAAAAACTAAAAATAAATTTAAATTTATAAATATTTTTACTAATTCACCATTTGTCTCTTAGTCGAATTTCAAATTATTAAAATACATCCCATAAAAAATTGAGGATCAAAATCAGAAAAACAAATAACATTTTTTATCTCTCAAATACTTAGTAATGACAATTAAGAGTATAATTTAAAAAAGTATAGTAAGTGTATCTAGTAATTTAAAATCAAATTATATTTAGTGACAACAAAAAATTCATCTTAACAATTGCTAATGAACAATAACACATGTAATAATATATAATTTGTCATAATTGACATATGACTAAATTACTTAAATATGTGATTATGAATTTATTCTTTGAGCGATGTGAAAAAAAAAAATTTATAGCTAAGGAATTGAATCTTTTAAATACATCTCTATATCTTAAGGGCTCACTTGATGGTCATGATAAAAGACCAAATAAGATATAAATTGTGTATTTTAGTCTCAATTCAATGTTTTATAACCAATAAAATATGATAAGTTAATTTCAAATCTTATCGTAATTTATTTATTTAGATATAATTTTTATTCTTAATTTAAATTGAGTTAGACATCAAATGAATATGATATGAAAAATAATGTACACGACTATCTGTATAAAAAATTTGAAAATATATAAAAATTGAAATATTAATTTATATTAAAAAAATAATAGAATTTAATATCAAATTAAAAATAAAATATTACTTTTAAAAAATATGTATTATTTTATCACAAGATAGTTTTGTCATTTCAATTTAATTCATTAAAAACAAATATAAATTTTTTATAATGATAATTTTTTCATTCACATAATATATATATATATATATATATATCTTTATTCAATTTATTTAAAATATAAAATATAATTAGTTAGTTATTCATAATTTTTATTAAATTTTAAACAAAAACTATAATATAATAGTGTTATTTACGTGTTTGTTATCATATATTAATAAGCATTAAATATTTGAACATATAATTAAATAACTGGTTAGTATATTTGTATAATATTATCTGTATTTCATCATTACCTTTAGAAAATCTTAATTAATATCTAACTTTAACCAAAAAGATACCTCGAGCGAAAAAAAGACCATATAGAAATGTCTGGGATAATAGTAAAAACAAGTGTCTTTTTCAGTTTTTTAATAGTTTAATACGAGAAGAAAGAGGATGGAAGATAAGGCTGATTTATGATGTATCGATAAATGGTTACGGGGTGTATTCTTTTTGAGAGAGTCTTTGGCTCGCATGCGTTCTAAATGTTGCTGATTTTGTGACAACTAAGATTCACGCTAACTTGTTAGTATAGCCGTATAGGCTGCCTCATAGACCTGTAACACTTCAGTTTATTAACATGCTTCTTTCTCTACTTCAATGTTTTTTAAATATTCATTAATCTCTTTTTTTACTATCAAATATATAATCGGATAAAAAATATAAAAAATCCTGAAAGATTCGACGCGATGCATCGGACATGATGCCAATTTATGTTTAATTGTTGCATGTTATCATGTGATGTAGGAGTGTATTAGTTGTTGATTGATTAACTTAATTTATTTAGATACTTAAAAAAAAAATAAAACTTAATTAATTTTATTTCTTTTTGTTTTTGATAATCTTAATTTAGTTTATTTCTTGTTTCTATAAAAATTAATTTCATTTATTTTACATATATGAATAAAAATTGCTTGACAAATGCTAACAAATAACAAGGGTAACACATTTATTAAAAATTTAAATTTAAAAATATTACATTAAAAATCGTATGTTCAATTTTTAAAAGTTTAAAATTTGTTCTTTTAAACATAAAATTTATATTTTTTTAATTCTTAACAACTAGTTTTAAAATATTTGTTAACCTAACTCAATCTATATATATATTTTGCACGACGGAAAGATTTGAAGTGTTGTGTGTATATTTAAAAATGTTTTTTTTTAAGAAAATTAAGAAATTGTGCAAGGCAACATTATTAGAAAAAAGAGGCGTCGCACATAATTTGGTGCACCACCATTTGGTGTATTTGGAGTCTTAGAAACAAAATTGTTTTTTATGGATAGTAGCAGATTTTGATGGATTATTAACTCAAATTAAAATCACTTTTCGGGATTGGTTTTTGTTTAAAGAAGGAAATGTACTTTATTTACAATTTTTGTACTCGACTGTTAATCCTATGGATTCTCTTTTTACTATTGTAAATTAAACTTTTTGTAAAAAGTTAAAGTATTCTTTATACTCTCTTAATTCCTCTTTGTTTATTAAAAAATCAGGACAAAATTACGAAAATGTGATGCCTTATATTAATTTTAAATGTTAGATTAGTCATTTTATTTTACCACTTAAATTTTATGTGAACTCTTTATACCACCACATAGTTTGTCTGGTAATAAATATGTCATTGTGTATGCTATGTAGAACTACTTGAATTTGAATTGGTGTTGGAAGTTTAGTGGGAGAGAGGTGGTTCCATTTATTGTAAAATATCAACCGGAGGAATTGCAAAATATTTTGGTAGGGCATTTTCTAAGTTGCTACTCAAACAGATAGTTTGGTCATGGATTCATAATAACGTTTGTGGGTTTAGTGTAAAATCTTGTTATAATGCTATCATAGATATTAATTCGTCATAGGCATCATGCCAAAACTTGTTCAAGACATTGCATATTTTATGGAAGACTAATGTTTCATCAAAGATTCTTGTGTTTGGTTGGAGATACATGTTTGCTCGTCTATAAATATACAAATACACATGGAATTTGATAAGAGATAAATTTTTACAACTAATTTTAGCATTATTTTAGCACTTTGTGTAATTTGGTGTATCAATTATTTGGTTTGTCTACAAAATTCTTGAGAATTTGTTTGTAATGGGTTGAAATACGCTCATATTTCTCATTAATTTACACTTAGACTTATCAAATAAAAGACAAACATTAGTAATTTCAAAAAAATAAGTTGGGTACGACTTAAATTTAAGTAATATTTGATATATTTAATTTTATGACGTAAAATAAAAAAAAATATTATAAAAAGAACATGAAACTTTAACTTTAATAGACTTAAAACATTCCTTTTACTCACTTAAAAGTTGATCCAACAATGGCTATTGAAAACAAAATTTACCATATATTAATATGAAATATTTATTAGAATAAGTTGAATTTAATCTAACATAAATTATACATTGAAAATAAATTTCATTTTCAATTATGTTTCTCTAAAACCTAAAACACATTTTATTTATTTTTTTCTATCTCTGATTTTTGGGTGTTAATTCAAACTTTTTATTAATGGCGTGAATTGTAGACAAGCATTTGACATCCAAATGAATAGCTTGGTGTTCTATCGTATATTTTCACGTTGTCATATGCTTTCAATCTTAATTCCGTAGGATATTGTAGTTCAAATTTTCTTTTTGAAGAAGTCCCTTCAAAAAACAAGTTACTACTTTTGAAAGGCCAATAAACTTGATGCTCAATCTTCACAAATAAATGAGGCATATTAGGGGTGTGCAAAAAATATAGTTAATTGGACTGCATTCATAAACTGAATTACAATGCACTAGAAAAGGCCAAACCAATTAAATGGTTTATGAAGTGTACCATAAATTTTAAAAAGTCTAGTTAACTAAACTTTTTTTAAAAAAACCAGTTTGAACTACTTTCAAACATTTTTGTATTAAATATCATAAAATTATTTTTTTCACTGAACACATCAAAAAACTAAACCCTAGCTCCAAAAATCAAAATGGTTGAACCCTATCCCAAAATCAATTTCTGCTCTGCTATCCTCCTCCTACTCTCTCTGGCAGTCGGAGAACATCTCCGTCGTCATCTTTGACTCGTATCAATTGCATCCAACGTAGTCATTCTCGTATCCGTCTCAACTTCGCCATCGCATCTCCGTCGTCATCTACCATCGTAAGTATCACGTGCCATTTTTACTGGTTTTCGTTTCTATTTTTCATTTTCTCTTCCTTCACTGGTGGTTTTTGTTGGATTGGTTTTATGGGGTTCTAGCATCTCTTGGTCTGTGGCAGAAAGAGGCTAAGATCTTATTCTTAGGTCTCGATAACGCTGGCAAAACCACCTTGCTTCATATGCTCAAAGACGAGGTTTCTTTCTCTTCAATTTCATCATTTCATTTTCATCAGTCTCTAGCAAATTGGAAAATGCCAATAGTTATTAGTTGTTAGATAGTATCATCCCAAAATCCTGAGATATGTACAAACTAAAACTTGTCAAATGCTAATGTACTTATGCTATATGCATTTTCTTTCTAGCTATCTTTTGGATTCTTTATTATGCGGTCTTTTGGGTTCACACAATGACTGTAATACGTTTGGATTATAAATCAAATAGGCACGAATTGCTCCTTTGATTTCTAATTGAATATAACAACTTATAATCTATCAACATTGCAACTTACAGTATACCACAAATTATTTTAAGATTTAAGATTTCTAGTATTTTAGAAATAATGTACTTCTTTGTCTTTAACTCTCTTATTTTCCTAGAGTATAGAACCTTGATAATTCAGAATTTAGCTGAAAGATAAATAAAAATAGTTAAAGATCATTCTAGTCATGATTGTTCCAATTATAAATGTATAAAACATGAACTTATTGGTTTTGCAATTTTGGATCCCTCATATTTGCTTTATATTTGTTCTAGGTAGCTTGTGCTCGCTTGTCTCCATTATTGGCCACAAGTCCTTTCTCTTCCTTCATAAACCCCATTATTGAGTAAACTATTTTGAAACATTATACCGGGTTTATATCTAAGCAAATGAGTAGTTGAATCAATTGTTTTAAAATATGGACTGGTCATTGACTCGTTTGATGTGTATTGACTCACTTGTTGAACGACATGAATTAAAATTTATCTATCTCTTGTCAATTTTTGACATGTATCTCTTGTCAATTTTTTCAGTAGAACGTCAACATGGATGATCATGATAACATTGTAGACTCTGAGATGGAAGGAAGTTTTGATTCTATTCCTCCTCTTTCAGTTTCAAACACCGCTATGTTGCCGCCTAAGCGTAAAAATAGGTCGGAAGCATGGAATCATTTTACCCCACAACAAGGCAAAAAAAGATCAGCAACATGCAATTATTATGGTCGCACGATCCAGTACAACAGTGGAACAAGCGCGATGCGAGCCCATTTGACTAGATGTGAAGATTATCCAGAAAATGTGGCGAATAGGGAGCATGAATTTGCTTCATGTTCAATGGCAAGTAGGGAAATTGTTAGTTCATCCCATTCTTTTCCCAAATTTGACCAAGAAGTAAGTCGAATTGACTTGATAAACATGTTTGTAGCCATGGAAATCCCGTTTCGACAAGTGGAACATCCATATTTTCATAAATTTGCTAATGGTTTACAACCGAGGTTTAAATTTCCATCACGCACTACACTAGCACGTGATATTTTAAAGCAATGGGACACACAAAAAACAAGGTTGAAGAATATTTTGTCATTACATTGTCATCGAGTATGTCTCACCACCGAAACTTGGACATCCACCCAAGACTTTAATTACATGTGTCTCACAGCTCATTTCATTGATAATAATTGAAAGTTGCAAAAGAAGATTTTAAATTTTCTTCAAGTCACTAACTACACGGGAGAAATAATGGCCAAAACGGTTAAACAATGCTTGAATGGTTGGGAGTTAGGTCGTGTGCTTAGTGTGACAGTGGATAACGCCTCCTCAAATGATGTTGGAATTCAACATCTCAAAAGATGGATTCTATCGCATAATGGTCTAGTTTTGAAGGGAGAGTACCTTCACACGCGATGTTGTGCACACCAATTAAATCTATTGTGAATGATGGACTAAGCTTAATAAATGATTCTATTTTGAGAATTCGTGGAACTGTGAAATATGTTAGACGTTCTCCTTCGAGGTTTGATAGATTTAAGCAATGTATTGATCCTGAGTTAAATTATAAAGGTTATGTTGGATTAGATTGTGAGACTCGGTGGAATTCAACATACACAATGTTGAATGCTGCTTTGAAACATGAAAAGACCTTTACAGAGTTTGAATTCAAATATCAAAAATATGTTAATGAAGTGAATAAGGAAAAAGGTGTGCCTACACCTGATGATTGGGAGCAATTTGCTTTAATTCTTCCATTCCTGAAGTTATTTCATGAAGCTACTCTACGCATTTCAGGATCTTCTTATTTAACAAGCAACTTGTATATGTTTGAGGTTTTCGGTGTCGGGATGAAAATTGCTGAAATGTGTAATAACGAAGATGAAAAAGCCAAGCCAATGGCTAAAAAGATGAAGGCAAAATACGAGAAATATTGGGGAGATCCTACTTGCCTGAATATGTTGTTGTTGATTGCTATGGTTTTAGACCCTCGACGAAAAGTAAAACTTGTGATATGGATGGCAAAAAAGATTTACACTAATAATGACGCCACTTCTTTGAAAGAAAAGTTAGATTCATGTTTGAAGTCTATCTATAATGAGTATTCTGGTAGGGTGGTGTCACCTCTAGGTAATTCTTCTAATTTGTCAGGTGCTTTTAATGAAGTTGGTGATCCTTATGATTGTTCTGAATTCTACAAATCAGACGAGTGCAGTACACCAGAATCTGAATTAGGAGAGTATTTGGAAGAACGTTTAGAAAAACCTTGTCCGGATTTTGATTTACTTAGATGATGGAAGGTGAACTCAAGCCGATTTCCTATACTTGCAAGAATTGCAAGAGATGTGCTGGCTATACCTATATCCACTACAGCCTCTGAATCTGCTTTCAGTACTAGAGGAAGAGTACTTGATCCTTACCGTAGCTCTTTGACACCGGCAACTGTGGAAGCCCTTATTTGTACCCAAGATTGGCTTGACGAAGCATCTTTATCATTTATTACTAGTGAGAATGTTGAAAATCTTGAGCAAATTGAGCAAGGTAAGATGCATAAAGGTGTATTTAACATTGTGTTATTACTTATTATATTATTACTTGATACATAATGAAATGTCTGTTTTTTTTGTTTTGTTTTGCATAAATACTTTCTTCCCAAGATGCCGCAAGTTGTTCGGCCTCTGTTACACTCGTTAATAATTGATACTTGACTAGACCTAATAAACAGAACAAATGTGGCTATTACGACCCTAGTCTTCGTGTTTCGTAATTATGACCCTAGTCTTCGTCCTCAAGAGAAGGCAATGGAATATGTTCGTGCTGTTAATGTTGTCAAGTTAGACAAGGTCATAATTTTCACCTCCTTTTTTTTTGTTGTTGTTAATATTAATTAGATGTTGCTAACAAATGCTCTAAGAAATAAAAAATATAATAATTGTGTTTTGAAAAGAGAATATTTTGACTCAAAAGTTTGAAAACACTTTTTAATGCAAAATTTGTATATTTATATCTTTAAAAAAAGTCTAATATTAAAAGTTAAAAGGATAATATCTTCAATGTCTTTTAATTTACCTATCAAACTGCAAATAAGACAAAATAAAGGGTGTATATATGATTTCATATATGCTTCATCTGGTCAAAGATAATATCAACATATATACTAATTAAAGGATTTCTTGTTATTTCAATTATATGACATATATGCTTGATCCGTTCAAGATAATATGAACATATTTCTTATTATTTCAATTATATGACTGCAAACATCTTCAACATAGTAGATGGCAAGCTAGGATTGGAAGAGTTGCACGCAACAAAGATCTCTACCTAGGAACTTTTAGTAAGCTAATTTCATTGTTTAATCTTATATGGACTTGATACATGTGTTATAGTCTCACCTACTTCACATTTCAACAGAGATAAATAATCTACTAGTCTAATATGCATGTGCACTTATACACACACACATAACTCTTACACCTATAATATGCTTGTGAATTATATTTATTTTTTAATTTATAGCAAGACAGGATATACTATAATTATATAAGTTTAATAACTATAAAGTAAATGCATATTAAGTTTTGTATAGATGTCATAATCATGTAAACTTCACATCATAATATTATTTATGAAAAATAGCTGACAAAGTAGTGTAACTTTTTAAGCACTCAAGAAGAGGCAACAGAGGCATATGATGTAGCACCCATAAAATTCAGAGGACTAAGTGCAGTCACAAACTTCGATATGAATTGATACAATGTTAAAAGCATATTTGAAATATTGATGATGTCCTGTTTGAGATTGAACTACTTAAAGAGTCTGAGTCTCCATTTAAGAAACTAAGTTTAGACGGCAAATTAAAAACATCAACTAGTTCCTTTAGATGATTGATTGGATGTGTTGAACTAATTTGATTTATAACAGCCTTTTTGGTGAATTATTTGTTCTAGTTCATGATTGTCCTTGCATCGACATTGACATTGACACTTAAAACTGATTTTAAAATCAATCTTTTAAAAAATTCAACGGAAAACTAATTTTAAACAATTCAATATAAACTAGTTCGAATTAGTTTTAATAAAAACCAGTTTCAAACCAATTCAAACATATTAAACCGGTTTTAAACTGAACTGTAACTGGTTCAAAAAATAACCAGTTTTTTTAAAGTGGTTTTTAAAAAGTGAACTGCACTATTAATGTAGTACAATTCTGTTTAGTTTTTGGACCATGCCCACCCCTAAGGCAGACATACCTATCCAAAGAGGAGTTGAGATCCTCTCGAGTTCTCTCTCTTTAGTGTTTTGAAAAATCGAATTTTAATTTTTTTCGAAACATAAATATATTTTAGAAAATATTAATTTTGAATTTTTTTAAACACATTTGAAATTATTGTCAGATATGGGAGAAATTTTAACAAGGCAGACGTAAATTTGAATTTTTAAAAGATGCATAGGGGTTAAATTTAAATTATGGGTTAACCCATATAACACTAGAGGCTAACTAAGAGTATAATTCTAATATATGGGTTAAATTTTCTGGACTTTAATACCATGTTTTATCATAAGCCCAATCGGATGAGTATTTTACGTATTGGGCTTTTGTAATGTAAGTTTAAGAGTTGGTGACCTGTTGAACTTTCACCTCCCTTTTATAATAGACCCCTTTTAGTTTAATTATTTTATTTGACCAAAAAAAATCTCATGATTTTATCTGGTTCTATTTTCAACAAACAGAAATAATAAATTGATCATATTTGGAAAAGTTAATTATAAGTAAAAGTAATGGAAAAAACAAACTAGTCAATAAAAAACTAAGTGTGTATGGAAAATGTCATTGTTGTTGGAAAAAACGATAACTATCTCAATAATGCAGCACACCTGCAGATAAATGGCTAGATAAAAAAATATAATTTCATAGCAACAATGATTGGTGGAAGAAAATTAAATATGAGAAAATACAATTCACTGGACCTAATAATTTCCACTATAATAATTAATGGACACACAAGAGTTTTTCTAGTAACACTAGGAATATTAACCAACAATACTAACAATCTTTCACTAAAGTAGATATTCCAAAGTAACTATCAGATAAGGTAAAACTAATAAAACTATACATTAAAATAACAAACTCAGCGATAAAATAACATACTAAAATTGTAGAAGAAATGGAACAAGTTTGCTACACACTTGTTACTACCGGAACTCAATTTTTTTTCCTCTCCTTGTTTTGTTGCAGCATCGCGTGCATTCTTTTTCCTTGTTTTTTTTTTTTCACACGACACTATTTGTTTTTGTTTTTGTTAGAGATTTCAAAATCCCTTCTTTTTTTTTTCCTTCTTCGCATGGACCAAGCTCTATAAAATACATATTTTTTTTCTTTCTTTTATAATAATAACAACAACAACAACAACAACAATAATAATAATAATAATAATAATAATAATAATAATAATAAATTGGTGAGTTTCACTTGGGGAGTGAGCCCACCCAACAAATCTCCATCTCAAGACTCAAGTGGGAAGGTACTGCTCAAACATGTCGACCTTCTTTCTATAACATAACATCTTCGAAACAGGCAAGACCTTCGCCATCATATCTAAACCATTCTCATTGATTTGAATCTTTTCAATTGAAAATGACTTCATTTCCGGTGTATCTCGTATCCAATTATACAACACCTCAATATGCTTCGACTTTGCATGAAAAGTCAGATTCTTGCTGAGATGGGTCGCACTCTAACTATCACAAAATAACACAGACTTGTCTTGCTTGAGGCCTAACTCATGTAGGAATTTCTTCATCCACAAGAGTTCTTTGGAAGCTTCAGTTGCTACAATGTACTCAGCTTCAGTAATGGATAAAGCAACACACTTTTGTAACCTTGATTGCCAAGACACAACTCTCCCTACAAATGTCATCATATAACCATAAGTAGATTTTCTAAAATCAAGATCACTTGTCGTATCTTCATATGGGTAGCCATCCAACACATATTCACCGTCTCCCTAGCATAAACACACTTTGGAAGTGCCTATGAGGTATCTAAGAATCCAATGCACTGCTTGTCAATGATCTTTACCAAGATTAGAGAGAAACCGTCTGACAACTCCAACTGCACGAGCAATATGTGGCCTTGTGCATACCATAGCATACATCAAACTACCAACTACGGATGCATAAGGAACATTCTTCATCTCCTTTTTGTCTTTCTCACTTGTAGGATATTGATCAGAATTCAATTTGAAATGAATAGCAACTAGAGTAGTAACAGATTTGCAATTGCTCATGTTAAACCTCTCTTAACACTTTCTCAATGTAATTGTGTTGAGACAACTATAATTTATTATTCTTCCTTTCACGAGTAATTCTCATGCCCAAAATTTGCTTTGTAGGACCCAAGTCCTTCATTGCAAAAGACTTGTTAAAATCTTTCTTTAGAGATTGAATATTCTTAGTGTAATTACCAACAATCAACATGTCATCCACATATAACAAGAGAATAATATAATCACCATTAGAGAATTTCTTGACATACACACAATGGTCATAAGTAGTTTTACCATACTCATGTTTCTCCATTAAAGAATCAAATTTCTTGTACCATTGTCGAGGTGTTTGCTTGAGCCCATACAAGTTTTTCTTCGATTTACACATAGTTGCTCTTTACATTTGACTTCGAAACCCTCCGGTTGCTCCATATAGATCTCTTCCTCCAAATCGTGACAAAGGAATGCAATTTTCACATCAAGTTGTTCAACTTCTAGGTTCAAACTAGTTGCTAACCCAAGCACAACTCAAATAGAGCACATCTTCACCACAAGTGAAAAAATATCTTCAAAGTCAATATCTTTTCTCTGATTAAAACATTTCACAACCAATCTTGTTTTGTATCCTGGTTGAGAACTTTTCTATTATGCCTTTATCATGTATACCCATTTGTTCTTGAGTGTTTTTCTGCCCTCAGGTAACTTTATCAAATCAAATGTGTGATTCATAAACACTCTAAAATGAAGATAAGAGACATCTTTCCCTGTCCATACAATATTTGGAACATGACCATCAAGTGGAATAGCAGGAGAAAGATTGATCAAATCCACTATACTTTTCATTGCTTCACCCCAAAAGGATTTCGATAATTTTGCATGAGAGAGAATACATATGATTCTGTCATTAATCGTATGATTCATTCTCTATGTAACACCATTATGTTGAGGTGTCTTTGGAACTGTTTTCTCAAGCCTGATGTCATGTTTTCTACAATACTTTTCAAACGGACATCTTTGGAACATATTTCAATTTCCTTCCCTTTTCTCTTTCAACACTTGCATGAAAGTGCTTGAAGACTCCAAGTACCTGGTCTTTAGATTTCAAAGGAAAATCCCACACTTTTTTAAAGCAATCGTCAATAAAAGTAACAAAATACAATGCACCACCAAAAGATTTACTATCCATCATGCAAACATTAGTATGAACTAAATCAAAAATATTTTGTCTCCTATGAGGACCGTGTTGGACCCAAATTGATTTTACATTTAGAGTTTTGATATTAACAAAAGTATTTTACGAAAAAAATATATTTGACTTCAAAAAGTATGAAAGAATATATGGTCAAGATTTGTAGAAGATTTAATTAAGATTTGATTAAAATTTGAAGAAGATTTGATCAAGATTTACCTACAACAAATTACGAACAGAATCAATCTGAAGAATTTACAACCTCAATCTAAACAAAAAAGGAACAGAATAAATTTGAAGAATTTACAAACTCAATCTGAACAAAATACAATTCAAAATTAAACAAGAACCAAATTGAAGTCCAAATTTCAACTATAAATAGATACTCAAGGCTGAAGAAGAAAAACATCGAAAAACATAAAAGAGTAATCTTAGAGTTCAAAGAAAGAAATATCCGTTTCAAGTTAGAAATATTTTCTGAGTGTTCTTTTCTTAGAGTGTGAGAGTTATTATTATTATCAGCTTTCCAGAAGCAACTACTCAAGTTCCAATCTCTTGTATCCAACCCGATAGTGGTTTAGTTCATTCTTTAATATGGGGTTTGCAGGTTGTTAGGAGAATACTTGACTTGTAGGGTCAAGGTGGTGGTGTTCCTCAAAAGTATGGGGTTGTCAGGTTGTTTGGGAAGACTGACTTGGAGGGTCAGGTGCTTTGTAATTCAAGTTATTTTAATTAGTGGATTAAAGCCTTTTGAATGAGGCAACTGGATGTAGTCATGTTAGTGGTGAACCATAATAAATCTATGTGTCAAATTAATTATGTTTTCATTGCTTGCTGCCTCTGAATTCGATTGCTTTTACTCTAAGTAAGTAACCAAAAACTGAACTAGTTTTTAATTTATTTATAAATTGTCAAAAAGTTGTTAACTTTGGCAAACACAATTCAACTTCATCTTCTCGTATTTGTACCTTCAGACTGGTATTATGAAAAGAAACTCTATATAGTTTTCTAGCAAAACAATGAGTACAGATTTTTAGGGACATACATTTCACATGGAGAAATTTTTTCTTCGCAAGAATGTCTTTCTCACTCAAGTGACCAAGGCTTATATGCCATAAATCAAAATAGGCATCTTCAATTGCATTCACTTCTTCATAGACATCCTATAGAGAGAAGTATAACTTTGCTCCTTTGCAACCAATAAAGACTGTTGGTGAGTTTACATATACCACCACCACCAAAGTAAGTGTGATAACCCTCAATATCAAAGGCTTTCACCGAAATCAAATTGAAACAAATATTAGGAATATGTTTAGCATTCTTCAATTGAAGCTTATAACCAATCTCAATTTCAACCCAAACATTTCCCATACTAATAATTTTACATACTTCTTCTTCTCCCATTTTTACTGTGCCAAAATCACCAACGCTGTAAGATGAGAAGAAATCATGCCTATGAGTAACATATATGAGGCACCAAAATCAATAATCTAAGTTGAATCCTGATATGCAAGGTTTATGGAATTATCATCACAAACAATGTAGACATTATTAACAGATGCAACTGTCGTTGTATCTTTTTCATTTTTCTTCTCTTTGTCTTCATCTATTTCCCTTGATTGATCTCTCTTAAGGAACTTGCAATTTCTTTTTATGTGACTTGATTTGCCACAATGGTAGCATATCACTTCTTTTCTAGTCATCGACTTGCTTCTTGACTTGCTACGACTTTCTGAATTGTCGCGTCTATGGAAGTGTATAGATTGACTTATCTTCTGTGACTTTGTAGCTAGTGCTTCTGACTTTTAGGAAGAACCAATCAAACCACGTTCCTTTCTTCGAGCTTCTTCATTTAACATGCTCTCTTTAACTGTTGAAATTTTCAGCTTTCCACTTGGAGCTGAATTGGTCAATGTCACAACAAGGACTTCCCAATTACTAGTGAAAGAACTCAACAATAACAACGCTTGCAAATCATCATCTAATTTAATTTTTTTCGTTGTTAACTGATTCACTATATTCTGAAAAATACTTATATGCTTTGCCATTGAATCCCCATATTTGTATTTTCATATTCACGAGCTTTCGAATCAAGAATGCTTTATTTTGCATATTCTTTCATTCATATAACTCTTTTAATTTCTCCCACATCTTGTTAGAATCTATTTCAGTTTCAACATGTGGATATACACTCAGATCCAACCACTATCTGATCAAAATACAGTTTAAGTACAATATTATGAGAACCTTCTGATAGCATATGCATTAAAATATTTTATGAAAATATTTAATAACATAAACTTGTTTGAAAATAAAGTTTTTACAAAACTGGAAATCTGTATTCGAATACAAGGTATTGTAGTCGAATACAGACTACAAGTCAGAAGCTAAAACTGAAGATCTGTATTCGAATACGAAGTGTCGTAGTCGAATACAGATTGCAAGTCAGTAGCTATTTTTAAACATTTGTATTCGACTACAGCTTTGTGTATTCGAATACAACTCAAGTCAGTGGCAAAAATTCCGTACTTGTATTCGACTACAAGATGTTGTATTCGACTACAAGGTTCAAATTTCAAATACAAACATAACGTTATAGATGTGTATTTGAATACACCTAGACTGTATTCGAATACAACTTCGAAACAATGCAACTTTTCAGTTTTGAAACATTGCACAAGTTCATCAAAACGTTTGGGAATCATTGCCATTGATCTGAAGTATTATCTTGGAATATAAATACTTCAAAACTTCAATTTTAAAAAAATCAATCCTACCACGAACTTTGAACAACTTTCTGAAATATTTTGTGATCTTTTCAAAGTTATATTTTCATACTTCAAGTACATGCTCTACATTTTCATATCATTGAGAAAGGTTCTCTATTGTACTTGAAAGTATATTGGATTGGTATCCTTGCACAAACTTTTATATTCTGTTGTTCTTAATTAAGAACATTGTTGTAAAAATCATTAAAGTTATTGTTTGAAGAAAGTGGTGTATTTTCTTCAAGTGTTGTAAACTAAGATAGTGGTGTGCTATCTTAGGCAGAGTGTTAGGAATTTGTAATTGAAGTCTTAGGGTTAGACTTGTACTTATTCTAACAGATATTGGAAAATCTCTTGTGGGGTGCAAGAGGACTGGATGTACCCTTGGTTGTAAGGGGAACTAGGATAAATCTCTGTGTGTTTTTACCTTCTGCCATTTACAGTTTTCTTTTACTAACACAGCAAGATTAAACAATTTTTAAACAGTCACTTAAACAATCTCCAAAACTCTAAAAACAGAAAAATTGTCCAACACCTAATTCACCCCCCCTCTTAGGTGCAACTCTGTTCTTACAATTGGCATCAGAGCAGGTTTTTGGTAATTTGCTCCTAGATTCATGGCTTCCGCACAACCTGTTTTTAGAGATGGTGGGAGCAGTAACAAATCACCCTGCTTTGTTGGTGAACATTATGACTTCTGGAAAATACGTATGCAAGCATACCTTGAGGCTCAAGGAGATGACATATGGGAGGCAGTAGAAAACAGTCCATATGTTCCAACAACAGTTATCAACAATAAAGAGGAAGTAAAAATAAAAGCATCATGGACAGATGATGAAAAGAGAAAAGTACTGTTTGATAAGAAAGCAAAAAATATGTTACAATCAGCATTGGGTATGGATGAATTCTTTCGCATATCCCACTGTAAAACAGCAAAAGAGATATGGGATACTCTAAAAGTAACCCATGAAGGAACAATTGAGGTAAAACGTTCAAAACTGAACACTTTATCTCAAGAATACGAAATGTTCATAATGCAACCAGGAGAAGCAATCCTGGACATGCAGAAACGTTTTTCCCACTTAACAAACCAATTAACAGCACTTGGCAAGAACTTTACTAACGATGAATTGAACCTAAAGGTTCTAAGATCATTAACCAGAGCATGGCAGCCAAAAGTGACAACAATTTCTGAAAAGAAAAGTTTGTCAAAAATGTCACTCTCAGCACTCTTTGGAAAGTTACAAGAACACGAAATAGAATTAGAAAGACTGGATAAGAATGAGAATTTAGAGAAGAAAACCAAGAATATAGCATTGAAAATAGAATCAAAAGAAATGATAAATGAAGAACATTCAGATGAAGATAAAAACATCACTTCCCTGGTTAAAAAGTTCGGTAAGTTTCTTCAAAACGATAAAACATTTAAGAAGAAAAAAACCTTCAGGAAGAAAGATGTCTTCACTACAAATCAGAATGTCACTTGCTTTGAATGTGGGAAAGAAGGACATATGAAAGCAGAATGTCCTAACCTTATCAAGAAAAATGCTAACAGAAGGAAGGAGCTCAAAAAGGCATACATAGCGTGGGAAGATAATGAAGTAAGTTCTTCATCAAATTCAGATAATGACGAATGCGCTAATGTTGCTTTAATGGCATCTCATCATTCTGACAATGAAGAAGAGGTTAGTAGTAATACTATTTGTTATGATAATAATGATTCTTTTGTTGAAGATAATGAGGCACAACAAGCCATTAAAGAACTACTTAATGAATGTAAAAATCTGTACAAAGTAGTGTCAAATCAAAAGAAACAGATTTTATCTCTAAATAAAAAGATTGACACTATGGAACAAAATTCTGAAAAACAAAAAACAGATTTCTACATGCATTAAATGTGATTCACTTTCTTTTAAACTTGTCCAAATGAATAGAGTCATAGAAAGGTACGAAAAGGGACAATTTGGATTGGAGAATATACTTAGCATGCAAAGATATTCAAATGACAAAAGAGGACTTGGTTACTCAAAATTTGATAAACCAAGTATTGGTAAAACTATCTTTGTAAAAGCAAGTAACCAATCCAACAATGAGAAAGAAATGGC
>JBBPBO010001986.1:63750724-63904872 GCA_037974295.1 Cicer cuneatum | reverse complement strand
AGTCCAAAATGTTTTTATTGTGGTATTAATGGTCACACACCTAATGTTTGTCATGTTAGGAACATTGGTGTTCCACAAGGGCATTATGTGTGGGTCAAGAAAGGTACTAACATTCAAGGACCCAAAGCACTCTGGGTACCAAATAAAACCATAAACTTGTTTTGTAGGAATACACACAAAGAACCTCAAAAATGTGGTGCTCAGACAACTGATATTTTTACAAAGCCATTACCTAGAGATTCATTCTACAATATCCAAAAGGAAACTAAGCATTCTAAATGAGAATTATCTCAAAAAGGTTTGAAAGTTTTGTAAGTCATAGCAATTTTGATTTTGAATTTTTTTTTCTTTCTTCTTTTACATGATATTTGATTCTTTAACATCTATGTATGTTTTGCTACATGTTTAAAATATTTTTTGGTCTGTTTATTGTTAAAAATTTCACTTTGGAAACGAAATTATTACTGCCGTATTCGAATACAGACAAGTTGTAGTCGAATACACGTTCCCAGAAAAATTTGTATTCGAATACGACAAGTCTGTAGTCGACTATAGTTTCGAATTTTTTTATATAAAAGGGATTGTTAACAGTTTTAGGTTACGAATACAAAAACTGGTAGCCGATTACAATCAAAGTCTCTGATTTTTTTTCTCTTCAAAATCTTCATCCAAACCTATCCCTAAACCTTCATGCAGTCATATCTAAACCTTCCCCTCATCATCCATCGCATCTGAGATTACTGTGAAATCAAATTCAAAAACCCTAAATTCCCCAAAACACCGTAAACTTCATCTTCTCAAAAATGGATGCACGCAAAAGAGGACCAAGAACCAAGGTTGCTTCTGTGGGTCCTTCAAAGAAACAAAGAAACGACAACATGGCTGACCTATCCAGATTACTTCATTCCCCATAAGAACTGAACAGATTCAGAACCCACTTCTCTGACAAAAAACTGGTAACCCCCAAAATTGGTACGCTTGACTCATTTTCTAAATTTAAATTTCCTGAGTTGCTGAAGGCTCAAAAATTGGAAGAATTTATTGGATATAATGGTCCCATTTATCCTGACCTAGTTAGGGTTTTCTTCTGTAACCTAGAAAAGGATGGGAATAGATTAGTGTCTAAAGTTAAAGGGAAGATTATCAATTTAGACACTAAGCTTATTGGGGAAATTCTGCACATACCTAGTGAAGGTCAGAAGATGTGTCCAGGACATCTATGTGAATGGGTAAACACTACTAAGTATGATGCCTATATCTCATTGTGCCGTTTTGACAAAGACACTATGGAAAGAAAACGCACACAGTCTGGATCGGAGTATGCTAGAAAAAGATATGGTGTTGGTAATCTGACTGTTGACAACAGATTACTACGTTATTTCTTAAGTTACATTTTGATACCAAAAGCAGGGAACTACTCACAGATCTCTAAATTTGAACTTCAAGTTATGACTTTTATGATTGAAGGTGCTGATTTAAATTGGGCATACTTTGTTCGTTCAGTTCTATATGCTTCAAAAGATTCTATAGCTTTACCCTATGCCAGAGAAGTCACAAGAATTCTGGATCATTTTAAGGTTGACTTCTCAGGTGAGGTGCTGTACAGACCACCAAAGACAATCTGTTGGACTTAAGTGTTTTGCCCAGTATGAAAATAGTTTGGAGTGAATCACTTCAAAGTTATGTCCATAAGGGTGATCTTGGACAAAGTTCATCAACTGCCCAAGAAGAAGCAGAACCAACAACAGACCCAGTAGTAGCACCAGAAGCAGCATCAGAAGATGTACCAGAAGCAGCAACAGCAGTAGCACCAGAACCAGAAAATATAGCACATGCTGAAGACTTCATCACAAACAGAATGATCATGGACAAACTTAACTTCCTTCAAATGTTTGTCACAGATCAATTCCAACATTTGAATTAGTCTTTCAGTACTCAAACTCAGAACATGACTGCTGCCTTCAACCACAAGTTCCAAGATCTTGAAAACACCATCAATACACAACATTCATTTTTTCATCAAGAACTTAGTGACCTGACCGATAAAGTTGACCAGTTACATATTCCACCAAAATCAGATGATTAAAGTTGGCTATTTGCAGTTTTTTATTTGTTTGTTACTGTTTGACTTTCCCTGTTTTAAATACTCTTAAGTTTATTTTAATTGTAATTTTGAACATCGTTAATTAAGTTGTTTTCTTCCAGATATCATGTGTTGCCTCTGTTTATTTGATACATCTGTGCATATCTTGTTTGCTATGTGATATCCTCTTCCTTTTTGATAATGTCAAAAGGGGGAGAAAAAGTGTATATATATTGTTGCTAATAATGTTGAACAGATCCTCCAACACTTAAGAAGGAGAAAAACATTTATCAAGGGGGAGAAAGCACACATCTAGGGGGAGAAATCAAGACATTTGAAATCCAAGCAACAAGATTTTTGTCATCATCAAAAAGGGGGAGAATGAAATTTAAAGATCTACATTTTTGATGAAGACAAAAAGATCCTTGATCAAAAAGAAAAAGGATTTAACTTATCTTTCAAATTTATATTTAGGTAAAAGCATTTGATATTAAATCAAATACAGTTTAAGTACAATATTATGAGAACCTTCTGATAGCATATGCATTAAAATATTTTATGAAAATATTTAATAACATAAACTTGTTTGAAAATAAAGTTTTTACAAAACTGGAAATCTGTATTCGAATACAAGGTATTGTAGTCGAATACAGACTACAAGTCAGAAGTTAAAACTGAAGATCTCTATTCGAATACGAAGTGTCGTAGTCGAATACAGATTGCAAGTCAGTAGCTATTTTTAAACATTTGTATTCGACTACAGCTTTGTGTATTCGAATACAACTCAAGTCAGTGGCAAAAATTCCGTACTTGTATTCGACTACAAGATGTTGTATTCGACTACAAGGTTCAAATTTCAAATACAAACATAACGTTATAGATGTGTATTTGAATACACCTAGACTGTATTCGAATACAACTTCGAAACAATGCAACTTTTCAGTTTTGAAACATTGCACAAGTTCATGAAAACGTTTGGGAATCATTGCCATTGATCTGAAGTATTATCTTGGAATATAAATACTTCAAAACTTCAATTTTAAAAAAATCAATCCTACCACGAACTTTGAACAACTTTCTGAAATATTTTGTGATCTTTTCAAAGTTATATTTTCATACTTCAAGTACATGCTCTACATTTTCATATCATTGAGAAAGGTTCTCTATTGTACTTGAAAGTATATTGGATTGGTATCCTTGCACAAACTTTTATATTCTGTTGTTCTTAATTAAGAACATTGTTGTAAAAATCATTAAAGTTATTGTTTGAAGAAAGTGGTGTATTTTCTTCAAGTGTTGTAAACTAAGATAGTGGTGTGCTATCTTAGACAGAGTGTTAGGAATTTGTAATTGAAGCCTTAGGGTTAGACTTGTACTTATTCTAACAGATATTGGAAAATCTCTTGTGGGGTGCAAGAGGACTGGATGTACCCTTGGTTGTAAGGGGAACCAGGATAAATCTCTGTGTGTTTTTACCTTCTGCCATTTACAGCTTTCTTTTACTAACACAGCAAGATTAAACAATTTTTAAACAGTCACTTAAACAATCTCCAAAACTCTAAAAACAGAAAAATTGTCCAACACCTAATTCACCCCCCTCTTAGGTGCAACTCTGTTCTTACAATGTCACCCTAAATAGAATCATACAAATCTTTACTGTATAACATGTCTTCTATGAGAGTCTTCCAAAGTGTTTAATTATAAGAGTTGAACTTAATGATATTTGGACTTTTATTTTCCTCCTCCATTTAAATGCACAAACCAAATCAACCGAACTTTGGATACCACTTTGTTGGAAAAAAAACAGAGATAACTATCTCCAAAACTCTAAAAACAGAAAAATTGTCCAACGCCTAATTCACCCCCCCTCTTAGGTGCAACTCTGTTCTTACAATGTCACCCTAAATAAAATCATACAAATCTTTACTGTATAACATGTCTTCTATGAGAGTCTTCCAAAGTGTTTAATTATAAGAGTTGAACTTAATGATATTTGGACTTTTATTTTCCTCCTCCATTTAAATGCACAAACCAAATCAACCGAACTTTGGATACCACTTTGTTGGAAAAAAAACAGAGATAACTATCTCCAAAACTCTAAAAACAGAAAAATTGTCCAACGCCTAATTCACCCCCCCTCTTAGGTGCAACTCTGTTCTTACAATGTCACCCTAAATAAAATCATACAAATCTTTACTGTATAACATGTCTTCTATGAGAGTCTTCCAAAGTGTTTAATTATAAGAGTTGAACTTAATGATATTTGGACTTTTATTTTCCTCCTCCATTTAAATGCACAAACCAAATCAACCGAACTTTGGATACCACTTTGTTGGAAAAAAAACAGAGATAACTATCTCAATAATGCAGAATATTTTCCCCCATCTATGCAGATAAATGGTCAAACAAAAAATACAATTCTATAGCAACAATGATTGCCAGAAAATTAAATATAAGACAAACACAATTTTTAACGTGGAAAAATTATCTCAATTTGATAGAATAATAACCACGAGACCTAGTCTAGTAAAAGCTTTCACTATAATAATTAATGGGTACACTAGAGTTTTCTTAGTAATAGGGAATATTAATCAACAATAGTAACAACTTTACACTAAAGTGGATATTCTAAAGTAACTCTCAGAGAATGTAAAACTAATAATATTATATATTAAAATAACAAACTCATTGGTAGAAATAACATACTAAAGTTGTAGATCAAGTAAGTTTGTTACACATCTATTACCACCGAGTTTTGTAACCTATTTTGTTAGTGTTGCCGCGTGCCTTCTTTTTCCTTGTTTTTCTTTCACACAACACTATTTGTTTTTGTTTTTGTTTTTATCAGGGATTTCAAAATCCCTTTTTTTCTTCTTCTTCACATGGACCAAGCTCTATAAAATACATATTCTTTTTTTTATTTCTTTAATAATAATAATAATAATAAAATTAATAGGTTCTTCTTAGGGAGTAAGTTCACCCAACATTTGTAACTATTGAGTGTTAATATCGTATATCAAAGACAAAGTTATAATATATTTCATCTAAACTCAAATATAAATAAAAATAAAATTAAATAAATTTTTTGTATTTAATTTAAATTTCAAATCAAATATATCTATTTATGCTAGAAGAAATCTACACCCTATTGCAACGAAATCTACACCCTGTTGTAAGCAAATGATTTGCTGAAGAGTCGACGAATGTATACCACTTGCAATATACTTGTAGTGACAAATAAAATATACTCCAACAGTGTGTAAACGACAACACGTTTTCTAGTGCTCTCATTTGCTGCATTTACAAAAAATCAATACATCAAATTGAAATAAATTTATCATCCACCAAAACGCATGACATAAAGTACACAACTTACTATGTCGATGTCTAGCATCACGTGCTTTCAAGTACTTTTGTTCTGTTATAATAGATTCCAATGCTTCTCTCAACTCAGCAATCTTCACATTAATTGGATTCAAATGCTCTGAATCCAAAAGCAAAAATGAATAAATGATAAACTATAGGCTGCAGTATAAAACTATGTGACAGATTAAATGAATCTTATATCCGTGGAGAGATAATAACATTAACATGTCATAAATGATTCGAAAATACACTGTTTTAAACGCTTGTTTGATTAAAGATAAAATAATTTGTGTATAAACAAATCAAGTGAAATAATAAATTTCAACATAAAAAATCAGTAAAAAAAAAAAGAGAGAGAGAAATACTTGGTGGCACGAAAAGAAATTCAACAAAGTAAATGATAACATATCTATCGTTCAATGAATTCCTTCATTCACTTATCTGGCATGTATTCCACTAAATTCGGATAAACATTCTCTAAATTTAAGCCATTTCAGTTTTTTTCGTGTGTTTCGTTAATTTATGTGTTGTATTAAATAGCATCCATAAAAAAATCATAAAAATTAAACATGTTAAAATTAATTTTATATCTTTAAAATAAAACTTTATTATTCCAACAGTGGAACGAAACATTAACAAATTAAATATCTCATATTGGCTATAAAGGCAATTAAAATATTCTACTTATAACAACTTAATTCAAGTCTAGTTAATGAGAAAAATAATAAAACTATACCATCTTTAGCTAAATCATGTTCATTAGGAATGTGGCCAACATGAACATAGAAGGACACAGTTTCTGGCGTAGTGATAGGATTATGAAAGCAGAACTTGTGAATTCCACTTTGTGTGGCTTTGAACTCAAACTTGTCCCCTGATGTTCCCTTCAAAGACTGCATCACATTTCCTCCTGGAGATGTCACCTATACAGATCATACATTCATTAATTCAACCACAAAACAACCCAAACTATCAAACATACCCATATATAGCTAGCTAATTAATTGGAAAAATAAATTAGAGAAATAAAAAAATATATAAAATTTCATCTCTAATTCCGTCACAAAGTTTAATGAATGAAAAATTAGAAACCAATTTCATTTCTATTCAATTGATTTGGTTGGAACCATTTTGTTTTCATATTATTGTCAAAGTCATAAAAAAAATAATAAAATTTGTCGAAATTACGGTGAATTAGTGCAACAAAATTCACCGTGATTTTATCAAAATATGATATCTTACACTGAAATCAATTCCAGGATGATCTGAACTCCAAAAAATATCGTGGTCCATGACAACAAAGTTTCCAGAAACAATATCACCATCATATGGAACATTCTCTGATACACATTCCACATCGTGTAGACTGATCGATAGAGCAAATGCGTGATAAATTATGGTACCAAAGAAAATGATCGCAATAGTACAAATATTTGAAAGCCAATCCATTTACCACTTTGTTCTGATTAATGTTCAAACCTAATTCACTAATCACACTATTAAATTGTTTTGGATCTCTCTTGTATGAATGCTAATAATTATTAATCGTCAAATGATAATTTTTAACGGCTTTAAATATGGCTATGTAGTTTAACAGGTCGTTATTAGCATCTAAAGTTTCGCTAACCATGTGTGTTGCTTGTAGACATATCTAAAGTATATATAAAACAGACAATTTTTTTTTAAAGTGCTATTGGAGGACAAAAGTAGTTTCAAAGAATAAAATAAAATAACAACCCAAAACAAAACAAATTGATTTAACTATCATAAGTTGATGTCCAAAGTCTTCATAATTGAGTACCACTTTAACAATATCAATACACATATTCACTCTCATATGAAGATGTTTTCAAGGGTAAAACACAATTTTATATGTATATATAATACAATAGTTATAATTTACTATATAATTCATATACTAGTTGAATATTTGTGGTACTCAATTATTTAAAAGATAAATGTGCAATTGATTATTATTGTGTTTTTGTGAATATCCTTTCAATACAAATGTGAGAAAACTTAACACACTAATTATACTTTACTTACAAATACACCTAATAAATATTTATTACTGATAAATTAATTAAAAAAATGATATTTCAGTGATTGAGATAAATGCATAAATAATTCGAAACATAAATAATTGCTCCATGAGATCAATAGAGTTAGAACAAAAAATAAGACACTACAATGTTTACTAAATACTATTTTTTTAGATGTAAATAGAAATAGAAGATTATATATATTTAGTTACTGAGAAAATATAAGGCCAAGATAAAATTATATTTTATAGGAATGTTGAAATATGAATAAAGTTGATGGAAAGTATACGTTGAAATAGTCATGTATTACTTAGTTTTTGTGTATAGTTATTCATTATAAATTGCAATAGTTAGAAATATTTTAAGTTTATATCTGATTCTTTTATTTTTTTTTTCTTAGTATGTTATGTGATGCGGCATTGTTTGATCTTCCGCATCAGAAGAAAAAAAAAGGTGACACTGGGAAAATGTTGTTTGTAAAGGTTCTTATTAACAAATAATTGATTTTTAAGCGGTCACTTGTGCTCATATCTCTTTCTAGATAATTTGTTTGGTGCACGATAACAATATGTCAAGTTCTACTGTGACGTTTGACATAAAGAAATTTGATGGAAGAATCATATTTGGTAAGTGAAAAATTCAAGTCAATGTTGTGTTGATACAATCATGATTATACAAGGTGTCGATTAGCACATAGACATGTTGGCATTTGTAATATGTGTTGTGAGATTATTTTGATTGCCGAAGAACTTCCTGATAAAACCAACACGAAAGTTGCACCATAAGTTTTCAGTTTGATTTTTGACATGTAGAAAAAATTATTGGTATAGTTTACTTTCAAGTGAAAATTCTTGAAGTAGTTTAGCTTTAATTGAAATTTTTTGGAGTGGTTTAGCTTCAAAGAAAAATTCTTGAAGAAATATTTTTGATGGTACAATATGATAAATTTTTTTGAACTATAATTATCAGTGTAGATAATGAAAACACAAGATATATCATTTCAATCAAGGTGAATATTTTTTTTAGAGACAAATATTAGAACATATGTTAGGAGAGAGAGAAATGTTAATTGCCACGTAAATAATATATGTTAAACTAATCTCCATATTAGTTAATTTTGTAAAGAAATAGGAAGACCAAAACTATATATATATATATATATATATATATATAACTTTATTTCTTCGTTATAAATCGTACCGATGAAAAACTTTAAAATTATAAAATTATTTTGAAATTTTTAATTAAAAGGAAAATGTTAATAAGTGCTTTTAGAGCACTTGTTAAAAACTAAAATGTAAAAATAAAATTTTGAAAGTTGATTATTTAACATTTTGAAATTGTAAGAATTAAATTAATTGTTTTTTAAATTCTTTTTTATTCTCTTTTTTGTTTTTTAACAGAGCTCTTAAAATTTGTTATCGTAATCCTTAAAAAAAAACTACTTTATGCCTATACATATGTTGGATCTCGGCTATATAGTCAGCACAAGTTATCTTGATTTGATTGACATGTGCAAGCAAAAATCTCTATTACAACATTGCTCTCCATTAACTTTTGAGTTCCTAAGTAACCATCCAAAAGTGCAATTGCGAGGCCTAGACATCTTTTGAAGGAAAAAAACATCTAAGGGCCTAAGATGAAGGCCTTGCTGCAATGCCTTGTGCCTCATGCTTTGTTTGAGCACACACCAGAAGATAAGATGAAATAAAATGTGTACAAAATTAAGGAGAAGAGATTACAAGTGGATTTTGTATATTATTTCCATGGAGAAAATATCAAAGAAAAGAAACTAAAAATCGTATCTTTATTTTTCCATTAGATGAAAATGCGGATGGAAGCAAATATATAGGGTAATATCTTTATGTACTCATGATAATAAGAAAAATCATGCAAACCGTACACTAAGTGAGAGACATAAATAAATCCCTTTTTTTATTAAAAACTATAATATTAACCTCTATATAAATCAATAAAATGAATTGATCATAAATGATTTTTTTTTCATGTGAATTTACTATTATATCACAGGTAAATTACTAATACTAATTATAGACATATTTTTATTTTACTTAAACATATAAGATATAAGATACAATGTTAGACTTCGAAAAAAACAGTTTTTTGAGTTTATAAAATTTTTCGAACTCAATAAAATTAACATGAAAATTTATATTGTGTTAAACTTGAAGTGTTCTTTATTCAATGTTTTAAAAAAAATACAACCAATATATCTATCCAAAATCTATAGGTTATGTTTGGAATTTTTTTAATTAACTTTCTAATTATACAGTGTTATCTCTCCCACTATATGTGTCACTTGAATAATTAATGCAATACCTTTTTATGCTAACAAATATTGTTGAAACAAGATACTCTAAATCCCTAATATTATTATGTATATTATTATATGTATATAATTACTTAATATTATTATATATATTATTAGGTGTATAAAATTAGCAACTGACAAAGATGTACATACAGCCCCTGTTCTCAGTCAAAAGGAGATAAAACAATTATTAATTTAACATTTTTATTTTAAAGAATTGATTTATCATTTTTCTTCCACTTTAATGGTCTCTACTCATTTTCTCAAGAACATAGTGTACGGACATTTCTGCCATTAGTAGTAAGAGAGTACATCAAAAGGTTTCATAATTGGTCGTGCTCTAAACTTTGACACGTTTTACTTAGAGAGCCCCCAAATTATTTTTTGTTATATGTTTTTGAAATGAGAAAGGAATCTGGAACACATGAAGTTACCTAACAAAATCACTACATATGTAACATCATGAAATTCGTTGATGGAGGCTTCTTATTATTTTATTTATATCACCTCGTTTTTTATTTCTGACCACAAACTACATGAACAAAGTACAAAGAATTATAAAGTATAAAGGGATGAAAAATATCAAACCGACAAGGTTATAACCACCAAGAGGATCTTCATTCAAAAAGCAACATTCAGTTATGATTCTTGAACATCAGCTACATCGTATCCATTCTACATCTTCTGATTCATCTACATTTATGTTAAGGTAACATTATTAACAAAGAGGCAAACGCCATATCTTGGATTATACGATAGCATTAAATTTTTTACATGGAGGTTTTTATTTTATTTTATTTTATTTTATTTTATTTTATTTTGAGTGGATAAAATGAAATGATGAAATAACAAAATACTTTTTTTTTCTTTTTAAAAAATAATTAACAAAATACTGAACCTTGAGAAAATAATCATCTCCTATGAACTACCACAGGTTCTTGTCCAAGCATCAGCTGCAAAACCTACCTAATCAAAGATAGAGAAATATGAGAAATTGAAATTTTAACCTGTTACTACAAAAGGACATATATGATAGGGGTTAGAAACACAATAATTTAAATGATTTCGCCGATTATTTTTTTCTTTGTAGTTTTACTCCAGTGCCAACCCAGATGACGCTACTACAAGAAAATTTCTATTTAGTGCCCAATTTTTTGAGTCAGAAATATTTTAGGCACAATAGAGGTCGATTTAGAGATCAAATTTCCAAATTCAACGTAATTCATTTCGGACTGGAACCCAAGTGATCAAATCGTTCGGCCAACACATTAACGTCTTCATCATCTCCTTGAGAAGTTAAAATATCTAATTCACTTTGAAATTTCTCACTAAAAAGTTCTTCCCAAAACCCTTCATCAAGAAGTTCTTTTTCCAATCTCTCATGAGTTTCACATACCTCATTCTCTTCCTCAATTTCTCTCCTACCCTTTCCAAGACCCTGCATTTCCATAGCCAAAACTTCCAACTCTGAAACTTCAAATCCAAATTTAACACAATTCCTTCCATATTCACCACCAATGCTTGTTTCTCCAACACAACTTGTTCCATACTCAATTGGTCTTCTCCTCTTCTTAGTAATAGCTTCTTCAATCTCTTTCCTCTTTTCCTTCTGTTGAACTAGTTGCTGAATAAAAGCTGGATTTCTCATAGCTCTAGCTAAAAAAGCCATCATTTGTTGCTGTTTGATTTCTGTTCCACGAAGCCTTTCTTCCATTGCTTGAAGATAAGTTCTTGTGTTCTGTTGATGCTGTCTAAGCTTTACAAGTTCCATCAGCAACACTTGTTTGTCGCGTCTCAAATGATCGATTTCTTCGTCTAAACCGAAATTTCCAATTTCAACAAAGTGACCTTGTGATGATTGTTGAGAAGTACTAGGTTGTGAAATTTGTCTCCTTCTCTTTATGTTTGCTAAAAGATGTTTATGCCCTCTTAGAAATCCTTCGTTTGCAAATTCCCACCTATCAGGATCAATTTTTCTAAATCCCTGTAGAATAATATATTAAGTCCCATATCGGATACCAAAAATAAAAACCTCAACACAAAATGAAATAAATAAAGGAGTTGTGCTTTAGCGTTAACCATAGGTAATGGTACAATGGTGACAACATAAAGCTTATCAAAAAGCCATCAATGAATTTAATTTCATGAATGAATGCGACTTCAAACTTTTACAACATCAACTGGAGCAGGTAGAGGATAAATCCATAAATTCAGAAACTATATGACAAGACGCGTGACATTAAAAGATTAAAATAATAAAGTACACTTCCAAATAATACTATAATT
Source organism: Cicer cuneatum (assembly GCA_037974295.1). NCBI lineage: Eukaryota > Viridiplantae > Streptophyta > Magnoliopsida > Fabales > Fabaceae > Cicer > Cicer cuneatum. Next base: position 63,892,763 of record JBBPBO010001986.1, on the reverse strand, counting down.
TATTGAGTTTTAAAATAAGTTGATAAGTACAAAACAACTTAACAACGAAAATATCTGCCTAGTTTAATAGAATATTTACACTATGTTTTACTGTACAAAAGTTTTATACAGTAATAAATCATTTTACTATAATTAAATAATTCTTAAACAAAAAATTACACTATCAGTACTTAATAATTAAGCTTAATCTTTTTTAATGCTTTTAGTGGATATTTGTTTTTTGAAAATAAAATTAATGTTCAACACAAAATATGTCAAATATTGAAAAACAAATATTATTATACAAGTAATGCCAAATGATCCAATCTTATTGATAAAGCCTAATTTTTCTTGTGTATATTAATTAAGGTTAATATCAAAATTTTCTATGAGATTAAAGAAAAGATAGTATTAGTTACTTAATTGGGTTAGATATTGCTTATGCATAAGTGAAATAGTGAAATGTTAATCTTAATTAATCTTACATAAGAATATACTTACATAAGTATTTAGTTGTCTAACAAAACTAGAGAAATTGTTGTGTTTGAAGTATCTAGGAAGAAGGTCTCTTGAGAAAGCATTTGGGTCCCAAACAACAAAGCTAGAACCTCCTCTGCTCCATGAAACTATGTGACAAGTTGTGGGGTCCTCCACAGCATCAAAAGTCTTGGTTAGAAATGGTGGTGGTCCCACTTCATGTAACCCCTCCATTGGCCTAGGAATAGCAACCATTGTTGCCTCATCACTTCCTCCTTCAACTTCCAAATACTCTTCTTTTACTGGATACAAATAGTTCATTCTAAAAGGGTTGCTCGAAAACAATGGAGTCGTATTAATTTTAGTTTAACGATGTTTCAAAATTATTGAAATTGAAAAAAGAAAAGGATTTGATTTAATGAAATAAGAGGAGGAATTTAAAAGAAGTGCAATTGTAAGAGAGAGGATTTGATTTAATGAAATTTATAAGTGAAACAAGGAGGAAGAACAAATTAAGCATTGGAAATTTGGGTGTTTAAAGAATGTTGGGTAGTTTGGAAAGTCGTTAAGGAAGTTGAAAAAAAATAGTCGATGGGTTGTCTTACCTATATTAGAAGAAAGCTATAGAGGAAGTGTTATGAAGGTTTATATAGGAAGAGAGAGTAAAAAATAATAATAATATTCAAGAGGTGTATTATTAAGAACATTCTAGACATCTTGGAAGCAATATTTTGTTATTTTATTGAAAAATCCTTTCCACGAATACCAAGTGGATGAAAGAGACAGTGGGTTCTTAGTTAGGAAAGTTCTGGAAATTAAAGAGGAGAGGAGTATTTGATATGGTGGTGGGGAAGCTCTATACTATTTTATTATTTTTATTATTATATTAAAAAATTGTTTGTGGGGATTCACATGTTGGGGAGAGTGGTTTTGGTTGGCACACCGATTTTATAATACTTGGATTTGGATATGGTAATGTTTGAAGAAAAATTCATCATTATTTCAACAATAGGGTGGTAACATCTGTTAAAAAAAGTCGCATGATAATAATTGATTCTATTTAAATGAAAAACGGATAAGCACTGAATTTATGGATAGATTTTTCAGAAGTAGAAGATTGAATGAATAGAGAGTGTGCTTCTTGTTGTAAACTATTCTCTACCACAAAAATCTTAGGAAATAGATATGAACTTTTGTTTATTATTTGCGTACGTGCACAAAATCCTATGTCATATGTCATGGAGCCTCACATTTTGGATGAAGAAAAACATGTGTAATATAACAACAATTTTATTAACTTTTGAATAAAATATCATTTTTATATATAATTTTATTTTCTCTTTATTATCTAAAATAATAAATTAGTGATAAAAAAATAATAAATCAAGAGCATGTTTATTATAGATTATAAAATAAGTGTTTTGATATTCAATAATTTAAAGATTGATTATTTGTTAAATTTTTTTAAAAAAATGTTTTATGTTTGTTCAATGTAATCAAAATAACTTTTTTTTTAATATTAGTTATAAAAAATAATTTTTAATTATAAGAATCTATTTAAAATAGTTTTTATTTTAAACAGTTTAGATTTTTTTTTTTAGATTTTTATTTTATCTAAAAGTTGCAACAAACATATAAAAAAATTTAAAAATTATTATTTCTTAAAAATAATTATTTAAAATAAAAAATTGATTCAACATTCTTCTTAAATAAACAAAAAATTTATAGTATCAATTCAATTTGAATTTCAAACTATAGAATCCTTAATCAATTTTCAATAGGCAATTAATTAATGAAAATCAATATTTAATTTTCCATTTGAATCGTCTAAAGTGATTAACAAAATCTATAAAATTTCAATTAAAAAAATCAACCAAACTAGTTAATGAAATAATTGTGTGATCAAGTTTTATATTAATTATAAATGTACAAAATGTTATATATATAAGTGTGGTGACTCATATATTTAATGTCTTAAATTTTTGTGTGAAGATGTAGTACAAAATAATTAGTATTCTCACTATGAATAGTTCACTGAACCATGTGATTAATTGGTAAGGAAATGTTGGACTGATCATATATTTCTCAATTTCAATATTTTATTCTTGATTAATATATAATTACAAGCTTAATGGACCTTTATGTTTTTCTTAAGTAATTACTTTGCATAAAAATGGATGTAATTGATTGGAAAAAATATGGTTGATTATCGCTTATCAGATAGTTTTTAATATCAATAGAGCAATTAAACAACTGAAATCATATATATGGAGCATAAATTATATTAATTAAAAAATATTTTTATAATTGACATAGTTTGTTTATTTTGATTCTTTCTGTTTGATTGTAGAAGCATTTAAATAATAACATCAATTGTCTAAATACTATGTAAACTCTATTAATCTAGTAATGATTATTTATTCCTTTAGGTAGGATATATAGACTTTTGTATATAAATTTAGGTTTAAGTGGAGTTTTGATTTATTTATTTTTATTAATTTATTAAATTAATTTTTTTATTTTAAAAGTCGATAATTTTTATTTTTTATTTTAATTTTTGAACTAAAAAATAACGATTGCCATGTTTCAATTGATGTGACGTGCGATTCTATTATATAAAATTATCTAGGTGCATTAATTATTCATATGTCATTGATTAAAATAAATTATAAAAATAATATATTTCTGAAGTTGAAAGTTATATTTTTAGATAATTTTATTGTCATTCTATAGGTGTTAACCATTTTATATCTTCATATCATATACTATTAATTTTTTATTGTTTATTTAAAACATGTCACATCATATTTTTAATTAAAAAAATGAGAATGGAGAAGCAAAACGATTAAATTTTAAATAAAATGAATGATTTAATGAATTAATTAAAATAAGAGAATTAAATTTCAATTAGACTTTGCTATTGCACAGCAGGTGCACCGATTCTTAAGTGCTCTTTACGCAATTTTCAATTTTTTTATTGATTTGAGCTGTTTTGATTTGGAAGTGAAAAATGATCTGGTAACGTAGAATTTAATGTCGGCAAAGAATGCAACAAGTAAATCATTTGTTGACAAGACTACCCCATAGCAAACCCTTCGAATATGTGATTATATGAGTGATCATTTAGTTGACTTAGTTGACTTGGTGGTTGAGATTATGAAGATAAAAAATGAAGTGATAAAGAAGTTGGATATTAACAAATAATTATAATAATATATACCAAATTGTTACTTAACCCTATAACATAATATATTAACCATTTGTCACTAAAAAAGATAGGAGTGGTCATTCCAAACACACTGTTCTGTTAAAAAAGAAGTGTTCCCACCACTATCCAAAAGTGGAATTTGTTTCAATTTAAAATCATAAATCAGTGAGAATCATTACTTTTAATATATTGTGCATCGTCACCCTGTTGAATATAGTATATTATTGTCATTCATTAAAAAAATTAGGATTATATATTGTTTTGGTTGATGATCTCAAATGCCAGCATATATATATATTGCTGAGATCGCGTGGATAGGGTATCCTAATGCCACGCATCAAGAATTATATAATAAATTTTGTTAAAAATAATCTAATAAATAATGAAATAATTCATTCAAAAATGTTTTTTTTATTCTTTCATATATAATTGTTTTTAGATTATTAAATTTTTTTCTTTCTGAGTGCTGATAGTTAGAAGTGTTCGCGAGTTGAGTTAGACATGTTTTGTTGACAAAATTCGATATTCGACTCGATCAATTATCTTTGAGTTGAGTTAAATTCTAAATTCGTATTTTTTTCATTTAACCCGAACCGATCAAGAACGGGTTGGGTTGGGTTGACGGGTTATAAATAAATAATAATATATTTTTTATTTTACGAAAAAATATATTAAATGAAAATATATTTAATACTTGAATGACTCAAAAACTATAAAATTTAAATCACATTATTCAATTCTTTAAAAAAACCAACAATCTCTCACAACAACAAAAATAAATCCAACAATCTTCAAATACATAAATAAATTCAAAAGTAGTAAATCAATAAAATATAAAAAATTATCAATTATAAGCAATGTCAACTTAACATTTAATAGTTAACACTTAAAAATTACAAGTTTTGAAGATTGTTGGATTTATCAATTATAAGCAATGTCAACTTCAAGTCCAAACACTTAACAATTAAGTGTTTGGACTTGAAGTTGACATTGTTTATAATTGATAAATTTTCATATTTTTAGGGGTGTACGCGGGTTTTGACAAAATCTGATATCGAACCCGATCAATTATCTTTGAGTTGAATTAAGTTATAAACACGTAATTTTTTCGTTGAACCCGAACCGACTCAATCCAATCAAAAACGGATTGAAGTTGAATGAGCGGGTTGGCGGATTGATCCACACCCATGTACACCTCTACTGATAGTTAATTTATTAGTAAAGAAAAAATAATATCAATATATTCATCAAATTTCTCAATACTCTTTTAATATTCCTTAACCCATCAACTTTTATATATATCGTATTTTTTCTAGTCTCAATTAGCAAGATTACATCATAAAATATAATTTTGTGTCATTATTGAATATAACACATTATACAAAATAAGTTTCAAATGGAGTTGGAAAAAAAAATCTCAAAACTTGTGAATAGTTAAAAATCCTTTATTTAAAAGTAAAAGAACTAAAATTTTATTTTAATTAAAATAAAAATACTAAAAATGTATTAAGTCTTACTTTTACAAGTGTACTCAAATTTTAGTATAAGTATTTATATCCAAAAAAATAATTTCCAAATTAATAAATATAGTCTTCAAAATATCTCCATCAAGCATGAAAAGTGTGTAGGTTATATGGAAGATTGGGAGAGAAGAGAAAGCACAAATACGATAAAAAAAAAAATTTCGATTGTGTGGTATAAAAGAAATGTAAGAGTGAAATAAAGAGTTAAATGCAATATTGGTTCCTTGATTTCCAATTATTGATATTTCGTTCCATTTCTATTTGACCTTCAAATTTTGATGTGACAATATTTATTTAGTGTGAAATTTTAGTTTATTTTAAGTTACTTATACCACTTTAATAATTTTTTAAAATAAAATATTTTTTTATTAAAAATATTTTTCTTTTTTTAAAATTTTATGAAAATAAACAAATAAAATATTTTTTTCCATTTTTTTAAAATTAATTTTCATTTGATTAAACTGGTATATAAAAAAAAATGGTTTAGGTCTGTATGGCAATTGTATACCATATGGCCATTTTACTGACAGATTTAAAGAAAGAAAAAATAATTTAAACAATTTTTTTTTAATTTTTAAAAATTTGAAAAAAATAAAAATACCAAAGTCAACCCATTTTATTTTACGATTTTACCAAATTATTATATTATAATGTCAACTTTTTAAGGGTTTAAAGGGCATTTATATCTTTTCGTGAATAAAGTTATCCTAGTTTCAATCCAATGAAATAAAAGAACTAAAGAGTTTATCTTTCTTATCTTTCATTTTATTTCTCCTATCAAAAAACCAATAAATTATCTACTTCTAACCAAACAAAGTGGTAGATAAAGGCATAAAGTACTGTTCGCTTCCCACCACCACATTTAAATTTTGAATTACTAGTAGTTTTTTTCTAAAAAAATAAAACAAAATTACTAGTACTTTGATCTTAACCAGCAGCGAGAATATCATCAATCAATTGTATTTTTGACGGTTGATTTGTTTAGACTAACGATCGTCTTCGATGGTAGAGAAATTTCAGATAAATGTAATTTTTTACTTTTTTTTAAAGTATTTTTTATGTTATTAAGGGATTTGTTAATTTAAAAAATATCGTCACTTTTTATGAAACCAAAAAAAAAGTTTATCACTTTTGTGACCCAATATTACAAATGATGATATATTTTATTGTTTTGTATTGTTTCTTAATTATGTGATGGCAGTATTATTATTAATTATATGGCAGATGAGATGCCGTGGAGAGGTATCATAACGACACGTAATAAGAAAATTTTATTAAATATTAAACAATATTGAAAATAAATTTTATTATTGTTTAAATTTAATTGTTATGTGCAAAAGATTCTATACTATTAATAAATCGTAATCATTCATAATTATATAAGTAATTTTAATAAAAATTAAAAAATTCTATATTATCAATAAATCATATTATTGATAAAATTCACGGTATAAAATTGTATACATAAATTAAATTCTACTGTTTATGGCATTCTGGAAAGTTCTAGACTCTACTGACGTATTCTTCAATTTGACACTCAGAATATTATTGGTTGTTATTTTCTCTTATCTTGTGAAACGAGGGTTTCTATATATATTTGTTTTTTTTATTGTTGGACGTGTTCCCAACCAACATGATCAGCATTATTTCCAAATTTTATGGAGCTAAACATTATTATTATATAATGGTGACTCGTCATGGTACACTTCGATATTATTTTATTTTATTTTTACTGGAAGTACACTTCGATTCTTAAAAATAACTATATATTCTCGGAAAAATTCATGGGTGTCACCCTTAACATGTATAACATATAGTACTCACAATCATATATATATAGTTCTTACCCATAAATTAATTCCCTTTAATATTTTTGTTTTTCGATTTTTTTCATAGTTTTAACTTTGAAAAAATAAAAATATACTCCAAGCAATATGGCTAAGATAAAAGAGATTAGGCTAACTTTTTTTTTATATATATAACTCAATTTTATTAGGGTCTTAAAATTAGCAACATTGATATAACTAAAATTTTCTGTTCTTACTCAAAAAATGTGTAACGTTTAGAAGAATTTAACTCTTTTAAAATAAAAATTTAATAAAATAAATGAATCAATAATTAATGTTAAGAAGACATGAGAGGAGGAATGAGGGAAATTCCTTTCCTTAGGAGTAAGAAAAACTAATCACAAAAGGCAATGAAAGTCTTAAGCATTATTTTTTACCATTTTACCCCTTTCTTCTTAAAATTAGTGGTTTTGTCTTCAATTTTATTTATGATTTATCTTATAATTCTGAAATTTATTTTTAAAAAATAAAAAAAAAGTATAAAATCTCAAAAACTTGATAGTTTTTATAATAAAATAAAAAATAATAAAAAATTAAATTTTCTTTCATATAAAATTATATTATCTTTTATTTCAATATTTATAATAATAATTTTAGGGTAAAATATTTATATTAATTTTAAAATAAAAAAATGATAGATTTCTCTCGAAAAATATCTACCTGTACATATTTTTTCACCGTAAAAATTGTTATATACTTTCTAAAATTGAATATAAACTCTAGAATAATTAAATTTACGCATAAATAATCCAAAAATTAATAATCGATTATGAAATTGTTTCTAAATGAATAATTGTAATGTATAATCCTCTATTGTCTCTAACGTATTGTGTTTCCAACACAAATAACATACTATTTTGATAACAAAATGTCAAATAAAAATAAAATAAGACCCAATTGAGTTCTGTGTCTTCCTTCACCAAATATTCTTCTACTATTTGACATTGACAGAGTTATGTCTTCCTTCAACAAATATAACTTTGATACAGTAAAATCATATACTATTTACAAAATTCAAAATAGAACAATTTATCTCATACTCCTAAAATTATACTTATCTTTTCACAAATTTTTAAAAATGTCAAATATACTTTTGATATTTTTTATTATTTTATCAATTCAAATCTACATTTTTTTATCTTTCAAAGATTTTTGGATCAGAAAAAACAAATATTTTTGGTACGTAAAAGTTTTTCAATAGTATCGGAAAATTAGTACAGAAAACTTCTATCGAAAAACTTTTCCTAAATTTTTCACTAGAGAAGCGTAAATTTAACAAAATGTCAGATAAAAATAAAATAAAACCCAATTGAATTGTATGTTTTCCTTCACCAAATATTCTTCTACTATTTAACATCCGTCGAGTTATACAAATATAACTTTGTTACAATAAAATCATATACTATTTACACAATTCAAAATAGAACAATTTATCTCGTACTCTTAAAATTGTACTTATATTTCTACAAATTTTTAAAAATGTCAAATATACTCTTGATATTTTTTATTATTTTATCAATTCAAATCCACATTTTTTTGTATTTTTCAAAGATTTTCAGACCAGAAAAAACAAATATTTTTTATACGTAAATTTTTTTGATAGTTATCGAAAAATTAGTACAGAAGACGTCTATTGAAAAACTTTTCCTAAATTTTTCAATAGAGAAGCGTAAATTTAATAAAAATAAAATAAGACCCAATTGAGTTCTATGTCTTCCTTCACCAAATATTCTTCTACTATTTGACATGAGAGTTGTACAAATATAACTTTGTTACAATAATCATATACTGTTTACACAATTCAAAATAGAACAATTTATCCCATACTCTTAAAATTGTACTCTCCCCACAAATTTTTAAAAATGTCAAATATACTCTTGATATTTTTTATTATTTTATCAATTTAAATCCACTTTTTTTTATCTTTCAAAAATTTTCGGACCAGAAAAAACAAATATTTTCAGTACATAAAAGTTTTCCGATAATTATCGAAAAACTGGAGAAGACTTCTACTGAAAAACTTTGCGAAGAAGTTTTTCGATAGTATTTTAATTTTTTTAAAATTTTTTTTTTACATACTAGAGTGTGTTTTCTTCTTAGTTGTGTGAATGAAAGCTTGGACACATGTCTTAACTTCCAATTCAAAAGCACCAATTATAAATAGAATGTCTAATAAAAAAACTCATACAATATAGAATAGTCCACATGGTAAATATAGAATTAAAATAGCAACAATTAGCATTAAAACTTCAACATGCAAATACCCAAAAATAATGGGAAGCTTTGAGCATATAATCCATGGAGTAGACACTATTCTAGTCACATAAAATAAAGGAAATTTACACAAAGCCATGGAATCTTCTATACAAAGCCATTGATGAGTATATTACTGAAAAAAAATGTAAACTAATTAGAGCATTAAAAATCTATTTTATTATAATAATCTGAAGGAAAAATCAAAGGAACAAGTTGATGCATATGAATCTAACAAGAATCAGATTGCAAAAAAAAAAAAAAAACAGAGAGAGAGAGAGCGCGCAAAAATAAACCCTAACCTAGAATCGGAACGAAAAATCTAAAACGGAAGCAAAAAATGGAGAGAATAAGAAATATGAAGAAGAAAAAATCAAGAACCGAGATCGAGATCGACGGTCGCGGGAGATGAAGACATGGTTACAAGTAAGATATGGATTCCACAAATTTGCTTTCTAAGTTGATAAATAATTTAACAGAGCATTGTGTTGAAGAAAAAAAATTGTATACTGCAATCCTCATTCCTTGGTACTCTATACTGAAGAAAAAGAAAACGACGAACTGTGGGTTGACGGCAGGTGGCTGGTCGACGGCAGGAACTTGACGGGCCAACTATTCGTGTTGTTGGACTCTTCATGTTGCTTGCATTAAGCTTTTTTAATTAAAAAAACAAGTAATGAATTGGACGCGTGGCATGATCTCGTACTTCGGATTGATCTGACAGGCCGTGTTGACTGAAGGCAGGGTGAGGTTCCCGCATTAAAGGCAGGGAATCTTGATCCTGAAAATTAGGGCTAAGGACAAAATTGGAATGTATGTGAGGGTAAAATTGTAATTAAAATTGTTTAACCCTCTAAAATCCCAAACTCCAAAAAGGGACCAAATGAGGATTTCAATGGTTTTTAAAAATCCCAAAACACTTTTTCTTATTTTTTTAAAGCTTCTAAAGAGGAGTTTATCCTCAAAAAAACCTTCCTTACCTTCTCACTTCAAAATATAACTCTTAAACATATTATAAAAAGTAAATTATTCTTTTAGAGGAATCTAATACTTTTTAAAAGCATACAATAAAAATAGATTTTAATAACAAATTCAATTTCTCTAAACGTTAACTAAAAAAGAAGAAAATATATTTATCTATTAAGTCAAAAACACACACCTGTGTGACCACCAAACTAATTTCGCGACACCTCAATCAATCTTGATTTGTCTTCTACAAATAGATGAGAGCTTTGTAGAGTTGGAGAAAAACCACCTTGCCAAAGATTGATAATAAAACCACCCACTCTCCATACATCACCACAAAAGAACTAAAAGGCCAATAAGTGAAAAATTTGTTATTGAACTATCCAATTAGATCCCTCCATCGTCACCTCCTTATGTTTTTATTTTTATTTTCGTACCGCCAATTCAACTTATACTTTCTCATTTAAAAAATTTATATTTGAATATATTAAAATATTCTTAGTCTTACTGTAAAAATAAAATAAAAATTAACTGTATTCCACAATGTGAATTTTCTGAAAAAAAATAATTTTTTTTTCTCTGAAATCTCTTTATCGAAAATTTCAATTTGAAATTTTCGAGAGATCTAACCGGAAATTTCAAATTTTCAGTTGTTGTTTTTCAATATCGAAAATTTCAAATTTTCAGTTGGCACTACTTAAAATTTCATTCTTTACTGAAATTTGTGGAACAGTGTTTTTTTTTTTTTAATTTTTTTTTTACATTTTGTTTAATAGTTTCGATCTAAGTTTAACGGACAACCACACTTTTTAGTTGAAGATGTTGAGTTACTTTTATTTGACTTATATTTTCCACCTATCACAACCAAAAATTAATTTTGACTTCCTTCCTCTCTTTCTAGTCTCTATGTCAGAGCGAGAAATGATAACTACTAAATTTTGTCGGTCAACCTCTCTTGCCCATGATATGACACTTCTCGTGACTCAAAATTTTTATCAGTTGTAAATGTTTCAGTAAAATCTATACATAGTAGTGGTATTTTTTCCATCCCTACTTCCAAAAAAAAGTTTAAAAAAAAATTGAAATTTCTGATGAAGTATAAATAACTACCGGAAATTTCATGGTACAAATTTTCAGTAGAATAAAATAACTACCATAAATTTCAAGACACCAAATTTTCGGCAGAATAAAATAACTATCAGAAATTTCAAGACACGAAATTTCCGTTAGTATAAATAACGTACTGAAAATTTAGTTGGCAAAATTTGTTTACCGTAAATTTGATACCTTAAAATTTCCGATAAACAAATTATACAACTAGAAATTTTAAAAATGAAACTTCCGGTAATTATAAATTGTGTACTGGATTTTTAAGAGAAAAAGATATTTACCGAAAATTTTGGTGAGGAATAAGATTTTAGAGTAATTTTTTTTTACCATCAATTAAATGAAAATTAAAAGGATAAATTTGAGTTTTTAACATTTTGGGAGGTATAAGTCCAATTGGAGGGGTACGAAATCCAACTTTCTCGTTCAAATCAAGACAATACATCTGTTAAGACAAAATCTCAATTAAAGAGTTTTGATGAAAACAAACAAAGATTAATTAAAAACTCTAATTATGATTCTAAGTTAATTGTTATTTAACATGTGCTTTTGAGTATATTAATCTAAGATAGGTACTAAGCAGAATAAATTTAAAGAACAAAGCAAAAAATGCACTACCAAGAACCAAGAACGTTCTGGACATTCTTTTGGAAAAACCAGAACGTTCTGGACGTTTCTTCTGGAAAAACCATAATGTTCTCCAGGACTTTGTTCACTTCATCAAGGCTGTTGGAACCTGATTTTTATGCAAGGAAAAATCATGCTTACTTTAAACAAATTTCCAGTACATCATCATGAGATATGAAACTTCAAAGATAGCAAAGGAAACACTCTAAAAGATTTAAGGAGAAAAGATTTAGAGCAAGGCAAAATAGATGAAACAGCTGAAAATGATCATTCTCCAACTTCTGCTTTTCTGCACCAGAACATTCTCCAACTTCTGAACCTGTTCAAGAACGTTTCTGATTTAATGTACAGCATCACATTCTGACACGTATTATTAATGCTACAGTGTGCACAAATCAGATGGCAACAGATTAAACAATTATAAGAAAGTCAAGAAGTAAAAAAAAAAGGGCAAAATAGTTTAATCAAAAGATTTGAAACAAGGGCTGATTTCTCTATTCTGCCCCTAGATCAATGGAACCTTCTCAAATGGTAATCTCAAGCCCTCAAGGACTTCCTCAATATCTATAAAAGGAACCTCACTGATCAAGAGAAAAACAAGACATTTGAGTGCAAAGAAAATCATCAAATCACTCACATTATCACTTGAAAGCTTCTCAAGAAATCAGTAACCTTCCATTTCGAATTCTCTATCTTTAGTTTACTGAAATCATTTGTAAAGAATCTAAACTCAAACAAGAGTTGAGTCAAAACAGATTCTGTCTCAAAACCTATCATTATCATTCAACACTCAAGACTATAAGGCTTGTTTATAGCTTGAGTGAGTCATTTTTAGAAAAATCATTTTAAGGTTAAAAGGTGAAGTTGTAAAATCCTATCAAAGGTTGATAGGTGATCAGATTGTATATATTTCTGGGTAGAAAGGAGTGATAAACTGTGACAGATCAAGGCTGATCTGAACTAGGAGTTGTAAAACCAAGTGGGTACTTTGTTTTAAACATTTAGTGGAAAAACTCACCGGTGTGAGGACTGGACGTAGCCCAAGTTATGGTGAACCAGGATAACTGTCTGCGTACTATCTCTTCCTTAACTCTATTTACATTCAGCTCCTTATTTACTTAAGTTGAAAAAACAATTTTCTGTTTTAAAAGCAAACCAGAACGTTCTGCGTTTTCCAGAACGTTCTCTTTTTTCTGCCTTTACTATTAAGATCATTATGCCTTTTAAAACTAATCAAAAACGTTCTCTATTTTGTAACCAAGATCATTCTTGAGTTAAATTTTAAAGTGTTGACAGGAAAATTTATAAAAGACAATTTTCCAATTCAAACCCCCATTTCTTGTAAAGCAACATTTCCACTTCAACATCGATATAAAACAATACAAATTCATTAAAACAAAAAAGATGAACTTATACCTCCAGATCTACAATGTTGACAATACTAAAGTCACTAGTTAAACCTGTCAGTATTGAATCAAAGTTAATATGTCAATCTGAATAAAATAAATGTAACACCCCGAGTTTATAACACAACGCGAGTATATTTTTCTTAACCAAAATAAATAAAAGAATTCTCGAATTAATTCAAAAGAATTAAAAGAAAATAAAATAAAATTATTTCTTAAAATAATACGTCGTAAATTCAAACGACAAAAGTAATTAATTAATTAGATCATAACTTTAATCAATTAAAATAATGTTGGAAAATTGATCTTTAAAATATATTAAAATAAAGATACATCAAAAACTGTATCCTGGACCCACCAAAATATTTATCAGAGTGTGGAAAATATACAATTATCCCAAACCAAAATATTATCAGAGTTGCGGAAAGAAAATATACAATAATTCCAAAATAAGTAAATACATCCCTCAACACTAGGCCCTATACAAAAAGTCTAGTTTGATCATACACTCAAGCTACAGTAGCACGGTTTCCACCGCATCTCCTACAAGTCTTGTCTTCACCCAGCTGTCCGTCCTTCTGTGTCGTCCACAAATACTCCGTACGTGAATATCAAGGAAAACTAACGACGTCTCCGTCGTTAGTGTAACCGTCGGTGGGACGTGTTTGGGTATCATCTGAGAGCAAAGCCCAATTTTCCACAATAATAGTAAAGGGTCACCGACTGAAATTAACAAATACCACATAGCATTTATGTCAACAATAACAAGCATATTCATGGCATGTTATATAACTATGATGATAAATAAGGATGCTCATTTTTTTGAAATACATGACATTTGTACCTTTTCAAACAACAACCAATTTAATATGAAAATCATGTTGTAAGTACAAATATATGTATATGCCAATGTACTCAACTTCTTGAAATTACCAATGTGCAGTCGCTCACAGACCAGCACACGTGCAGTCTCTCACGGACCAACACGATTTACATATGTTAGGCTCTAACAGGCCAACATGACCATGGTGCAGTCACTCAAAGACCAGCACGTTTTTACAAATGAAATGGACCGTCTAATACATGCGAAACCATTCCGTAGCCCATATAGAATAGATCGTCTAATACACGCGGAACTACTCTAAACCCGGATAGAATAGACCGTCTAATACACGCGGAACTATTCTATAACCATCATGGTCACTACAATTACGTGTATTAGCCTCTCACAGGCCAAATACACAGAAGTTAAATCCTCGCACGGATAGAATGGACCGTCTAATACACACGGAACCACTCCGTAGCCCGAGTAGAATAAACCGTCTAATACACGCGGAACTACTCTAACCTCGAATAGAACAGACCGTCTAATACACGCGGAACTATTCTATAACCCATGGTTACTACTTAACTTCGCGGCCCATCACGGTCACCGCATCAACTTTGTGGCCCATCGCGGTCACCACCTGACTATGCAATGCATGGACATGCAATGTTTTCTCTTCACTGAAAACATAATGCAAATACCAGCTGGAAGTCTAGCCACTCCATCACCTCCTCAAACCATCTCAAACTATCTCAACAATTTCATTTTCATTACATCAATAAAGAATTCAAGAACCTCATCATTATCACCTCAAACTCCATTTTTTAATTCATCACAAACCTTCCCAATGTTCCCCAACTCTTAAAGTTCACAAATAAATGTTTAAAATTGGGATTTCTGGACATAAGCCAATCTGTATTTGAATACAGCTTCCTTGTATTCGAATACAGAAGCTAAAAACAGTGAAAAATTAGCATTTATCACCACATCAACAAAAATTCAAGAACTTCATCATCACCACCTCAAACCATCTCAAAAACTCCATTTTAATTCATCACAAGTCTTCCTAATGTTTCCCCAACTCTTTAAGTTCATAAAACAATGTTTGAAACTGGAATTTTTGAAAGAAAAAAAAACAATCTGTATTCGAATACAGTTTCCTTGTATTCGAATACAGAGGCAAAAATAGTGAAAAATCAGCATTCTGTATTCGAATACGAGGCTGTCGTAGCCGAATACAGATGCGAAGTCAGTGGCAAAAATTGCAATCCTGTATTCGAATACGACAAGGTCGTAGCCGAATACAGATGCTAAGTCAGAAGCAAAAATTACTCATCTGTATTCGAATACAGAGGTTCGTATTCGAATACAAGTCCAAAATTTGAATAAAAACAGAACTTTGCAGGCATGTATTCGAATACACCAATGTTGTATTCGAATACACTTTCGAATGCAGTGATATTTTCCAGAAACTTCAACACGTTTTCAAACTCTTTTCTTTGAAAAACCAACACACACCAAAACATAATCACCATTTCTTTGAAACCATAACTAATAACATTTTTCATCAATAACAGATTCTCCAGAAACACTTCCACCCATTTTAAATTCTTTTCTTTTGAAAACCATCATCAAACCCCATATTGTTATTAACACAACAGAAACAGAATCACCAACACCAAAATAACCTCACAGTTTTCTTTAATCACCAAAACAGAAAGTCAACCACAAAACAACCATTTTCAGACACTTGCATTTTGATCATCCCCAAAACAACATGCAAAGCATTTTCCAGAAACTTCAACACGTTTTAAATCCTTTTCTTTTGAAAATCATCATCAACACCATATTGTTATTAACACAACAGAAAACAGAATCACCAAAACCAAGATAACATCACAATTTTCTTTATTCACCAAAACAGAAAGTCAACCACAAAGTAGTGTAGCACAAACCACTCATGCATTTGGATCATCCCCAAAACAACATGCAAGACATTTTTCAACTTTCCCACACAAACAAAACAGCATTGATGTATCAGCCAAAGCAGCAAACATCACAGATCATCAAAACATCAACAGAATACTTTTTTCGCATTTTATAACAACATGCACAACAGTTTCGTTTTTCAAACCAGAAACTCAAATATAATCACACATCAATCATGCATTTACAGCCCTAAAATGCAAACTAGAAAGTGGAATGTGCCCCTTACCTTTGTTACGTTTCCTGCGCTCGTTTATGCTACCACGACAATGTCGGTGAAACTCCCGTTCGCGTTCACCGCTACGAAAGTTAGTTCCCTAGCTCCGTAACAATGAGGGGAACAACTTTTGTACTGGACACTTTTTGGTTTTGTGCTTTGATTTCCAAGTAATCTCACTTTTGAGCAACTCTTTTTTTTTTCTACCAACAGAAAACAGAATGGGGAGAGGAAGAAGAAGGGTACTGTTGCATTCAGTAAGGAAGGAGGGAAAATGTTTTCTGCTTTCCTTTTCTGGCTTCTCACTCATATATATAGACATATATGTGCACCTCACCCAACACATTAATATTATAATATTGCTTGACCCTCCAGTACTTAACCAGTCTCGTCGCAATTAGCAGATAATATCTTAATTAACTGTCTGATAATTTAATTACTCGTAATTAAATTAATTTATTCTTCATCCAATAATTTTAATTCAACCTCCAAAATAAATATTTATATATATATATATATATTTACATAAAATATACATATATTAATTATTTTACAATTATTTCCCCAAAATACACTTAATATTAAATCCATAATTTTAAATTTAAGGGTCTTACAATAAACATCATAATAAGATGGATAAACCAAAAACACTGCGCTAAGTCAGATAACAAACCACTGTTGAACTAAAATAAAATAAATAAAAACATAAAAAAAAATATAAATCTATGTGAAAATTATTTATTTTGAAACAAAAAAAAAAACATAATTCTTGTTTAGCAAAAGGTTAAATATACTTTTAGTTTTTATAAAATTTCAATATTTTAATTTTAGTATCCGTAAAAAATATATATAATTTTTAGTCCTTATAAAATTACTTATGAGCAAATAGTTTTAGTCTATGTTGATACAAAAAATATTTGTCTTTAATTTTTAAAAATTTTGAATAATTTTTTGCAAAAATGTTGGATGATTATAAAAAATTTCTCTACAAATTTTTTAATATTTTTAATTAAAAAAATTAAATATAATTATTTTAATTGTAAGAAGCTAAAAATAAAAGTTCAAAAAATGTAGACATATAAATTCAATTTTAAACTTATTTTTTATTATAAACTTTTTATAATGTCGAAATTAAATTTGTGAAAATTTATTTAAAAATATATATTTAATTAATGCTAAAAATTAAAATTATATGTATGATTATTTTATATGGATCGTAAACATATACAAGTATAAAAAAAATAATTTCAATCTTTGGCAACACCAAGCGTTGTCGTTTCGTCATAATATACATATAACAATGATGTGCAAAGCAAGCGAAAGGATATTACCCTGTGACATAATTCAAAGAATAATATGAGTTTTATTATAAAAATTAATTTAGTGATGCCCAATTAAAAAAAATTACAATGAATTAAGTATTCACGCGAATTTGACACCACGACTTTACAAAGAATTTTAAAAATATATGAGTTTGTATTTTATATTATTTTTATTTAGCCTATTTGGTACTTTAGAGTAAAAGGGAGGAGAAGATTTTTAGTATAAATGGCTTGGCTTATACTATACATATATTAAAAATGTTTGTTGTTAAAAATATTAGTTAAAATTAATATTTTTTTAATATTTTATGCATAAAAATGAGAATAGAATAATTATAAATATATTAATTTTAAAAAAATTATGTACAAAATAATTATTTGTTATAATTAATTTATTAAATTTAGTATTTTTATTTTGACGGTGTTAGTCACTCAGTCAAGAGAATAATACTGAATTGAGCATATTAATATTTTTTAGCGTTACCCTATTTAAATACACAACAATATATCACAATTAATTAATTATTGATAATGTATTTTATTCTTTTTCAGATTTTACTGAATGAGTTTTTATCGGAAAATCAAATACATTTTCAATTTGTGACAGTTAATTAGAATAATTTATTTCATATTTTTAAAATAAATATAAAATCACTTGCGTATATGACATACGAATTTTGTAAAATATTTCGTTGTATCATGAATTTATAACTTCATTAACAATTATGATTTCAATTATCTATGTATTATTTATCAACTTTTCTTTTAAATTTAACTTAATATTTGTATAGTATTATACTTTTCATCGTTATAATTTGGTTGTGTACGTTTCATTGTTATAGTATGTACTTTGATTATATCAATTATAAACCGTTAACTATTATGTTAAAAAAATTTATTTTAATATTTATGCAAAACACTTAAATATATATATATATAATTATCAAATTCATTCGACTATTAAAATAACATATTATTATTTTTCATATAATATTTAACTAATCACTTTATTTGCAAAATATATTTCAAATTAAAATTTTGGAATATATATATATATATAAATAAATTTAAAAAATTATATTTATTATAAATAATATAATAAAATAATATTTATTAAACAGTAAAAAAATAAAATAATATTTTTTAAAAGGATATTAAAATTTATAACATATACAAAATAAAAATATTAAATAAAATAAATAAGTATATCTATATAGAAATTAATAATTTATTAACATCAACACTTTAAATTTCATCTACCTCTTTAAATTTGAATTTTTATTAAAAATTCAAACCTATATTTGCACTCCGCCAAAATAGATTTTTCATTAATGTAAGCATTGGTTGAGAGGAAACCACAAATACAAATTGTGTGAGAAGAAACCTCGATTGAAGGTGCTTTTAGACACTTTTCTTACTCATTCTCAATCAAAAGTAGAGTACAACTAATACAAAGTATTTGAATAGGTCTAAAAATAATTGTTTTTTGATAAATAAAAAAGGGGGCTTCAAAAGTTTAGTGCAAAAAACAACAGCATATTGAATGATTTTTTTTAGAATCGTTCAATTTATCATCTCAAATTTAAAAAATAATAAATTAGTATATAAAATTAAAGAATATCAATAACTCATATATATATATAATATTGATGTCATTTTTAATAAATGTAAAATTTAATATGGTATAAATAATTTAAATGATTAGTAAAAATTTGATATATGTGAGAGTGAGAAGAAGTAGAGTATGAGAAAATTGTACATGTTTTTATAGAAAAATGTTTGATGTATATATACATAGATATAATATAATAAAATGATATAGAAATAAAATAAGAGGTTAATGTAATAAAATATGATTTGTGTTGTTTATATTGCACTTAACTTTCCCTCACCACACACAAGAATCTCACTTTTTCAGGAAGGTTTGAGTAAACGAACGAAGAGATTTCGAGAAGAAGAAATGAAAAAAAACGTAGGTTCTGGAAAGAAAGTATATTGAATAATAAAAAAGAGGAGAGGGGTATTGAAAATCGACGTGGTGTTGAGTCGGTGACGCTGTTTGGAAAAATGTTTGCGAAAAGAGATGTGGAAAATGGAGAAACGGGGGGAACAAGGACCCTTTACCCTACAATGCTTGAAAACCCTCAATTAAGATGGTCTTTCATACGTAAAGTTTATTCCATCATTACATTTCAGTTGCTTCTCACCGTTGCTGTTGCCTCCGTCGTTGTTTTCGTTCCTTCCGTTTCTCATTTCTTCGTCAGTTCCACACAAGGATTGATTCTTTACATTGTTCTTATATTTGTTCCTTTCATAAGTGGGTCTCCTAATTATATTTGTTCCTTTACATTGTTTTTTATTGTGTTTACGCAAACTTCAAAATTCACAATTTTCATTATAACATAATTCTTCCTATTTGTTTCATTTTCCAGCATTATGTCCACTATACTATTATCATCAGAAGCACCCTCTCAATTATTTTCTCGTACTCATTTTCACCGTAACTTTAGCTATTCCTATTGGATTGACTTGTGCCTTTGTTAGCGGTAAGTGCTCAAAATTATTTATTCTTCTTGTTTTTTAATTAAAAACAAATATTTTTATCATCATAATTTAGTTTTTATTCTTATGGTTTGCCTATTGGATAAATTTGTGCCTATGTGTTTTGCAATTATAATTCAATTTCTGGATTTAATTTGCCGAATTTAAATTTCATATTATGTGTGATCACAAACCGATAAATCTTGACGAACCACTCTGATTTTGTAAAAGTTACTGAGTATAATTTTTATAAACTTGGTTTGGTATAGATTTCATTTTTTTCTTTCTGATGAGGCTTGAAACTGGGTGCAGGGAAAGTAATTCTAGAATCTGTCATATTGACTACTGCGGTGGTATTCAGCCTTACTCTCTACACATTTTGGGCTGCAAGAAGAGGCCACGATTTCAGCTTTTTAGGCCCATTTCTGTTTGGAGCTTTGTTGGTTCTTATGATCTTTGCCCTTATTCAGGTATTTTGATCTTTTAACATTTTTGCTTAGTGCTTAATAAATAGCCAAATTATCCCTTTTTATTTTAACCGTGTGATCCTTTTCTTGCAGATTCTGTTTCCATTGGGTAAATTGTCACATATGATCTATGGTTGCCTTGCATCTATTATATTTTGTGGCTATATTGTATATGACACAGACAACCTCATCAAGAGATTCTCCTATGATGAATACATTTGGGCTTCTGTTTCCTTGTATCTAGACATCATCAACCTCTTCCTCGCTCTGCTTACTATTTTTAGAGCTACTGAATGAAGATAATATGATTACTGTATCATATATGCCTTACCTTCCAAGTTCCAATGTAGTTTTTTTTTTTTAAATTTCTTTCCCTCAATAAATCAGGTTTGTTTTATGAAGTTATTACTATAGATAGGCAATTCCATGTATATAATATATAACTCATAGACAGTTAATGATGATATTGCTGAACACGTGTGCTTAATACATCTCAAAACATAAAGTGTTAAATTAAGTTTAGTACTAATCAGCATTAGCAATAACAAGATGAGAGGTTTAATTGCTGTATTTGTTTTGTCTTTGTGCAACAATTGAGAGAAGCTTAGAAACCCCTTGTGTCCAGATATCATATTCTCTTTGATTTCTACACTCGAACTCCACAATTCCCCTCGATTCTGTTTTCAATCCGAAGTACCGACGTTTTTCTCCATCATCTAATATTTCTCTTCCTGGCCATGCTGGTAAATCCGTGCACACGTCTTGGACAATATCTGCACATTTAAGAGTACAAAGTTATGAAGTTGTGAAGATACATAATGCACCTCGATGTTAGTAAAAAACAAATTAAGTTGTGAAGCTATAGATAATCCTAGTAGGTAACTTACTCTTGTTCTTTTTTGTGATAGTTCCTGCAACGAGTTTGCTTTTCATTTTTAGCATTACCTGAAATATTTGCAAACCTTGTCATTGAATGGACATGTACATAATTGTGTCTGCTGTCAATTTTGGAAAGAAAAATTTACCTGCCCGGTTCGATGTATGTAAACAGAAACTATTTTCCAATGCAGATCACCTGCAGTTACCAACAAAACAGAATTTAATTGTTTTTTTCACTGATATCGAGTTAACTTTGACAGCATTATTTGTAATTTAGAGGATTAAATATATATTTGTTTCCTCTAAATATATCAACTTTCATTGTTAATTCCTCTTAAAAATTAAGGTCTTTTTACATTTTCTATTATCAATTTTAATTCCTGTATTTTTATAAAAGTTCACGTTGCATACTCAAAGTAACATTTTTTATAACGTATTATTGATAAGATTTTAAAATATCATTTATTTAATAATTTAACTATTTTATCTTAAATCTTTATTAATTTATCTATAACTTCAAACATGAACTTTTGTAAAAAAACTGAGATTAAAATTAATAACCAAAAATTTAGAAGGAATAAAGTTCGAATTTTTTTGTTAGAATGACTAAATGAAAATTAGTATATTAAATAGGACTAAAAAGATAATAATACCATTGCGGGTGCGTTTGAGTAATTCACTCCCCCTTGCAAGAAACTCTTCGGTGCATGAACTTGGAAAAGTTTTTTCATTCACAATTCCGCCATTGTCATTTGTGCTGTTGACGTTATTTAGTTTTCCACATGTTGTTATGCTCCCCAGTTCTTTCTGGAGTGGTGTTACTGCAGCAATATTCCATACTTCCTTCAGAGCTCTAGCCTTCAATGTTGCTGCTCCTCGGAGAGCTACATATCAAGACCATATAAACTGCTAATATTAGGATACAAAATCTAAGAATATAAAAAATAAGTTCACAAGCATATTAAACATGCTTGTGAAATAAGTCTTAGTTTGTGTTTGGAACCGCGATATCTGATGTCAAATGCGCGACAAAAACGTGGAGCTACACGATGTAGCTTCTACATTAATGTGAAAATTGGCCGTGAAAAATAGGCTTTCCAGACACACGCTTAGACATTTGAAATAACTCAATTAACCATTTTGAATGGTTGATTCAAATATATTTTTTTGGTCTAAACCTTGTCCAACTGGATAATTTAATGTCTTAATAATGACTTCTTGTGTCTTAATAATGACTTCTTGAAGCCTCAAAGGGACCCCAACTAAACAATATATTATCTAATACTTCAAGAATTGTGATATTACTATGTTTGATGGCAACATGAGTTATATTTAAAGCAATTCTTTGCAATATAAAAAATAAAAATGGAAAAAGTGATACCCGTGGCAGCTGCAGCAGTAAGAGTAGTGATATCATCATGAGAACGGACATTCACAGCTGAGCTGACCACAGAAGCAAGGTGGTCGCGCTCGGCTCCCATTGCTTCAGCAGCCTCCACACACTGCGCTGCAACTAATGTTGCAGCCGAAGCAACCGCCATGTCTGTCTTGGCCATCTTCTCATCCTTGTTTGGTGTTGACGAGGCTGCAGTTGCGGCCGCAATGGCTGCTATAGCAGCAGCAACAGCAGCCACTGAAATAGTAGCGTGCAGCTGAGCATTATGTGTTCTGTTTTCCTCTTTCTTCTTTTCTCTTCTTTCTTTCAACCACCTTCCCACAGTTTTAGGTCCTGAATTAGCTGTGCTGTTGCTATTAGCAGCACTTGCTCTTCCACCATTGAATAATGGGTGAATAGAATTGTTTGCACGAAAAAACTGCATACACATCAATACGAATAAATATAGGGTCATATTTCAAATAAACTATCAATTTTTTAACATTGAATTATTGCATTGGGATAAACTACCACAAGGAGTAACATAGTTGTCTATGAGTCTGAGATGTCAGCTAATTGTCAACCGTTTGACCTTCTAATTGCAGGCGGAATTCATGTTTCTTAGTTAACGGTAAGGGGGTAAGGGTGTACAAGATCCCGATTCGTCCCACAAATCTAACTTGATTTATCAGCAACGAGTTGAATGTGACCCGGTTCAAAAAAACACAAGGACAAAAAAAAAAAAAACAAGGACAAGGTAAAAAAAAGATAGGGTTTAGGTCACCTTCCGGGTTATCCGTCCCGTCCCAAAATACATTAAGGACAAGGTTTTTTTTTTTTTTACCTTATTATCGATTTCATTGTACTAACTTAATTTAGGATTTGAAAATTTTTCTTCTTCCTAACATCATTTCTCCTGCATGCGACTTTGTATTCATTTTTCTTCTCATCTCTGCATCATTTTCTTCCTTATTATTATTATTATAAGATAACATTGTTTTGATACTACTCTTAATGAAAGAGTTAAAATATTATACGGTGAAAGATCTACGAGTCTAGTAGGCACTAGGTTACTTGTTTCGATTAAATGATTTGTATTTTGTATGACAATGTTATGAGTTACTAGTTTTGAATGAATTGACAAGGGGTAAACTTGGCTTGTTATGAGTTATTTTAAATATTTTTTTTTTCTAAAAAAAAGTTGAAGAATTACTAGTTGGCAACTCGTTTTGGATCAACCCGGTCTCGTCTTATTTCGTTCCGTCGTTTTTGAACCCGTAACTAATTGTGTTTCGTTGGACTAAGGGACGAATTAAGGCCTAAAAATTGACCCGATCAAATATTAAGACCGAGAAAGGGACACACCAAACCCGTCCTTTATACACCCTAGGTAACAGTTATAAAATAGATGTCCAACATGGAGGATATTCCATAATAGATTGTGCACATTAGATAATTTGTTATGCGGATGAGTTATTTCAAATAAAGCAAAACTATGTGTGGCAGGTTGTGATGAAATTGAAACAGGTCGTCATTTATCTTTTGATTATCGTCATTTCAGATTCATGTGGTATGGAGTTTTGAGTTGATCATCAAGTTCTTGTATGTTTCCCATGACATTATGGTCGACATGTGATTCATCAAAAACTCAAGTTAATTTGGTTGGTGACAACTTGGACGATTCGGAAAGCAAGAAATCGAGTGGGTTTTTGTAAGCATATGTTAAATGTTAATATTATCATTGAAAAAGTTAAATTGTTGGCTTAAGATGCATGTAAAAAGTTTTAATCATGGGTATTCTCAATGGTGCGATCACCGTTTCGGGTGTGTTGGTTTTGTTTGTGGCTAAGCCAATTTTAGACGATTTGTAGGATGGGATGGTGGTGTAGCTGTATTTGATTTATTTTTATTCTTGACCCACTTTATATTTGAAATATTTATTTAATATATTCTCTTTTTGACTTGTTACAAAAAAATGTAAATTAGTGCACTTTAATTAATAATTTCTCTTTTCCAATATAGTATTATTTTACCAAAAAAGAAGTAATATTTTTTTTAATTTATTTTACAATTTAAAATAATGTATTTTCCAATCTGATCGAACGACCTTGGTTATCCGAATGCGTGACTGCAGGTTGTTGTTGCTGACAAACATGCAACCCGAATTCATTAACACTCTCTACTTTTTATTGTTTCAAATTCAGCTTATTTTGATTTTTCCTTTTTGTCACACATATTTTGGGTAAAGAGAATGTGAAATTTAAATTAAGTGCAATCTAACAAACTCTTAATTAACTCAGACACTATTGTTTGCAAACAGATATGTACCTTAACAACATCATTAAATTCATCTGTAGGAGAAATCGGTGGACTCTCTGTTCCGGTTAATGAACCACCATCGTTCAAAGGTTCGCTACTGTGAGATAATCTACCTGACGTTAAAGGCGACACTTCCTGTTACATAATAAACAAAGAACAGTTAAAGAAAATGTGCATATATAATGTGTGTTGTTACTGTTAGTAAAGAGTAAAACCTCTCTAGCAGAATGTGACATAATGCGGTCAAGTACAAACTGAGATGTAGCAGAGGAAGCAAAAGAGAATTGATTCTTAGATTGTAACGACGAAAACTCTTCAGAGACAGAGTAGTTGCTACTACTAGTTTCTTCAGGAATAGAACCATTTGAAAGCATGCATGAAGAAAAGGGAGGTTGAGAATGAGAAGAAGAAAGAGCATTTGTGACTTCCAAAGCTGAGGCACTCCATGACCTTGACAGAAACTCCATTGGAACTCGAGGACTCTCCGGCAGATGAGTGCCGCCGCCACCGCCGCTTGGAAGGAATTCAGGGCGCCGACAGTTGATTGTGCAGTTTGGTTCCATGTCAGTTGTTTGTGTCATATATTTATAAATTTAGAGAGGTATAGTATAGTATATATATAGTGCTTTTGGCAGAAGGAATGAGATGATGTTGAAGTATAGGAAAACTACCATGTGGTAAATTAAGGATCACTTTAAAATCTACTGCTCTATTCACACTTGTTTAACTTCCCTACTTCACATTTACACGTGACTCTAATAAACACAAATTAAAACATGTATTAGAACCATGGAATTAACATTCCCAACAAAAATTTCAATTTTTAGTGAGTTTAGTTAGTTTTGCATCTTGAAGTTTGGTCCCACTAAAAGCGGGTTACAATTTGAGTTTGAAAATAAACATTCATTTTTCTGGAGTAAAAAGGATAACTGAATTTTTTTATTTTTTTTTATTTTGTCTTAATTTTAATGAGATATGTTAGTTACTATTTTCATTTCAAATAAAATATATTTGAATGACATTGTATTTTATAATTCTTCTCTTGTTTTATCATAAATGTCATTTAAGATTTTTGTATATATATTAAAAAATATAATAATTACGAAAAAGAGATAAGTCATTTTATCAAACTACTCTTCTTAATTTTTGATAAATTTTTCAATATTATCGATGCAAAATATAATAATATTTTAAAAGTTGTATATATAGTAATAATTGATAAGTAATATAAAAAAAAATAATTAAAATTATACTAAAAATTATAAATAACATTTTTTTTATTAAAATGATATTTATTATAAGACATAGTAAATAATAATTAATAAAATACTATATTTAAGTTCCATTTATTTGTACCGAGGATATCACAATATTTAAATAGTCTCTTCTAACGACACCAATCACTTTTTGTAATTGGAATGACTAATCTTTTGAAATAATAAAAATTTATTTCAATAATTAACTGCTCTCAACGTATATACTTTCTATTGAAGGGGTTGAAGAAGCTAATAGGGCATCACTTAGATTTGTCTCTTAAATATATAAATATAATCTATTAATTAAAATATGATCCCTGTATATTTTTTTTGCCTAATAAATATAAAAATTCATCAATAGACATCAAATCCAACATCATTAGTAGACAATTTTTTTTTATAAAAGGACGATGATTCAATTTTTTTATATTAATTAAAGAACACTGTATTGTAACTCGAACCTGCAAGATGAGAGTTAAAGATTGAAGAGGATAAACAAGCAATCACTTTGGTTGGGTATTACAAATAATTTAATTTTTAATCATTGTTCCACGCTTCGCTAGCTATGGTGAACATAGAGAGAAAAGAATCTAATGGAATTCTGCATTTACAGAGTCGAGAGCAGACATAATTATGAACAAGACAAAAACACTTTGGGCCAGGTTTAGAGAATGTTATAAATACTGTGTCTCTGATATGTCACCTTATTAGAATTCCATGTGAGTACTCCAGTTCAAACTAGTAAGCATTAATTTAAATTCACTACTTTAATATGTAAATGAGTTTAAGAAGTTAATGTTGTTAACGATCAATATTATAATTTATTTATCGAATTCATGATGAATTAAATCATTAATATTAATCAGTATTGTTTTTTGCCAATTTGTTACCAAAATATACTTGTAGCTTAAAATTGAGTTCAAACTTCATAGGATCCAACTACAACTTCTTTTAGTTCTATCTCTAAACTAAAAATTGTATACACCTAAGTCCTTCAATGATTCATCACTATTTGACTAATTAATCGGTTTCTCCTTAATAGGCCAAATAATTCATTCAACCATACCTCATCAAAGTACTCGTACATTATTGTTTGGTCTAATATGATAAGGTTAATTAATTTCTTCCAATTCTACAATTCCAGGACCATTCAGTTAGGTACGGACATAGTATCTGACATTACATGAAGGAAATTGTCAGATAGCTTAAGTGATGATGTTCCTTCTTGTTATAGGTGTTGGCTATGTCGAAGGCCGACATGTTAGGAATGCAAACAAGTGTTTTTATCTCCAGAGTGTTGTTAATGTTGGACACAAAAGCATAGTTCACAGAATTGGGACCTTTTGCTCAAATCAGCGTGCCTTTGGACGTCAGCAGCTATGACTTTTTTCGAATTTTGACACAATAACAAATCTATGAAAAAAGAACCAAAAGGGAGATGATGATAAATAAACCACAGCTTTTGCTTTTGGGTTCGGAGTATTTTGTTCTGTTCTTCATAACTACTGACAAAAGCCTTCAGCTTTATTCCCTTTGCCTATTGTTTTTTTTGTATGGATTAAACATATTTTCATTCTTTATAAAAAAAATTATTTTAGTATATATAAAATTTTGGATCACCGTAAAAAGTGCTTTGAGGATAGTTGTAAAAATATAAAACTAGAACTTTTGCATCAGAAATAACAAATTTTGACATTTTAAAAGTTAAATATACAATTTTTAATGTAAAATGTATATGTTTAGATACTTAAAAATTGCTCTTAAAATATGTATTAACATTTTTCATAAATTAACAAGTATTTTTTAGAATGTCTTCATCTTTGAATGTGTTTATCTTCGTGTTAGGAGAACTCACAACATGACTTATTCTAAGAAAGAAAAAAAGCCATTTGGAAAGTTTAGCCCTTATTAAAAAAATTAGATGTAACTTAAGGATTGATTTCCTATTATGTTTAATCAACCTAAGCATTGTGAACACTTTAGGACATCAATTGGAGTCAAGATCCTAATTATATACTCATTAAAAAGAAAAACAAATGTGATAATTATGTTTATCTCGCCATAATAAGATAGCACCTCTCTGCATTATATTAGTTACTTTTTAAGTGGAGGTTCTCTCTCAATTTTTTAAAAGAAATAAAAAATTTTATTATTATTCTTTGCATTTTAAAATAATTGTTTATTTTAATTTTTAATATACCGTTTTTTCAACAGTACTTGTATTATTTTCAATGCAATATTTTTTATTATGCATTTGTGATATTGATAATACACAAATACCTAACAAAGATAATTTAATAAAAATAGTATTATTTTTATTTCATTTATATATTTTTTAATACTTGTGAAATTATCGATATATAGATCTTTTAATGGAAAGAGAAATAGATCCTTTTATTTAATGTAAGAGGTACTATCTCATTATGGTGAGGTAAAAAAAATTCATTTTTAGATAATCAACTAGTCATGAGTTTATTTTTTTGGACCATCACATTATTTTATTAGTGTGAAGTATTCATAAAATTTTATAGTCGATTAATTTATATTTAAAAGGATCACAATCTAATTTCACTCAAAATAACAGTGATGTTTTATATTAAACTAAGTGTCATTACCTCACCTAATTTTTATTTATATAAAAAGGTGTCGTTTTATTTATTATATAAAATGAGTAACTTTTCAAATTTGGCAACCCTTTTGGACCACGAAGGAATGAGAAAGAGAGAATTAGTACCACCTAATGAGGAATGCCTATTTCTTTGCACAAAAAAGTATATACATACATCTTTTTTTTTCTACTTCAACCCCACTTTTTAGTTTTCCTTTCTTGCTTTTTTTTTTTTGTTTATTAAAGAAAGAAGACATCTCCATGCAAATTTGCGAAGCCCCTCATTTCCACTTTCCATGTCAATTGTACAATGTGCTACGTATGGACAAAGTGGCAAAAGAATCAATACATCATCAAGAAGAAAAAATACAATTAAAAATGATAACGGGGTCATGCACATAGCTAAAATAAATGTATAACTAATTGATGTGTACGGTTTGATGATGGTTTAAGCCAAAGGTGTTTGAATGTGAACGAAGCTAACCTTCTTCGGCAAACATCTCCTGACACAACCAAATATGAACAGGAGAACGTGACCGAATACAGAAGCATGTAGTCATGCTAAAAGAGAATAGGAATAAGTGCACGCATTGTTAACTGGCCAGCCACGGGAAGGAAAATAAATTACTGTTAAAAAAATTGTGAAATTAATGAGATATATGTACTTTAAAAAAAATGTAAAGAGAATATTATTTTTATTAAATTATTTTTGTTAAATAGTGATGTATTATCAATGTCATAAATATATAATAATAAATACCACATTGAAAATTATACAAGTAATATTAATTAAATTGTATTGTTGAAAAAAATGTGTTAAAAATTATAAGAGTCAATTATTTTGAAATAATTTTTTTTGTCAAATCAATCAATTATTTAAAGACATATAAAGTAATAATGAATTTTTTTATTTCTTTTAAAAAATTGAGAGGATCTCAACTTAAAAAGAGTAAGTAATAATTAAATTTTTCTCCATTATTTTATAAGGTTAAGATCTTCTCTATTTTAAAAGAAATATATAATTGAAAAGTTCTATTTATACGAGAGATTAACATAAGTGTTTTCATTATAATAGGAAAGAGATGATCAATTGATGAGATTCATTTTGTAAACTATTTTGAAAAATCAGTCCTATCATTCCTTTACTCGTGTTTCTTTTTCTTAAATGGAGTTCTCTATTTATTTATTCTTTTTAGAAATAGAGAAGATATCAACTTCTCTTCACCACGCCTCAATTCCAATTATCATCTTTTTTCAAATTTATACGAGATCCACGTTATTTAGTAGAATTCATATCAATTTTAACCAATTAAATAAAATATATTGAATGTTAAAATTGTGTTGCTGACTATCCATTCTTATGTCGGATGTAGATGCACTCATCTTAATCATAATATATAAAAATATAAAATGATTTTAATAGATATAATTAACGATGTAAAATAGTTTTACATTACTAACCAATAAAAAAACTACAATTATGTCATTTCATACAACCAATTTCAAAATATTTTTGTAATTTGACGGAATAAGATTCTTATTAAATATCGGTCTAAAACCATTTTATATTAACGGTGTATCTTCTATTTTTTATAAAATATTACAAGTCTCCAAACTTAATTTTCCGTCAAAATCTAAAAGGGCATTTTTGTAATAATCTATATCACTCTTTGGAGTTTAGTCTCTTTCTAACGCAGCTAAAACAACACATTTGGATGCACAAGGTCTAATATTTTGTTCACTCTCCTATGCCCTATTTTTAAATCGGCACTCAAAATTCTGTTATTTCCAAGGCTATGGCACCATTTAGATCATGTTAAAAACTCGCTGAATAGATAGTCAATTAGTTCAACATGAATTATTGACAAGTTCCTATTAAAAACGATCTTATTAAGGAGTATCTCTATTAATCCATACACATTCTCCTCTCTTGAAACATTTGAATTTAGGAGCAACGTTGTTTCCTTAAGAGAAATTAAAACATTCCTTTACGTAGGTAGAATTCCATGAATGCCCTTCAATCATGGTATGATATTCGAACATTCCCCAAAATAAGTACACCAAACAGAGAAAAGGCAAAGATTCACCATTCCATATAGCAGAACAAGTACTTCACCCAACAATCAAATTGAATCACATTGGAATTTCAACATAAGATATTTGACATGAATTATGATACATCACGCCAGACAGAATCCAAATATAAATATGTAAAAAACAAGATGAACTGGTGGTAATCATGTTGGTATTATTATAGGTGTCTGGTGTGAATCAATCATTCAATTGATGTGCAGTGTTATTCCATATACTCATTAGCATAACAGTGTACATCTCATGGAAAATGCCAATGCAGATAACCAAAGCCGCTCTACTTATTTTATCGCCAAATATACAACACAATGTTAATGTACATTATCCGATGTTAATGATCACACTAGTGCATGAGAAAACCTTAGATCACAGTTTTGTTTAAAGCTCTTGGCCAACCAAATAGCAGTTTCCCTTGGAGAAACCTTCTCAGGCCCAAATGGCTTCAACAATACACCAAGCTCATCAAACCTATGTTGTTGTAGCAGCCTAGCACTGAACTCCAGCAGCCCCTCCAATGCCTCGGCACGTTGCTGGAACGACGAGGTGTCAAACCGATGCTGACGCGACTCAGATGAGGAACGGCTTGAAACGCCAGCTGTAACATAGTTAGAGCATTCACTGGCAGGGACAGTAACTTTGTCGACCAGGATTGTACACTTGTCTTTTGTGATTGTGCAATCAGCACTCCATGCTGAGTTCGAAGAGCGTTTGGCCGATCCTGGTGATGATCTGCGGATAGGGTGGAAAGGATCCTCATAAGAGGCCATCGGGAATTCTGCAATCTTGTCAATTTGTGGCGCGTCAACAGAAACATCAGGAGAGTCCACGCAACTAACATTGG
Source organism: Cicer cuneatum (assembly GCA_037974295.1). NCBI lineage: Eukaryota > Viridiplantae > Streptophyta > Magnoliopsida > Fabales > Fabaceae > Cicer > Cicer cuneatum. The sequence goes on along the minus strand of JBBPBO010001986.1, from coordinate 63,860,642 downwards.
TGTAGAAATTTGTTGTGTTCCTGCCTCTTGTATGCAGTGGAAGAGATGCTCTACGAGTCGGTGTGGTAGACTTACAAGGTGGTGCGCGAGGCACTGGAACCTGAAACGATAAACAAACAGTGAAATGACTTGGCAACAGGTGAAATCTCTCAATTAAGTCATAAATTTCAAATCTCACACCAATTATGCTCTACTGGAAATTAATGCAAAGTTATCATCTTTTGAAGTTTGACATCTAATCCAATCTCATCAGCAGTACATGTATGATATATTCAAACATGCATGCAGCACTTACACCCTGCGTAAATGTATCATGATATATAAATTCAAATATCAAAGCCAATATCTAAGAAAACACAAACCCAATTTTCCCTTTACCAAAAATTAACAGAATTATGGTCTAAAGTTGAAAAAACTATCAAACTTAAATCAATTGGGAAGTGATTGAGAACTTGTTCAGCATGAGTGCAATTCGTTTTCTTTTTCATTACATTTTCATGGCAGTCATCAAGAGAAATGATAATATCGTGTTTTGCACAGCATAAACTTACCGATTCACGTTTTGAACCAGTAACAGATATCTCCGATGGGGCCATTGTCTGCCTTCTAGTAGAATCTTTAACTGCTCTCACTCTTTGTGTTCTCCCGTCAGAATTTATGGCTTTTAATCGGTTAGTATTACGATGATCGCGAACAACACCAGCAGATAAGTCGTAGAGCTTTTCTTCTGAACAAGTGGATAAACCATGAGCTCTTTGAGCAGAATACTGGGAACTTTGCTCAGTCCCGGAAATGCTAGGATTCAAGGCTCTACGATGGCTTAATGGCAAGTACTTATCTTGGTCAGAAAGAGTAGAAACAGACTCTGGCTCCACAAACCGAGTTCTCCTTACGTAATTTGACTCAGGCCATTGGAATGGAAAAGTGCTTCTTCTGGGGCTATTTAGTTTTTGGTGAACTTTAAGAATGTAAGGCTGAAGATGTGGATGATTTAGTAACTCTCCAGACTGTCAAAACAAAATGTGCTTAAGTTGTTTTGAATAAACTCACCAAAATAAAATTAGAAAGGGTACTTCATGCATATTTTGCATATACTAGGTCATGCAAGGGTGGTAATAGAAAAAAGAAAACTTTAGCAAACAATTAAATTAGCAAATATAGCAATGTCTCACATAAAATATGTTAATATAGACATTTGCTTAACTTAAGAAAACCTCCGCACTTGTTTCAACTTTTAATGCTCAGTTCATGAAACAGAATAGTTCAACTTTAAAATACCTGTCTTCTTTTTCCTCTAACTTTCTGCTCCTATCACGTAAAGGTGGTGATTTATTTTAAAATTTAAATTTCTCAATTCTCACTTATTGTTCGCCTCTACAAATTTAAATGCTCTAGGTCTCACTCCACACTGCCAAGCAAAACCTCAACCAATATAATCCAGGTTTATATTGACTAATCAATAAGTTTTGTTAAGTTCCTGAAATCCCATACAACAACAACGACCAAAGTCTTTTTGCACTAGATGGAATTGGCTATACGGATCAAACAATGCCGTAATTTTCTACGACAGACCATATCTGTAGATAGACAATATAATTATAGATCTCAATATATTGTTTGACTTATAGTTTTTTATGGTTTCCCTCTTCCACTAACTACTATTTTCATCTGTTATACACTTCTTACTAGTTCTTCTACAAGTCTTCAGACTCTTCACCGTAAATGTCCAAACAACTTAGGAGGAGACTCTACCATGTTTTCGACAACAGGAGATACCACCTTTCTCCTTAACTCCCATGGATTTGTGTTTTTCCAATTTCCCATTTTTCAGCACCCAAGTCTCAAGTGATTCAAACAAGAAGAAAAGAATTCATTGCAGCATATAGGAAGCTTGAAGAGAAGTGTATCATAAGAATAGAATCTGAGAAAGGAACACTTGAGAGATAATGAAGTAGAAGTAGAACTTCTGTCTTACAACACATAATAAATACGGTGAAAAACTAAAAGCTAAAACTATTTTAAAAAAAGAAAGTGAAAGTATGAGACCACAAAATCAAAATCTCCATCTAGATTAATCAGACTGTGATGACATCTTCCTCATAACACTCACATAAAGACAATCAGAAACTACTAAAACAATGACATCTGCATACCGTATTTGTTTAAGAGACTAGTTGATATCTATTGATCGTGTCTTGATAAATGAAAAGCAATACCCAAAAGATAAAACTCACAGTTGGCCTTAGCTCTGGATTTTTCCGCAGCATACTTTTGACAAGCCCTCGGCTGAAAGAAGAAATATATCACAATAAATTACACAACTATGTCACTCACTGAGGTAGATAATTTGAATGAGAAAATTTATAACTGGAAAATTTAAATGACCGAGAATGAGAATTAACAAAATGCAACAGGATTGCTCAATGCTATAACAGGGAGTTTTACTTACAACATGCAACATGGTAACAATTTTTATGACTGAATTGCATGCTAATCCTTCTACTTCTGTTATAATGAATGGTAATATTATGTGAATTTCGCATATAGAATTAGAAAGATGCTCTCAAGTTTTAATGGCTTAACTCATAACAATTAACATGATCACTTCATGAATGGAAGAGAACTTATATTTCTAATTCCACAATAAAACTTAGAAGCATATCAAGGAGGACATAAAATCTGATGCAGGTTTGATAAACAATGAAAGAATGGATAGGATGGTCATTACTAATTTGGCGAATATGTATTCAAGCTCACATAAGCCAACCATTGATCCTTTTCGAATTTAGTAGGTATGGGCACTAATATATCAATTGAATACAGCAGGAAAAAAGAAGATAATTCAAAAATAACATAAGATTATCATGGAACAAAGAACTCACAAGGCACCAGAATACATAGTTGGAAGTGGAGCCACTATAGACTTGTTTATTTTGTGAATCAATGCTTGTATGTCCTGCCCAGATGAAGAAAACCCGCACATAAATAAATAGATAAATAAATAAATGAATAAACAATGTTGTGCTCCAAGCTTTAGAAATGTGAAATATTGGAAGTCAATAGTTCATCATAAGAGAATAAGGAGCAAATGGTTTTCAAAATAATAGAAGTCAGTCTCAGACACCATGATGCATGTTTGTGATCCAGCAATTAAAAGTTGGGATATTTAAATGAACGCAAAACCAGGTAATTCTACTGCATGTGATATAGAAGTTTTTTCGATAAAAATTTTACATGGTTAAAACTAGTGAATACAAAAGTTTAAGATAGGGACTTACAAAAGCTTTAAAAGCTGGTCTGTGAGCAGCCATTTCATAGACACAGCATCCTGGAAAATGTTAACAAGTCATAACAAATTACAAATGCAACTAAAAATATATTGTAAAAGAGGCAAAAGAAAAAGTGCGATTAAAATTAGGCAATCTTGGAGAGTACAAAATAAACCTATCATACCCAAAGACCAAATATCTGACTTAGAGCCATAGGGTATATCCGCAAGAAGCTCTGGGCACATATAACTTGGAGTCCCAACAATCTAAGTTTAAAGCAAGAGCAAAAAGTTACTAATCCAAACAAAAAATCTGAAACACGAAACATAACTGAATAATTTCACTCACTGAGGAAGCAAGATCATCAGACGTTAACATTTTAGCAAGACCAAAGTCACCTGCATTGAACATGAACTACATAAGGATAGCATACTATAAATCAAAACACAATAGAGACATCAAAAGACTTGGCCATTAATTAAGTCTACGAGCAGTGTGAGAATAAAATGAGTAAAAGCCATTTACCTAGACGTATATCTTGATCTTTTGTCAAGAATATATTTGAACACTGAAACAGATGAGGGAAATAACATCAACACAGAAGTTGGTTCTGAAAGTTCTTTGATACCTCAGCTATATAACATCTACTGTTATTGAACTTGAAGAAGTATTTTACCTTGACATCACGATGTAGAATATGATTTACATGTAAGTAATCAAGTGCCATCAGCAACTGGACAAGCCACTTGCAGAGTTTCTGTCAAAAGTTGACAGATATCAACTATGTCATTTAGTTTCAAAGAGCATAGAAATAGGAATTAAAATTATCAATCGGGCTCAGAAGTGAAAGGAGTTGCAGCAAGAATGATCAACCTCTTCAGAAAAGTTAACACTATTGGCCTTTTTTATAGCTTCAGCCCTGCACATCATAGACAAATTATTAAAAAACTGCATAATTGACAAGTAAAAGATAAAAATGTCTTCACAAATGCTCTGACTTCCTAAAATACTCTAATTCAGTGTGAAACATGACTTACATATCTCCTCCTTCACAATAGCCGATGATAATACATACAAAACAACCCTGGAAATAAAGATAGCATCTTGCTGAGTATCATAAAACAATCAAGATTATAAACCCATATGACAGGTTACAAAACAGGTTCTTCAGTTAATACTTAAAATCTCCAATGGTAAACTAAGACAATAAGCTTTCCTAAGTTCTGAATACATCACATTTGTCAAAAAATGGAAAACAAAGTTTAGATTTCCTGCTCCCATCATTTTTAGTAAGTTAAGCGAAACAAGCGTGTCACGCAGGCATGCACACAGTCACACATCCAAAACATGAAGAGAAACAGAATTAGAAGGTTCCAATTGAAAACAAATCTGACCTTTTCTACCCAAGAATCTTTATACTCCACAATAAAAGGATTGCGAACTTTGGATATAAGCTCCATCTACAAAACAAGGAACCAGCATGACATCTTACAATCTAATATATAAGAAAGACAACATAAACATCGTTTCATATTTAAAGATATAAAACAACAAGTACAAATAAATTCACTTTAAATACCAAAATCAAATTCAAATGTAAAATTGATTAAAATGACCAAAGGTAGGCTTAAAGATCAGCTTAAAAATTTCATGCTGCAAAATATCAAACGTCACATATAATTTCTACAAAAATGAATGTGCCATTTTCAACACTAGAACATATTGTCTTACATATTCCCCTTTAAGAAAAACAGGACAATCATGCATTAAACCCGAAAGAATGATGTATTCCACATTTCCACAAGAACTTGAATCCATTTTTCTCCAATAGTAAGTAAAAAGGAGATGATTACCTCCTGGTGGGCTGACCTACGGGTTCTGTCAGTTTGGCGAGCAAGACGGATCTTCTTGAGGACATACCTAATATTTAAATGACATAAATAAAAAAACATCAAATGATATAACAGCTTATTGATATAGTGAAATGCATAATAAGTTCAGATTTAAATGCTTAAAAAATCAACCTGCAAAAGGATATATAATATCATATCATGAATCACATTTATTCTCACTTTTTCTTTTCATGCTTGTGCCTCACAAGTAGAGCAGAACCAAATGCACCTTTGCCAATCTGTTCTAGAACTTCATACTGCTCCATTTGAACTCAAACCACTTTACCTCTTACTGTTAATGACAGTGACATTTCTGGAAATCACAATACCAACACGAAATTCATCATCACAATGTAATATCAACAAACTCACACATAATGTAACATCAACAAACTCACACATAATGTAACATAATTCATTAATGCTACAGATATGTCAATCTACTAATATATAGTAATCAGAATAACGTGATCTACAAAAATATCTTGGTAACCTAGCCAGTAGCCACAAATGTTGTAGCAACTAGCAACACTCTTTACAAACCAAACTCCACATAATAGTTTTACCTGACAATAGCTACCACAGAGGAATTGAAAAATCACTTTTCAGCTCCAGAATTCAATTCAGTTCCAGATGCTTATACAGCCACAAAACAAAAGTTTATGAGGACTTAATTCAACACTTGGATGGTAACAGGTAATTAGTGAAAGTTGTGCCTAATTCCAGAAAAAGATGACCTAGACATCGAAATAGAACATGATAGTTATTAATTATTATCAGTTAAGCAATTAACACTCTCTAACAGACATGTACCTCCCTAATTAAGAGATTCAAAGTTTCTATATTATCACACTAAACAAGTAGTTGTATAAGAAGCATAAATAAGACCAACCAAACATACAAGATGTATAAATTTGTAATAAAGAGCAATAAAATTGCTCAACAAATTACACCTTGGCAGTATTTTGTAACTTCCTTTAATTGCTCGCGGCCATAACAGGCATCCAATTATTGTAATTTATTATTAAGCTTACCACACATGCAACCCCAAAAATAGAAATCGATTTTTCAAGTTATAAATTTAAATTTGGAATAAGTGCAGAAGATAAATTTCATGAAGATAAATTTCATGATTAAACTCAGTTACATATAATGATATAGGCATAGTTGAGAGCATCAACAAGAAGTGAAAAGAAAATAACCTGAATTTGGTAAAGTTGTTGAGAAATTTGAGAAGCATGCAGCAGCAGCAGTAAATGTGTTATAATAATAATAATAATAATAATAATAATAATAATAATAATAATAATAATATATTAATATGACATGTGATGATATAATATTGTTGCATATTTTATTTGATTTTAAAATTTAAAATGGAACGATGGATATTAGAAAAAGAGAGAGCGGCAAAAGAAAAGAAGAATTAGAACGGACGCGAAAGCGACATGTGAATTCAAAAATGATGAGATGAGAAGGTGGAAAGAGAAAGCGTGATACGCGAATGAATGAATGAATGATAAAGGAGATATCGATAGATAGATAGCACCGAATCTTAAGACAAATAAGGTGCACAGCACGAGTGGCAAATTAGATTTCCACCGGCCACCAAATCATATGTGATATCACATCTTTTCTATATTTTCATTTCATACTGATACTACCTCCCTCCCTCCTAAATCCTAAATATAATAACACTTTCTTTATAATTTCTTTTCCCTTTTATAGTATCATCTTTCAATTTTAATTATTTTTAACATATTTTTTCAATTAGTTAATATTAGCTAACTATCTCTCTTTAAAGATAATTATATATAAAAATAATATTTATTGTCAAAAAATTTAATACAACTAACAAATTTCTTAATTCCAGTAATATTATTCACATAATCCTAAATTTAAGAATTGATGTAGTAATAATAAAAACTTTTGGTAAGAAATAGGAATTATAAGTTTTTGGCAAAATTATATTATAATATTTTTATATTATTCAGTTATAACACATTCGTCACTTTTTTTTTATTTAGGATGATGAAGATTTTTTCGGTGTCTTTATGTTTTTTAAACAAAAATATCAATTGAGATTTAAGATATGAATTATGACAATAGTTATGTCACATTGAACAAACAACCAACCATGGAGTCAATATTTTTTTCTATTTTATATTTAAAGTAGCGTGAAAATAAGATCAATATTTATTAACTTAAAAAAGATAAAAAATCAAAATTATTCTTAAAATATATTAAAGATCAAAACAAATATCAGCTAAAAGATAAAGAATGAAAAATATATATTACACCCTATTTTTTTATTTTTGATTGCAGACCAAATGACAATCATGACAAGTTCACGCACAAAGTGGAAATCCTATATTTAAATGTAGGTCACCACGAAAAATATTTAGTATAATAATATTGACATTCTCAATTGAACTAATCTAACAAACTTACTTTATTTCTTTTTAGCGGTCAATTTAAAATAAATTTTAATAGAATTAGTTGTCTTGTTCCTTCGATATTCTTACCTATTTATTACATCATTCTATTTATTTTTTTTCTCAACAATAAATAGTTAAAGAAATTATTGAAATTAATGCACCATTGAAATTGTTTTCCTGTTAAATATGCAGCATTGAAATTTTAAAATAACAAAAAAGTATAGAAAATTAATTGGAGGGAGTAGTAGGTTTTGAGTTATTTAGAAGCCAACTCTAAATTACTAGTTAAGATGTCTATATCTTCTTTTTAGCAAATTAATTCCCTACATTGTTCTTTTTAACTCAATAATATACTTTTAAATAACTTGTGAAAACAACTTAATTCCACTCAATTTAATTAATTAGAAAATATAATTTTAATAACTTATATTGGGTCTTTGTAATGCATTTAAGTTAAGATGAAATTGAAGTAGCAATGTCATTTTATAAAAAATGGGGTTTGAATTGTAAAGTTATCTATTAAAAATTCTCTGTTAAAACTCAAGATTAATTTTGGTTGAGAAAACAGAAAAATGAGAATGTTCTTGGTTCTGGAAATAGAAAACGGATAACGTTCTTGGTTCTGAAAACAGAAAACGAATAACGTTATTGGTTTAGTTAAAAACAAAAATTTATTTGTCTATTTAACTTTAGTAAATGAAAGACTTAAAGTAAATATAAATAAGGAAGATATATCATGCAATAAAATTTATCCTGATTCACCCAACCCGAACTACGTCCAATCCTCACAACCGCGAGATTTTCCACTAAGTGTTTAGAACGAATAACCTTATTGGTTTTACACCACTTAGCTCAGATTAACCTTGATATGTTACCAACTACAGTCTTTTCCATCCAGAAAGGAATTCAATCAGGTCACCTAGCAATATTTGATAGGATTTTTACACTTTCACCTTTTAACCTTAAAAGAATTTTCCAAACAAACCACTCAAGCTATAAACAACTTTTATATTCGTGAGTCTACACAATAATGATTTAAAGTGTTTGATAAAATCTGTTTGATCTCAACTCTTGTTTGAGGTTTAGATTCTTTATAAGAGATTTCAGTAAACTAATAACAATTAATTCGTGACTGAATGTTACTGATTTCTTGTGAGACTTTCAAGTATGAATGTGAGTGATTGATGATTTTTTCTTTGTACTTGAATGTTGTGATTTTCATTAAGCTTTGTAGTTCCTTTTATAGACATTTGAGGAGGTCTATGACAACTTAATATGACCGTTGGAGAGGTTTCTTGGTCAATGATAGATTAAAATAATCAGTCTTCAAAGTGAGACTTTTGACTTAAGTTTTCTCTTTTTTGACTTCAAGACTTTCTGATTTTATGTATTTCCTGTCATCTTGATTTGTACAGTGTTTGAGGATCTCTTTATCACGAGAATATGTGTTTTAAAGTTATGTTGAAGTTTCAATTTCAAGAACGTTCTTGGTCTGTGTCACATAAGCTAGAGAATGTTATTGAGCTGGAGAATGTTATTGAACTGGAGAATGATTGATCTTGATTGATTGTGTCGTTTTGTCTTGATTCAAATTTTTACTTCTTTGATTTTTTGGAGTACTTCTTTTGCTAATATAAGAGTTATACATTCATTGTATATGTACTGGTAATCTATTCGAAATTTGTAGGATCTTTCTTTGCATTAAAAGCTAGCTTGAACTTTCTTGATGAAGTAAAAAAAACGTGGAGAACTTTTTTGATTTTCCATCAAAATGTCCAGAACATTCTTGGTTTCTGATAGTTTATTTTTAGCTTTTTCATTAATCTGATTTTGCTTGATTTTACTTAATACCTATATTGGATTATCACACTAAAAAACATATGTTAAATAACACATAATTTAAAATCATAATTAGAGTCTTTAATTGTTTATTTACATCAAAACAATTAATTGAGATTTTGTCTTAATAAAAATAGTTAACAGATTAAAACATGTTAAATTAACACAGTAGAGTCTTGATTAATTTATTGCTTTTTAGATTTTCAATAAATGAATAATGTTGTCCACAAATTATATCATTACATTAACCTTTTGACAATTATTCGCGAGTTATTGACGAGAGACTAAAATATAACTCTTCGACACATTCTTCAAAAAGATAACAATTGTGCAAATATTCTTTGAGAACTAATTTTATGGATCCTGTTATTCGTGAACCCCTATCAAACATGTCTTCAACGCTACTAGCTAATGCTTTAGGAGTGTCTTTTATAAATACTTTGTTGTTTCTTCTTTCTTTCTTTCTTTCCTTTTCTTTTCTCTCATGTGAAATAAAAAAATGTTAATCGAAGGGTGAGTCACAGGCATCCCTACCTTTTAATTGAGATGGGCTTAGTGGAGCAGTTGCTCCAGTCCATTAGAAAAGAAACAAAGGCCTCTTAATCTCAAAAAGCCTTACTAAAATAAAAGCCTTACTAGAGAAGTGGGGTGCGCATATGGGTTTGCTGATAAACAAAAAATACAGAGATGAACATAATTTGAGAAAAACTTTTCTAACTCTTCGTTACTATCAACATCATCAGACTAGTCACTTCCATTACAATGATCATCATCATTTTCATACAAATTATATAGCTGTATTATTTTTGTTCAATGGTTTATTCTCTAATAAATTTTTAAAAAATTTGTTAATATTGAAATTTAAGTGTGAGTTGTTAGTTCCACGTAGACTCGAAATAAATGAAATATTTGATATATAAGAAAAACGACTTATATATTTATTGTCGTAAAGTTTTGAGTAGATATGTGTGATGTTAAGATTTCATAGAAATAATAAACGTTTAGCTAGTTGAACGTATAAAAATAGATAACTATAATTTGTATCAACACATAATTAAGTCTTGACCATTTTGTTTTTAACTTTTATAGTTCATCTATTAAGTGGAATAGTCTCAACAGATTAAGATTTTGATCATTAATTTAAAAACTATAATAGTTTCAATGCATTAACATTTAGATTATTAACCAAGGTACTTATTCCAACAAGGAGAATTGTTTTAATTGATTAAATTTTTTATCATCATATACCCATTGATACAGTTTATTCCAAAAGTGAAATTCATAATAACTTTAATTCATTTTAGTTCTTACCGGATTCAGTTTATTCCAAAAGTAAAATTGATAATAATTTTAATCTTCCATAGAGTAATTTATACATCTCTTAATAATTTTTTAAAGTTGTAACTAATTATTAGTATCTTCATTAAACAATTTTAATGTCATATAAAATGTCTAAATGCAATTAAAAATAAATAAATTTTGTAAACAAAAATGACCCAATTAAATTTGTAAAATTAGTTTTATATATATATATATATATTTGAGAGAGTTGAAGCGACAAAAAAATTACAAATTTAATTTCTTTCTCTAACAAAATTAAATAACTTTGACTATTTAAAATAATTTAAAATAAAACTATAGATAATTTAGTTCCTGAACAAACTATTGGTGATGCAAAACATAGTTTCTCCAACTAAAGAGTTATTCTTGCGGGGAGGGCCTTAGTGCTTCACTCATCATACCTTAACTCAACTATTATCCTAAAATTGAATTTATTTTTTATCCATAATGCAGGTGTCCCCATGCTGCAGTAGCTAGACATGAGAGCCATATTCACCTAGAAAATATTTGTGGCATCATGTGGATTGCTGGTCAATGTCGATGTCTGTCCAGTTGCTCCTAAATTTATGTTCTTGTGCTTTATATGTCTGGTTGATCTAGTTATGCCGATTCCATGGATATAATGTACCTTAAAAAGTCAAACAATAATGCAGATAAAGAAATATCATATCGATAGTGATTAAGTCAACAGTTTGCCCAACTTTTTACACCCTTTTTTAAACCTCTCCTGCATTATATTTGTTGTCTTTGATTAGTTTCTGCAAACAAATAATTCATCAAGAAAAAGAAAACTTGGTGTTAGAGTCCACCTTAAGAATATAAAAGTGTTTTGTAATACTTAAGTTATAAGACTAAATTTTTGGATCTGAGCTTTCTTTGTGGACTCCAATCCTTAACAATTAATTTTTCAGATTTGAGTTCTCCGTTTACAGAAAGGTTATTTATAGACGAAATTAGGGTGCTTAACTGAATACTAATAGTTGAGTAAAGTTGTCGTATAGGTGGGTGAAGGAAGTAAAATGAAAAAAGACTATTCTTGAATTAGTGGCGATAGAGTGAAAGTCGTCGTAGACATCGACTTTTAAAGAGCGTGATGTTTTTTTTCAACACACAAACAATGTTATGAGTCTCATGTTAAGTATATAAAAGTGTTCAATAGTCTACTTAAATTGTAGGGCTTCCTTACTTAATAGATTAATCTTTTGAATTATAGACTGTCTTTTAGACTTAAGTTTTGGATGATAAGATTTTTTTAGTTAAGTAAATTGCGACACCTATATGTAGTGACTCAAAATATATTGAGACTTACCATAAATTTAAAGATAAGACAAATATTTTAAATTTAATAATAATATTTTAGTTTAATTACTAATTATTTGTTCAAAATTTATTTTACAAAAATTTTAGAATACAAAATTATTATTAAATTTGTATAATCTACTCTCTAGAAAAATTATTTTTCAATTGATAATTAATAAAGTCAGCAAAATTAATATTTATTAGAAAAATATTAATTTTATATAAAATTTTATTAATTTTAGTTTAAGAAATACAAGAATACAATTTTTATTTTATTTTTTTAAGACATAAGATATTTGTGGTGTCTTTTTCTTTACTAATAATGTAAATGTTTATTCTTTGATCGTCGTGCATAAGACATAAATAAATACAAATAAGTAAAGAAAAGATAAACTATTTATAGATAAAAAAAATTAATTTTCATAGACTGCATAAATTATTTTACATTAATAACAAATTGTTAATTAAGTAATCATTTAATTATTATTATTATTATTATAATTATATAATGTAACAATAAAAATCAAGAGTTTTTATTCATGGTCAATTTTATCTAACTCTTTTTCTCTACAAAGAATTACGAGATAATTGCATTTTTTACAAATATATAGAAAGTATTTTCTTTACAAAACAATCAATACTAATAATAAAATTGTGGGTTAAGAAGGCCTTTACCTTACGGGTCAAAGTTGCTAATTTGCAGTTAAATTTTTGCCGATTGAGTTGTAATCCATTTTTGAAATATTTGTTTGGCATTCATTAGCTGTAACTGTAATTGGTCCTAAAAGAGGAAGTAAAAAAACAGAGAATTTGAAAGTTGGACTAAAAATAATACCGACGTATGGTATTTAAGATAGGTCAGACATCCATATCAATTATACAAAAAATATTACTTCCATCAGATTACAAAAAAAAATATTATTATTTTTTAAAATATTACTTCTATTAGCTCCAGATATTTATTGTTTTTTAATAACTAAAATACATTCGATATTTTCCCTCAAAAGGACATTGATTCGATCCAACTCTATTATATTCTCACTTTGCCGCTCGCCTTATCCCTATCAATTATACAACCATATAATTATGCCTTACACATTTTTCAAAAAACAAATTACCTTATACTTTTTTTTTTTTACAAACAAATATAATAGCAGCAGATCTAGGACCCTAGTTTATGAGTGCAAATTATTTTATTTATATATTTAATTTAATAAATTCGCAAAAAAAATATTATGGACATTACAATTTTTCACTGTGCAATTTTATATTGTAAATGTTGAACTAGTCATGAACTTAATTAAGATGTCGAGTCAATATATTATTTTTCAGATATTTTTACCAATATAGATTACAAGGCAAGTCACCAAAGTTGGTTTAAAGGCAATAGCTGAGTCTATTGATATTAAATATATCATCAAAATTTTCTTTCGTTAATAATTTTATAATAAAATTAACTAATAAAAAATATATTTAAAAATTAAACTAACTAATAAAAATTACATTAAAAAATCTGACATTATTAACCAAAATACCCACAACCGAAACATCCACAAATGCTTCAATATGTACCCATAAAAATGCACATGGATTTTTCGTTGTCTTAGCCACCACCAACACAATTTTATCCCTAGTCAAAAAATTTCATATCAGAAATAAAATTCCTCAAAATACAATTGTACCCATAACAAAATGGATAAAAGAGAAGAGTGGTAAAATGTGAAGTTCCTAACATCATTTTAAAAGTCAATGCCAAAAGTACCGGATAAGAATTTCAAGGAAAGTAAAAAGAAAGAGAAAAAATGACTACATTTTTGTAATTTGGGAGAAGATTATGGTTGTGAAACTCATGGCCTTAGTTGGGTGCATAGGAAGAGAGAAACGGAAGAAGAAGCAAATATTCTATGTGAGTGGTACAAAAAGATCTAATAGAACTACTCTATTTGAGTTGAGATTTTCTCTGGTTCTAAAAAAATAAAAATAGAACACACAATTATAATAGTAATTAAAGATAAGAAGATAATAAAAAATAGAGAGACTCTTAACTCAATCTACAATTATTATTTATGATTCACTATGGACCACCTATAGTTGATGGGTCCACCTTTGATATCATCTTGATTTAAATTTAAATTTAAATTTGAAAAAACAATAAATTATAAAAGTAGATTTATTTTAAAAAATGTTTGACCATTTTCGTGTAAGAGTTGCATATACAATGCATGCATGTTACCACAAATCGAGGGAAAACCATAGGAAATTAAATAGTTGGCCTTCTTTGTCTTGTTGGAAAAAACTCAAAAGGAAGTAGATGTCCGTGACATTTTTGTAGCGTGCACACAAATTTTTATTGTTTTTTTATAAAGAAAAGTTTAGATGTTGAGTTGTGAGGGTTCATTAGAATCAATGTCTTAAATCGATGTATTAAGGTTTAAACAGCGCTCCTATCAAATATATTATAGACTAAATAGTATATGTGGTCTCTTAATTTAATTTTAATTAACGTTGTAGTCTTTTATCTTTTTTTTCCCCAATTTGGTATTTTATTTTAATTTTAAGTGACAATTTGATCTTTTATGTATTAAAATGCCAACAATATTATCCTTTTTTTTTTACAAAAATTCAAAAAACTCATCAAAATACTGTGGGTCTATGATTCTATTTAATTAAATATAAATAAATCTATTATTATTATTATATTAATTTTTGACTTTATGCTAAGTCATAAATTTGTTTACATTTGTTATAATTTAAATATACCGACACACGTCAATTTTAAGATATCTAAAAATATTGTTATAAAATAAAATATCATATAATGTTAAATTCTAAAAAAATTAGTCATGTTAGATATCAAAATACAACTTAAGTTTATTGACAAGTTAACTTAAGTTTCAGAGCCGATCCAACACATGTGAAGATCTAAAGTAATTTTTAATACAAGTTCTAAAGCGAATTTTTATAATTTTAATATGACATCACTAAATTAATATAATTAATGTCATATAATATTTATTTTTTAATTGATTTAATATTATTGAGACAATATTAAATTTATAAAAGATTTATATATTTTAATTTTAAAAATATTAAAATTCAAGACATTTTTATTAAATATTTTTTTGATGCATTTTGATTAAGTAAACGTTTTTTTTTTAATGAAAATCTAAAACGGTTGTTTTATAGGTCAACCTTATTAAATTCAGAAGGAGGCTTTTAAAGATGTCATGTTAAAAACTTAACCTCACAACAGAATCCAATAAAAAGATTAATTCATTGAGCGGAAGAACCTCGTTATTAAGAACCAAGTTTAACAATTTTATATAATTAATATGGAATTCAAAACATTTTCACGCTCTTTGAAAATCAAATATCCACAACAACTTATAGTCTATTAATATTGAACTCGTGACAACCCTTCCCATATTTTTTGTAATTTCACCTATCTATCAATATTCAATAAATTACGTTAAGCATGTATTCACATTACCCAAGAATACAAATTGAAGTAGTTTTTTACACATAAAAAATTGAAGTAGTTTTTTTTTTAAAAAAATTTAACAGCTTCATTAAATAACAGGCAGAAAGCCACAAAGGGAAACAATAGTTAATGCCTAATGGGAGGCCCAACCACGATTTACCACCAACAAGCCTATGGGCTAATAAGTTAAAGTCCCTACTCCCTACCTATGAAATTGACATTAATCTTCCTAAATTCAGACAAAAGACTTTTACAATCATTAACAATATGCTCTAATATTGCAACAATTGAATTAGAACCTCTGATGCATTCCACAACTGCAAGGGCGATTCAATTAGTTGCTACGTATATTTGCATTTATTAAAAGCAATAACAATCTTGACTCTAACACTATTGATTGATGAAAATTACGTAGATTTCAACGCTTGATATGAATTTCATTTTAAAATGACAAGATATGCATCAATTTTAGTAGTTAAATATCACTTACTATGACTTATCTTAAATTAATAGGAGTGGTGGATAAAAATAAAAACAAAAACTATAGAGTGGACATAAGTATAGGACACCCATTAATAATCCAACCAATTGGCTTTTCAATTCAATGAAAAAAATCATGTTGATTTAGACACGGTTTGATTTTACTTTTGCAAATACGATGTAATTGGTTCTTCAAATGTAGAAATGAAAAAAAAAAACAGAAAATTATCGGATAAATTCGAATTAGTTCGAATGTTGTGAGCAATTTTATGTTTTATTACAAACTTAGTGAAAATGGTATTTTATGTCAGAAACTCTTGTTTAATTATCATTTTGATATGGTCATTTGTACATATTAAAATAATTAATAAATTTTGTTATGCTTTAAAATTATTATTTTTTTTCTTAATACTATTAATTATTTATTATCTCTAAAGACTTACTAATTCATTTCGTCTTATCACCTTGAATTTTTTTTTCATCTTAAACTCAAGACACCTAAAATTTAAAAAGTACTCATATTCTGGACAACTGGAACCTTGTCACTAACATCAAAGTCTCTTATATCTTAAATTGTAAGAAAGAGACATAACAAATTACATTAAAAGAAAACAAACTCAAATAGAAAACACTAAACGCCTTTAACTAAGACTGTAGAAGTAACCGACTAAAATATATAATAAAGTATTACTTTTTCTGCATCATCATAAGTGTTATTTTAGTAAAAAAGAAATTGTTTCAAAATAATGTTATTTATAATTTTTAATATAATTTTAATTATTATTTTTTTATATTTTTCTTTAATAATTATTATGTATATAACTTTTAAAATAATATTATACTTTGCATTAATATTAATGAAAAATCTAGCAATAGTTAAAACGAATAGTTTGATAAAATATAACACGAATGAATTATATTATTTCAATAGTTTAAGTCGCAATTGCATACTTTGTTTTTATGAACATTTTTTACTAATTTTTTGACCAATAAAAGCCAACAAAGTCTACCCAATTCGAATCTACTGGGAAAAACATTTTCATTTTTGTAACAAGATCAACGACACACACAACACAATAGATAAAATATTGGATAAAGTGGAGACAATCTGAAAGCTAAGTGGGAAAGTGGTATTGGTCAATAAATGGCCAAACCCTAAGAAGATGCGTGAGCTTCGTGGATTTCACTTTGATTGTGTGTTGGCACAAATATCACAAGCACAAGACACGAGTTGAGCGGGTATAATTGTATAATTATTCCTTATGGTAGTAAGTAGTAAAAATTTAGTTGTAAAAAGTTCATATATTAATTAAAAAAATTAATGTATTATATTGAGTAATTTTAATTATGTATTTTATTTAAATTTTAAATTAAATACATCACTTTTTTAATATAACTTTTGTATATATTTAATTCTCAAGAGAGTATAATATAATATAATTTGTTTTAATTATTTATTTGTTTTAGTTTTATAGTATTATTCAAATTTATTTAAATTTGTTAATGTCGTATATTTTTAAGAGTTATCTATAATTATGGTGTAAATTTAAGTTTAAATTTGAAACAGACATAATTGTTAGATTGACCAAAATTAAGAGTTGTCTATACTCAATTATAAGTTCAAAGTATTTGTATTTATTGGAACAAAAAGTCAACTAATTTATTCAATTTAGTGCTATTATTTCAAAAGTATCTTTAAATTAGTTTTTTAATATTGTGAGGAGAAAAATATTATAATTAAGAGTAATGACTTAAATACTATTTAACTACTATTTTTAATAAGTGTAAAATTAAGTTTTTTATCTTCATAAATTAGTCCCTAGAGAGTTGTGCTGATGTGATCTTGATCTAAGTTTAAATTTAAATTAAAAACACTAAATTGTTAAGGTAAATCTACAAAGAAAAAAAATCCAACTAAAATTAATAACTCCTGTCCAATCTCAGTAGTTGAAAATGTGAAACTTGAGTCAAACGGTAAAAAAAGTTAGAAAAAAAATGGTATAATTTATTTTTTATTGCTCGACGTATTTTGTAACTAATATGAAGTACATGAAACTTAAGAATTCATATAAATTTTACTTCGTTGAATCAAGTGACAAAATATCATTTATTCTAGCACTACTTCTGAATCTTTAACCTCAGGAGCGAGAATGCTTCCTATGGACTTCTTCCTTCAGAGTTTTGTCTCTGGGCAATCTGAACAAAATGAATGGATTAAAACACAACTGATAAATTAAACTATCAATGTTATTTATTTCCCCATTCAATGTGCAAATATGAGAAAAAAAAACAAAAGTTAACAGAAAATGAAATACGTAAAGTGTAAACATAGAACAAACCAAACACATAGCATTACTATACTATAGTGTATGACTTTTTCCTTTGCATGTGTTATAAGCCACCAAATATGGTTTTTTAGCCATTTCAAATGGATGATATGTAAAAGGAATAATATATATAGATTAAATGAAATTTCAAAAGAAAAAAAATGTGTATCAGACAAAATGATATGAATTCTATTTATAATTAACAAAACCTAAATAAGAGGGATGAATCAAAATTAGGAATAATAAATACTATTTGTTTGTCTCAATTAAATAGAGAGAGCAGATACAAAAAATGAGTGAATCAATAATGTAGGAACTTGAAAAAATCTATTTGTTTAAGTGAATAAATGGTGATGAGATGATTGATTTAGGATTGAATATATTACTTTGATTCTTGAATAGATGATCAAATATTAAATGGACGAAATGAAGATTGATTACACTAATTGGAGTTTTCTTTTCTCTCAGTCCCTTTTTCAATTTTCTGTTTGAATACTACATGTTTTTTAACAAAATGTATAAGTGTTTCATTTTCGTTTCTCTCTCTGTTTTTTTTGTTCCCTTTCTCTTTGATAACATGTTTTTTTATCTTTCTCAAGTGTTAACTTTGCACGCCTTAAGTTTCTACACGGCTGTCACTTAATATTTTTCAATTTTCAATAAAATGCATTAATTTTTGTTTCTCTCTCTCTGTTTTTTTTGTTTCATTTATCTTTGATAGCATGACTTTTTTTATCTTTCCAAGTGTTAACCTTGCACCCCTTAAGTTTCTATACGGCTGTCACTTAATTTTTTTCAACTTTCAATAAAATGAAAATAAAATTTGAAATGAATGTATAAATTAAATAATAATTAATAGATAAAATATCTATGCATAATAATATATTTCTACTTATAGAAATATTAAATTAGCTTAAGTAGTTTGGTTAGATGGCATGTGTTAAATTTGCCATAAAATGAAGTTTGATATATTATTATTTATAGATATCTCAGTTTCAGAAATTATTATCTTGTTCTTTGGTTTTATTAGATGAGATAGTTAAAATAATAAAATTTATTATCTCATATATTTTTAGATAAAGTAATTGATTTACTGATATGATTGTTAATTTGAGATTTCATATTGTTATCAGTAATTAGTGAAATACTTTATTTTCAAATATTTCAGACGTACGTTTTTCATTGAAATATGATCGATCTTTTTAAATATAGATTTTGCTTATTAATGTAGATGTTTGTTGTATTCTTTTTCTTTTTCACTACGGTTTTATCCATCTGAGATTTCCTTGTATGATTTTAATGAAATAGTAGTTTGTATCATTTAGAATTATTTACTTGTATTTTGGTATAATCCCTCATATATCGTATATTTTTTAATAATATTTTAGATTGTTACAAATAATAAGTGAGTAGCTTAAGGTGTAAACATAGTTAGAATATCAGTCTAATTATGTGATGATTTTGCAATCTATTTTTACTTTAAAAAACATGTCTCACTAAATTCAGATGAAATATTTATATGGAATTTCTTTCACTTTATATCCCTCAATTTCTTTCTAGTCCAATTATTTATTACATCTCCAGCTTCTTTTATTTTATTTTTTCTTCGTAAGTTCCTTACATGTACTAGTTTCATTGGAAGTGTTTCGGCCATTAAATATGGATACCTCATCTAACAAAAATTTGAACCTTAGTTTATTATGTTGTAGGAGTCTAACCATTTATGCTAGACTCAATCTTCTTTGGTATATCTTACTTTCTTTCTATTTACATGTTTCACACACAATTCACTCCATATACTACACAATTCACTCCATATACTTCAATTACATCAACTTTTTATGTTTTATTTTAGATGTATATTATTATTATTATTATTTTTAAGTAAAAAATATTATTAAAAGAACCCTTTCCATGCTGCATCATGCATAGTATACTCCAAAACAATTGCAAGGGAAAAATGTATTGAAGTTGAGGTCCTGTTGGTTAGAACGTCACCTTCCCCAGCTATCTAAAAAAGCATGCCACCGTTCCTCTTCTATTCTCCCACTAATATTGCACACTCTAGTCTTCTAATGGGTCCCTCCTACCGCACTCAAAATAATTAAAAAAAGAAAGCAATTATAGAAAATGAGAGAAAATCTATCATTTGCAATCTTACATTTGAAACAAAAAAGCTCAATTACATTCTAATTCTTTGTGGTTATCATTCTTTTTAATTTAATATTTTAATAAAACAATGATGAAACCTAAATAAATGAATTTTAGAGAATATTCTTAATACATTGAGAGTGAATTTTGTTTTTCTTTTGCCCACAAAAAAACTAACAAGCACTTTAGGTAAACTAACATATGTAAAATAGAGATTTTGAATACAAATTTAAATCATTGGAAAAATATTCAGTCTAACGATATCTCATTTTTAATTGAGCTATACGATATGAATATTTTCCTAATTTTTAAACTTATAATAAAAATTAAACTATTTTAACATCCAACTACATGATTTAGTGAAGAAAAAAATTATATTTCAAATGAATTGAAAAATGAGAGCACTTTATAAAATTTCAAGATAGCGAAAATACAAATTTCAAAATTTCATTTCATTTTTAATTATTTAAAAATTATCTTTTGAACATTTATTATCATATTCTTTAATGATCTGTTTGTTTTAAGAAAAACTCACGTGAGAAAATAGAAGTTAAAGAGTTAAGTGAAAAATTGAAGATTTTTTGGAAATTAGTATTTTCACATGGTGTGGGAATATTGAAGCTACAGTTTGTAGCTTTTGGTGGAATTGCGGTGAAGTTCTTTAGGATGCGGAGAAATTAGAGCTAAACGCACTTCCAAAATATATACTTGTCTTGTTTGGAGGATTGGAGAAATGAAGAAGAGAGACTAAAAGGTGTAAGGCCATAACTTTCCCTTTTCCCTTCTAACCTGCCAAGAAAGTCAGAGAGAGAGGATTTTGTTCCACATGCACCCTTTAAAGTTTTTAATTGTTTTAGGGGTAGCAACTCATCTATTTATTCCCCACCCATCTAATCATCTAATCTATCCATCACATGATAAAAATATTAATGAATTAGATCCAATTCATCAATTTAAAATTATGAATCAATACAATTCATCCAATATTGTTGTAAAATCTAATAAATTATATATTTATTTTAATACAATCCAATGTATTATATTTTTTTTATTTTGAAAATAGTCTTTTATTAGTTTAAAATAGTCAACTCTCTATACAAAAAAAATAGTTAATTTCATATTTTAGTTTATTTTTATTATTATTTAAAAAAATCTGATTTTTCATTTTATTGGTAAAAAAACTATTAGTAGAACACTAATTTTAATAAACAGATTTAAAAAAACTGATTTTTTTTAAATAAGTTATTTTATTTTAAATTTAATTAATAATTTAATTATAATAATTTATTAATTAAGTTAATAATAAGAGGTGGTGGGTTCCGTAAAAAAAAAGAGGTGGTGGGGTGATAAGTTGTAGGAGCTCCATTAGTTGTCGGAGCGTCGCAGGAAGTCGTCGGAGCTTTACTAATATCCAGAGCTTCGTAGTTGAATCGTCAGCGAAAATTTCGCTGTCGTCCATCCAAACCACCATATTTTTATTAAATTAATACTAATTATTTACTTATTTTTAAAATACTACAAAAAAATTAAGAAATCTTTTTCTCGTTAAAAAAAAATATTTTTAAAATTTTGAAATTGCCTTTATAAATAAATTATTATATAAAAATAGTTTTTTTTATAATATTTTCATTTTATTTTTATAAAAAAAAAGATTTTTAAAATGGTAAATAAAACTATTTTAAAAATAATAAATCTGTTATTATTATTATTTTAGATTTATAATTTATTATTTTATTAAAAAATTATTAAATAGATTGGAAGGATATCAATGATAATGGATTGAATTGAATTTTATTGGATTGTATATAAATTATTTTAATTTATCAATTACAAATCAAATCCAAATCCAAATCCAACCATTTTAGCATCTCTAGATTGTTTCAATATTTCATTTGAGTAAACAAAAATTGTTTCAAATATACCGGACGAACATGTAAGAAAACAATGTATTTTAATTTTATTTATAATCAAAAATATATTCAACAAAAGTTGATGTATATAATTCAAAATTTGAATGAAATATATTAATTTTTGTTGTTTCATTTTTGTTTATAAATAAAGTCGAAAGGAGTATAAGTGAGTGATAACGGGTGCTTTGCACAATAACAGTAAAATATACTATTATTTTATAATTTATTAGAAATAATTACATCGAATGAATTATATTAATTAAATTAAAAATTATTTATATTAATATTATAATTTATTTAAATAAACATTTAAATTAATTAATTCAAATTATCTATTTGAATTAATAATTTACTAAAATTGTATTAACTTTCTTACTCAATTCTGTTAAATAAATTAAAATAAAAAAATCAAATTAATTATAATATAAAATTGTATTTCAATAATATGCATCTACGTATAAGGATATTTTTGTCCTTTTATACATTAAACACATCTCTTTTTTTGACTAAATTAAATACATCTCTTCTCTTCTATTTGTTTTTATTATTTCTCTGATACCAATCTATTCATCAAATCTGTTATAATTGTCTTTCTTTCTCTCTTTTTATACTCTTTTATTATTTTCTTTATTTCTTCCCTATTCTCACTTTCTATTTACAACCCAACTTATCTTAAATTTATTTTTTGCCTAATAGTACTAAATTTATAATTAATCATCCCAATACGCCGACCACACACATGACAATTATAAGTCAAATTTTTCTTATAAAAAGCCATTCCCATATTAACAACTTTCTCATAACTTGCCTCTTCCTTCATCCTTATCCTCATCACTTCCCAATTCACCTCAAACCATCATTTACCCTTTTCTTTTATTAGCTAATCAAACATTTTTATTATATACACAACCGTCATTCATTTGGCAACACATGTACACTATATATATATACTCCTAATTTGTTAGCTACAACCAATTAAAGATTGTCCATTTAAATTAAACATATAAACTATATATTATACTCCCCTTGCCAAATTAGACATAATTTAGTGTTGTTTTAAGAAATGAGTAATGGAGACTATGCTTACCCTTCAGGCATGAATGTTGAAAGTGTGCACCGTGTGGCTATACCACCACCTCAACCTTTCATTGAGTCTCTCAAATACTCTATGAAAGAGACTCTATTCCCAGATGACCCATTGAGAAAGTTCAAGAACCAACCGGCTTCAAAGAGGTTTGTGCTTGCAATTCAACACTTTTTTCCCATTTTGGAGTGGGCCCCACATTATACCCTTCAGTTTTTCAAATCAGACCTTATTGCTGGGATCACCATTGCAAGTTTGGCTATTCCACAAGGGATTAGTTACGCCAAGCTCGCTAGCCTCCCTCCAATTCTTGGACTTTGTGAGTATAATTGAACTCTATTATTAATTATCATCAACTAAACTACCTACCAAGCTATCTTTTTGTTTCTATCCTCTGCAATTTGTTTATGAATCCAACATCTTTCAATACTCCAAATTTCAGAATGTATTGGATTCATTGCGTCTTATTTGATCAATTGTCTGCTATTCTTAAATTTTTTTATTTATTTTAATGATAAAATAAGTTTTATTTAATTAAATATTTTTATTAATTGCAGTTAGTTGAAAAATTTGATAAATTAAAATTCAATAAATAAAAATATATTAGTAAAAAAAACAATTAAAAATATTGTATTGATATTGTAAAATAATAAATAATTAAATATAAAAAAATGACAATAAAACATTTAAAATGAGACAGAATAAACTAAAAAAATTATTAAAAAATGTAAATTTTATGACATTTTATCAATATGGAACCTCAAATCATATATGGTCAATTTTTATTACTATTTCATTATTTTTTTGACAAATTTTCTATTTTGGATTTTACATTATTAAAGAGGAGATTAAATTAAAGATATGAATTGTGAATGCAGATTCGAGCTTTATACCACCAATTATTTATGCAATGATGGGTAGCTCGAGAGATTTGGCAGTGGGAACTGTGGCGGTTGGATCGCTTCTAATGGCTTCGATGTTGGGCCGTCAAGTTAATCCAAACGAAAACCCAAAGCTTTTTCTCCACCTTGCTTTTACAGCTACATTCTTTGCTGGAGTTCTTCAGTCATCACTAGGCCTCTTTAGGTACTACTCCAGCTGGAATTATCTATAAATAAAAATAAATTAAATTTTGCATATTAAGAAAAATAATTGACTACATTTAATCTATGTAATCTTAATAAAAATTAAAATATAAAATTACTTTTTATAATTAATAATTAGATAACTGAAAACATAAAAAATTAAATTAATCATATTTGAGAGTTATTATTATTAAATAAGAAAAAATTATTGATTTTTATCTATATTTTTTCAAAAAATACAGGTTAATTTTTTATATATGAATTTTTATTTTAGTAAGGGTATTCGATTTTGTTTCGAAGTGAAAATAACAAAAAATAAAGGTCGATTTTAGTTTGTTTTTTAAAAAATTGTAGATAAATTATAAAAAGTCAATTAAAATTAGTTATATCTACTTCACTGATTTTTTTTTAACACACAATTTTTTCTTTCAATTTGTTAGTAAGAAATTTATGACCGTATATGGTGAGGTATCTTTTTTACATCTTACAAGAAAATAATATATAATCATGATATTTTGGTGCTTTTGTAAATTCTCTTTTTGTCAGATGCACTTTTCTAAATTGGCAGTATAATATTACTAGTAATATATTTTGTTTCATCTTTATATTATTAATATATTCTGGTCATGTTATTTAATTTATCACTAATCGATTTCAAAACTTGCCAACATATATGGTACTAACCTTTATTCTCATAAATATCCACCGTTTCTATTGAATTATTAACTGAAATTTATTTTTTATTTTTAAAACTTAAAAATTAAATAATTAAAATCTTAAAATAATTATTAAAATAATTATTAATGATAAGTTAAATAATAACAGTTTTTTATATTATTTAAAATCAAAATATTTATAAAAATTATTACTTATATACTACTATATATTTATGATACTTCATTCATTATTATTGATAAAATTTCACCATCAAACAGAAAGAAAAATATATTGGTAGAATAAAAGTATTTTACAAACTAATTAATAAACAAATATTAAATTCATTATATTAATTTTTTTACTCACATATTGCATTTTTCTTTTCAAACTTAATAATTTATAGTCAAGTTATATTATTTTGAAATAAAAATAAACGATCAGGCTGTGTGAGGTGTGCTGGAATTTTTTGTCTTTTATTAATTTGTCTTGTCAAATCATTTTGTATTTTGCAATTATGAGATTCACCCTCCACCTTCATAACCATATAGAGATTATTTTATAAGATTGATTAATTAAATTCGGGAATAAACTTGTTTAGTGCGATTGGCCTATTTCAGCTTCAATATTTTGATGTACAGCACTATCATTTTAAATGGCTCTGTGAATGTGAATGTGAATGTGAATGTGAATGAATAATTGATCTTTTTTTATTTTTTATATTGGAGTATGTAATTATTCCTACTATGACATATTATATTATAAATTTAATTTATATATACTATGGATTTAAATAATTTTTACACTGAATATATCACATACTCTTCTCTTATCACTATTATAATAAAATAAAAACTATTTTCATAAATATTAAAAAAATAATAATAATAAATGCTATTAATTTTTTAAGTTTCATCTAAAATATAAGTTAAATTTATTAATTCATTCATTTTAAATGTCAAACAATCAATTATTAATATTAAATATTTTGAATTAAATGAAAAGTAAGTGAAGAAATAATTAATTTTTACTTATAATAATGTTATATAAAACTTTTAGAACATTAATGAATGTTATAATGTGAATAATTGATTAATTGAGGGTTGATGAATGCAGGTTAGGGTTTATTGTGGATTTTCTATCACATGCAGCAATAGTAGGATTTATGGGAGGAGCAGCCACAGTAGTTTGTCTGCAACAATTAAAAGCGATATTTGGTCTTGAACATTTCACACATGAAGCTGATCTTGTGTCAGTTTTGCGCTCAGTTTTCACACAAACTCGTGAGGTTTATCTTCTTACTCCGTGACCCTCTAATCTACTCACTAGCTACCTTGCATTTTTCATCCACTACAATACAACAAATAAATACATTTATTCTTTAAAATAAATTCTAAAAACAAATGTCAGCTACTTTTACTTCTCGTGAACTATTTTATTTTGTTACTAATTATTACTAATTACTAATTACTAATTACTAATTACTAAATTAATTACTAATGCAGTGGAGGTGGGAAAGCGCTGTGTTGGGATGTTGCTTTATTTTCTTCCTCCTCGTCACAAGATACTTCGTAAGTGATACCTAACCCACTACTTAATCAATTATAATTATTACTTAATTCCCCAAACTTATAACGCTAACTATCCTAATCCCATTACTCCTATAATTTATTAACACCCCATCTTTCTTGGGGAATGGAATTTTAAAACCAACTTATTCTTTTTATTAACTACTTTGTCAATCCTAACTAACCGAATTATACTTTCTTCAAAGTTAATTACCCAATTTTCAATTAAATTGACATTAGATCTTTTCTTTTCGCGAGCCACCTACACCCATGACAAATTGGTATACTACACCATAAACTATTGTTATGGAGAATATAATTGATTTATATCATAATAATACATTAGATAATGCTATTTTAGCCAAATTAGGTAAACTTGTAAACATTAATTCGATTCCCACTTCAGAACAAGTATTCCATGAACCTGATGGACTTGGACGTAGCTGCTTTAAAAATTCTGTTTCTCATAGATTTTTTTTTTTTAGCATAGAGTATATCCAATAAATTATGAGAAAATTGACAATACACTATTAATGTAAATCAAATTTACACATTCAGTTAATTAAAATTATTATATTTATCATCTCATCTTATAATTATAATTATTATCATAAAATAATTAGGTGATTTATTAGATATAATATTAATTAGTGTAAGTAATATTATCTAATATGACTTGTGGTGTAAAACTATTACATTAACCGTGGATATTGATTAAATTCATAAATTATTCTTAACTTCAAAAACATGTTAACAACAATGTATATTTTTTACAACATTGAAAATGGGTTAATTGACATCCACAGTTTTTTAAGTGATAAAATTTATATGCTGGAGTCGGTGATTAAGTAAATGTTTATGGTTATTTATATTATGTTGAAGTTGATTAAAAAAAAAAATAAGTGAATGTGTTGTGATTGTGATGACAGAGCAAACGACAACCGAAGTTCTTTTGGGTGTCAGCAATGGCTCCCTTAACATGTGTTATATTGGGAAGTCTATTGGTTTATTTCACTCATGCCGAGAAGCACGGTGTTCAAGTGGTCAGTTACAAAATCTTTCTACTATTTACATTTTCTTATTAGTAAACTCATTCCTTTCACAAATCACAATGCACTCGTGACTCTCACACACAGCCAAACAACCCCCTAATGTTGATGCCTAATAAATAATAATATCAATAGATGGAACACACAATCACATGTTTTTTTAGGTTGTTGTTATTGGGCCAACTCACAATTATTACCAACCGTGGGGGCCCATTAGTATTGTTCCTGTTAGGCCCCCATTCACTTATTGTTGATAGTGTTTTGTTATTATCCTTTGATTGTGTATTATTGTATCAACAGATAATTTTATTAGATTTAATTTTATTGTAACCACTGATCGATATAAATTTTACATACAATCATATCTTACCATATAAATAAAGATGTTTTTTAGAGATACTTTAAAAACTAGCATAACAAAGTAGTATCATTCTATGATTTAATTGAATGCATGCATAAACCGTTAGTGTATAACAATTAGCTTCATTTTTTTTATTATGATAATAATAATTGAGGTTAAAGATGTGCACTATCCATCTAAGCCAATTTTACAATGCATTCAACCAAAGTCAATTATTTTGGCTCTGTAAAACAAAAAAGTCAATTATTTTGCTATTATATCTCATCCTAAAAAATGTACTTTAGATTAATGGTATGAATACGGCAAAGTAATGAGTTTTTATTGGATCGGATATATTTGCATGCCCATTTAACTCATAATTCATAATTTAACAAAAAAATTAAAATAATAATAATTCTAAATCAAAATTGAATGAATACATGAATGTTATATTCTTTTGTGAAGTAAAGTGATAGTTAGTATTTGCATATTTTGAAATCTTGTTAATTTCAGATAGGAGAATTGAAGAAGGGGCTAAATCCACCTTCGGCAACAGATTTAGTGTTTGTGTCACCTTACATGGGCACAGCCATCAAAGCTGGATTTGTTACTGGTATTATAGCTCTTGCGGTTAGTACTAAATATCTCGAATCTAATAAAATCACTACCTTACTCCTATGTTTAAGTGTTAAAAATCCATACCCATTTTTTGAAAATATATATCTAAGAAACTTGTTCACATCACAATGGCTAAAATATATAACCTTTATAATTAAAAATAATAATTTCTTGGTGGGACAAAAAAATGTAGTTGATCCTAATTTCTATACAACAACAAGTAAAGATTATTTTGTAAGATTACAGAAATGTGCGGGGAAAAATAGCAAAAAATAGAAGTGTGAAATTGAGACACATGTCATTAGCAAAACATTTTTGTTTAGATAGATAGATAAATATGCACCATCTATATTTGTGTGCAAGTATTTTTGTTGAGAACTGAATCAAATGGATGAATATGTGCAGGAAGGAATAGCTGTAGGAAGAAGCTTTGCAATGTTTAAGAATTACCATATTGATGGCAATAAAGAGATGATAGCTATTGGAACCATGAATATTTTTGGTTCATTGACCTCTTGCTATCTCACAACTGGTAATTTTTTTCATTAATATCTATTACTATTAGTATCAAATATTCACTAACCTCTAAGTTAATTTTTTAGTCTTCATCTTTCACCACTACAAAAAATATATAAATTGAACAACCAAATATCTGCTTATGACATAAAAATTGAATGTTATTTCAGGACCATTTTCGCGAACTGCTGTGAACTACAGTGCTGGATGCAAGACTGCAGCATCAAACATTGTAATGTCAATAGCAGTAATGTTGACATTGTTATTTCTAACACCCTTGTTCCAATACACTCCTCTGGTGGTGCTAGCATCCATAATTGTAGTAGCAATGCTTGGACTCATAGATTATCAAGCAGCTATTCATTTATGGAAAATTGACAAATTTGATTTTTTAGTATGCTTCAGTGCCTATATTGGAGTTGTCTTTGGCAGTGTTGAAATTGGCTTAGTAATAGCAGTAAGTATCACTGTGCTCATTTTTTTTTTCCTAAGTTTTTTGATATAAAATGTTATTCAAATTAATATATGTTTTTTTTTGTTAATATGCAGGTTGCAATATCTGTACTTAGATTACTTTTATTTATTGCAAGGCCTAGAACATTTGTTTTAGGAAACATTCCAAATTCTGCAGCATATAGAAATGTAGAACATTATCCAAATGCACATCATGTTCCTGGAATACTAATTCTTGAAATTGATGCACCAATTTACTTTGCCAATGCAAGCTATTTAAGAGAAAGGTAAGAGACACTTGGAGGATTTGGAGTTTTGCTCTTAGTTGTATGCAAAAAAATAATCTCCCTTCAATAAAATTGGAAACTTATTAGAAAACTTTGTTCATAGGATCACAAGGTGGATTGATGATGAGGAGGAAAGAATAAAAGATTCAGGGAAGACCAGTTTGCAGTATGTTATAGTGGATATGACTGGTAAGTTATTATTGTTCCACGATCCACTCAGATTCGGTCTTTGTTGTTTCGATTCGTGAAACGAATAACAAAATAAGTCCATGAAGTACTAACTCAGTGTTAAGATTTTGACCTTGTAATCTCTAGACGCGTCTATGGACAAAGTTCTAATTTTCTCAAGAACAATTGTAAATGATCATTAGTGTCACTTTAATTAATAATATTTATTCCTTACCCCATTGGCGCAGCTGTAGCAAACATTGATACAAGTGGAATAAGTATGCTTGAAGAGTTCAAGAAGACGGTAGACAATAAAGGACTACAAGTAATTATTTACTTTAAAATACTAATTTGTCTCAAATTATTTGTCACTTTATAATATTGAGCGTTAATTCCTCATCATTTCCTATGTGTTTAGCTTGTTTTGGCCAACCCTGGAAGCGAGGTGACAAAGAAGCTGAACAAATCAAAATTCCTTGATGAAATAGGACATAAATGGGTTTATGTGACAGTTGAAGAGGCTGTTGGAGTATGCAGCTATATGATCCATACACACAAGCCAAACCCCATGAGAGATGAATCAGAAGGTTTGAGTAGTGTATGAGAAGAAGCTTTGTTTATTCTTGAGTGTTCAACTTAGTTACTAATTGCTTCCATAACAGTGTGGCATGAAAGTTTCTGAATTGTGCTGCAGAAGATATAGATAGGCATAATAATTATTAATTTTTCAAGTTTGCACCTTGAATTAGAAGATAGTTTTCATTTCAACATAGGGTGTTGAATCTTTATGTATTTTGATAAGCTATTTTCAAATGGAAAATAGCTGTTATGAAATTGAAAAGGGTTGCTTTGGAAATGCATTTAGAGATGATAACAACAATTCACAAGGTCTCTATAAAGTAGAGATCATCGATTTATAATTTATTAGTACTCCAATACATTTTATATTGATTTTTTGCAGAAGACATTGGATACTGATTTGATTAGTGTTATTCAAAACTTTTTTTTGACATAAGTATCTTCAAAACTTAGATACATAAGTATCTTAAAAAATGTTGTGAACAACAATTAAAGATGATATCATTAGGGAATCATTTCTTTGGAGTTGTACGAGGAAAAAATGGTAGAAAGAGATGGTTTTGCTTTTTATATGAATGTGGTTTATGAGAATTTAACTTTGTTCTAATTGTCAAATCATTAGTCATCATATTTCTCAATGCAAGCGACTGAAACACCAACGACATTGTGAGAAGGATCAAATGCCAAAATAAAATAATTTGCCTCGGTCAATTTGGAGAAAGAAAAATCAAGAAGAAATAATTGAAACATCTCAAGTCATTATGCAGCCAGAGATTAACAAAAGCAATTGAATCACATTTGTATTTCTTAAATAGAAATTGAGGAAAAGTTATTTTTTTCTTTCAACAAAAAATGGTTTGAAACATTTACATGTCAATTGAAAACCTAACCAATGTTTGCTTAATAATTAGTTGTTAATAATGTGATTGGATAAATTCAAACTCAAATTATTTTATTTATCTAATTTTTATATTTATCACTCTGGATAATTTCTTTTGTAACAAAAAAATGACTCGAAATAATTATCTTTGACTAAAGAAAAAACAACTTAATATTTCGATTCTTTTTTAATTGTCATATTAAAATTATTTACACATAACGATGAAATTATTAAATTTTGCTATATTTATAAATAAAAAAAAATCTTTTTCTATATATTACTCTTAACTACTTATCCTCTCAATCAACTTATTTATGTCTACAATAAATAAACAAATAATTTTGACAAACAACATTTATTTTAATGCTACTTTAAAATTTCTAAACGACAGATAAAAAATAACAGTTTTTTTTTTTTTTTAAATGTCACTTAAAAAATATTAGGGGAGTGATAGATACTACCAATGTACATTTCTGGAAAAGTAGAAGAAAATATGTAGATCAAGTAACATGATGCTCTAATCTCTAAAATACATATATAGAAATCTAAATTTATTTTTTTGAAAAAAATATTTGAATTAATTAATCTAGAATATTGATCTCATTCGAGACACTAATGGGTAGAGCAGCCCAACAAATACACATTATTTGATCAACTAATACTTTGGTAAAATTTACCTTATGCCTTCACATTTGTACCTATACTTCTACAAATTTTTAAAAATATTAAATATTTTTTTTAATTTTTTTTTACTGTTTTACCAACTCAAATTCACCTTTTTTTTTATCATTCAAATATTTCCAGTACAGAAAGGTTTACCTAAAAAGTAAGTTTTTCGGTGCAGAAGAGTGAAAAGATCTGTACCGGAAACCTTAAAAAAAGTTTTTCGGAAGCTGAAAAATATGTACTACCAGAAAACTTGGAAAAAAAATTCTGGTAAAATAGGGTTTTACTGAAAAACTTCTTCACAAGTTTTACGGTACACACCATTTTTTTTTCTAATTTTTTAATTTTTATAGATTTTAACATATATGAATAATTCACTACTATTATGTGATAAAACACACGTCGATACTACCAACGTTTTGACACAAATCCGGTATGAATAATTATAGTTAAAATTAATATTGTAAAAATCTATTATTGTGATTAATTATTATAATTTATTTTATATTTTATTTCAGATATTTGATACATGAGAAACTGTTGTGGATTGGGCTAGTATAAAAAATAAAGTGACCGTTATCATCACAAGATCAGATAAAGAGACGGGAGAGAGAGGGAGAAGAAATGAATTAATATTAGGGTCTGACAAAAGAGGAAAATACAAGTGTGTTGATAGTTTAACTCGAAGTTCAACAAAAAAGTGTGGTTGTCCTTTCAAGCTTAGATCAAAACCATTAAAACATGATTCAGGATGGACAATTAAAGTAATTTGTGGAGTTCACAACTATGAATTATCTGATACATTTGACGGACATGTATTTGTTGGACGTTTAGATGAAGAAGAGAAAAAACATGTTCATGACTTAACAAAATATAATGTTGCCCCGAGGCACATATTACTCTCATTGCAAGACCGAGATAAGAACAATGTTACTAAGATCTTACAAATATATAAACAAAGGAGTATTATTCGATTGCATGTGAGATGTCATAAGACAGAGATGCAACATTTATTAAAGTTAATTGAAGATACAAAATATGTGTGTTAGAATAGAAAGCGGGAAGACTCAGATGTTATGAGATATATTTTTTGGGCTCATCCAAATTCAGTGAACTTGTTGAATTTGTTTTCTATTGTGTTGATTATGAACAACACCTACAAAACCAATAAATACAAAATATCATTACTTGAAATTGTTGGTATGACATCAACAAAGATGACATTTGTAGTTAGATTTTCTTATTTGGAATATGAGCGAGAAGAAAACTTTTGTTGGGCATTAGAAAGTGTAAGATCCTTAAATTTAAAATTAAATTATGGAATTAATATTAAGTGTATTTTGAGGAATAATTGTAAAATATTTAATATATGTATATTTTGTGTAAATATATATATAAATATTTATTTTGGAAGTTGAATTAAAAATTGGATGAAGGATAAATTGAATTACGAGTAATTAAATTATCGGGCAGTTAATTAAGGGATTATCTGCTAATTGCGACAAGACTGGTTAAGCGATGGAGGGTCAAGTAATATTATACTATTAATGTGGGACGAGGTGACACATATATGTGTCTATATATAGATGATGGAATTGCAAGAACAAAGGCAGAAAACCCATTTTCCCTCTCCCTTACTGCATGAAACAGTAACCATCTCCTTCCTCTTCCCATTATGTTCTCATTCGTAGAAAAAAAAAGAGTTGCTCAAAAGTGAGATTACTTGAAAATCCAAGCACCAAACCACCAAGTACCAAGAACAAAAGTTGTTCCTCTCCTCATTACGGAGCTAGGGAGCCCACTTTGGTAGCGGCAAACGCAAATGGAAACTTCGCCGACTTTTGTCGCGAAAACGTGAACGGGAGCAGAAACGCAACAGAGGTAAGGGCACCTTCCACTTTCTAGATTGTGTTAGGGCTGTAAATGCATATTGTTATGGCATTAATGATGTTTCATTATTGTTTTTGAAGAAAAACTATTTTGCATGTCGTTTTGAAGGATGAAAAATGCATTCTGTTGATGTTTTAAATGATCTGTGATGGTTGTTGTTTGGCTGAATGCATTAATGTTGTTCTGTTTGTGTGGGAAAGTTGGAAAATGCTTTGCATGTTGTTTTGATTGTGTAAGAATACTGGAAAATACTTTGCATGTTGTTTTGAGAAATGATCAAAATGTAAACGTTCACAAATGTCTGTTTTGTGGTGGTTGACATTCTGTTTTTGGTGTTGATGATCCTGTTTTCTGTCATGTTGATGATAATCTGGTGTTGATGATGGTTTCAAAGGAAAATGATTTAAAATGGTGAAAGTGTTTTTTCTGAAAAATCTGTTATTGATGAAAAATGTCTGAGTTCTGTGGTTCAAAAGAATGTTGAATCTGTTTTGGTGTTGTGTTGGTTTTTCAAAGGAAAAAGTTTGAAAATGTGTTGAAGTTTCAGAAAAATTTCACTGAATTCGAAGGTGTATTCGAATACAGTCTGCAAAACTTCAGTTTTATTCAAATTTTTGAACTTGTATTCGAATACGAGCCTCTGTATTCAAATACAGATAAAGGATTTTTGCTTCTGACTTAGCCTCTGTATTCGGCTACGACCCTGTCATATTCGAATACAAGACTGCAATTTTTGCCACTGTATTTGCATCTGTATTCGACTACGACAGCCTCGTAGTCGAATACAGAATGCTGATTTTTCACTGTTTTTGCCTCTGTATTCGAATACAAGGGAGCTGTATTCGAATACAGCTTGTTTTTTTTTTCAAAAATTTCAGTTTTAAACAATGGTTTATGAACTTAAAGAGTTTGGAAAACATTGGGAAGGTTTGTAATGAATTAAAATGGAGTCTTTGAAATAGTTTTGAAGACGAGATGATGAGGTTATGGAAACCTTTAATGATGTTGGAAAAATGCTGAGTTTACACTGTTTTGTCTTCTGTATTCGAATACAAGGATGCTGTATTCGAATACAGAGTGTTGAATTTGCACTATTTTAGCTTCTGTATTCAAATACAAGGGAGCTGTATTCGAATACAGATTCGTGTTTTTCAGAAATTCAAAGTTTTAAACATGTGTTATAAACTTTAAGAGTTGGGGAAACATTGGGGAGACTTGTGATGAATAAAAATGGGGTTTTGAGATAGTGTGAAGTGGTAATGATGTGGTGTTTGAATATTTTTGTTGATGTGATGATAATGAAATTATTTGGGTTGAGATGGTTTTGGGGAAGTGATGGAATGGCTGAATTTTTCTGATGTTTGCATACTGTTATCAGTGAAGAGAAAACATTGTGTAACACCCCGAGTTTAAAACACAGCGCGAGTGTATTTTTTTTTTAAAACGAATACATAAATAAAAGAGTTTTCAGAATTGCGTTCCAAGGAAATTAAAATCAATTCAAATTAAATATCATTCGACTTCGTAATTAAAAATAGTAAGGAATTTTAAAACAGCAACATCACAATTGAATCGAATGAGATATTTATGGGAATTTGATCTTTATAATATACTAAAATAAAGATACATCAAAATATTTATCAGAGTGCGGAAGAGTTTTACAATAATTCCCAAAATGAATATTTACAACCATTGAGTTCAAAACCCTATACATAAGTCTACTCTGATCATACCCTAAGCTACAGTAGCATTACAATATTCACAAGTCTTTTCTTCACCCAGCTGCTCATCTCTTTGCATAGCCCACAAGTAAAGATCAAGGGAAACTAACGACGTTCCCTGTCGTTAGTCTGACCATCAGGGGTACGGTTCTGAATCTCAATTGAGGGCAACGCCCAATTTCCACAATAATTGTAAAGGGTCACCGACCGAAAATAAAAATTACCACATAGCAGTTATATCAAGAATATCAAACATATTCATAGTACATGATGATAAATAAGGATGCTAAATTTTGAAATACATGTCATTTGTACTTTACAAAACAGCAGCAAAGTAAGTATAAAAATCATGATGTAAGCACAAACATCAATTCATCCGAAATTACATATTTTCAAAAAAATACTTACTCACACAACAATTTTCCACCATCAACATAAAATCAAACATGACCCTCCGGTCAAACACTCCGATGCAATATGTATATGCTTATGTTCATAAATTCCTGGAATCACCAAGGTGCAGTCGCTTACAGACCAGCACAATTTAACGGCCCTCATGACCAGGGTGCAATCGCATACAGATCAGCACCAGTGCAGTCGCATACAGACCAGCACGTTTGACATAAACCAAGGTACAATCACTACAGATCAGTACCTAGTGCAATCACTACAGATCAGCACTCGTGCAATCACTACAGATCAGCACGTGGCTGCGCATTTCAGGATACAGACACTACAGTCCAGTACCAGTGCAGTCGTTTATCTGACCAACACTTATATACCAAGGTACAATCACAGATTAGTACCTAGTGCAATCACTACAGATCAGCACGTGGATGCACATTACTCTGTGGCCCATCGCGGGTACCACCTGACTATGCCATGCATGAATATGCATTGTTTCACTTCATTGAAAACAGTATGCAACCTTAGTAAAATTCATGCATTTTCCTCATTTGTCAAAACATCTCAACACATTCAAAGATTAACCATTCAAGCAAGCATTACACTTTGCATTACCTCAAAGTTCCACTCTTTATTAACAAAGGTTTTTCCCCAACTGTTAAGATTCAAAACTGTGATTAAAACTGAGGTTTCTGGCAAAAATACGAATCTGTATTCGAATACAGCTTCATTGTATTCGAATACAGGGGCTGTCACAGTACAAAAATCAGAATTTCTACAACTTCAGTAAATTCTAAAACAACTTCATCATCACCACTTCAAACTATCACCAAATTTCCATTTTTAATCACCACAAACCTTCCTAAGGTACCCCAACACTTAAGGTTTATAAAACAATGTTAAAAACTTGAATTTCTGAAAAACACGAATCTGTATTCGACTACAGCTACCTTGTATTCGAATACAGAAGCTAAAACAGTGAAAAATCAGCATTCTGTATTCGAATACGAGGCCTTCGTAGTCAAATACATATGCGAAGGCAGTGGCAAAAGTTGCAAATCTGTATTCGGCTATAGAGGGTTGTAGTCGAATACAGTGGTTAAAACAGAAGCAAAAATTGCAAATATGTATTCGGCTACAGAGGGTCGTAGTCGAATACAGATGCTAAGTCAGTAGCAAAATTGGAAAATCTGTATTCGACTACAGGGGCTCGTAGTCGAATACAAGTTCGAAAACTTAGGGAAAATGGAAGCTTTGCAGGTTGTATTCGAATACACTCAATGCCATATTCGAATACACCTTCGAAATCAGTGAATTTTCCTGAAACTTCAACACATTTTCAAAACCTTTTCTTTTGAAAATCCAACCCAACACCAGAATCATAATTCCCCTCTTTTAAAACCTCAACTCAGAACATTTTTCATCAAATAACAACAAAAATTTTTTCATAAAAATACTTCCACCATTTTAAATCCCTTTTCATTTGAAACAACCATCAACACCAGATTGTTTAACAAAACACAGATTTACTCAAACCAGAATAACCTCACTGATTTTTAACAAAACAAAATCAGAACCAGAATCATCATTCAACGCTCACAGAATGATTTTCAAAACATAATACAATGTTTTTCACAATCATAAACCAAATATCATTCATCACACATGCATTTACAGCCCTACATGCAATCTAGAAAGTTGGAAGGTGCCCTTACCTTAGTTACGTTCCCTTAGCTCGTACGCTTATGCGACAAAAGCCGACGATACTCCCGTTCGCGTTCGCCGCTACGAAAATTAGTTCTTTAGCTCCGTAACGATAAGAGGAATGACTTTCGTACTCGAAACTTTCTGATTCGACACTCAGATTTTCCAGAACGATGACTTTTAAGTAAACTGTTTTTCTTCACCAACACTCAGAAAATTAGAAGAAGAAGAAGATAAAGCAAAACTGGCGCGTAGAGGAAAGAAGGAAAAGCTTCTTACTTAAATATCCACATAAAGCAACTGACACAGCAGAGGAGAGAGGAATTGTTTCCTTTTTCACAAATATCTACGCCACCTCACCAATTCTTATATCAAAATATCTTTTGATCCTCCAGCACTTAACCCGTTTCCGTCGAAATTAGCAGAGAATATCTTAATTAACGGTCCGATAATTTAATTACTCAAAATTAAATTAATTCATCCATTATCCAATAATTTTAATTCCACCTCCAAAACAATTAATTATATATATATATATATATATATTTACACAAAATATACATATATTGAATGTTACACTGATATTCCCAAAATACCCTTAAAATCAAATCTGAATTTAATTTTAAATTTAAGGGTCTTACAATACTACCCCCCTTAAATTAGTTTCGTCCTCGAAACTACATGCCGTTAAACAAATGAGGATGTTATTCCCTCATCTTACTCTCTAGTTCCCAAGTCGCGTCTCCAGTAGTCGGATTCCAAATCACTTTGACTAGTGGGACTTCCTTGCGCATCAGCTGTTTAATCTTCCTGTCCTCAATTCTTACAGGTAATACTTCAAATGACAGGTTATCCTTCAGCTGAATCGTGTCTGGTTCGATCACATGCGACGGATCTAAAATGTACTTCCTTAGCTGCGACACGTGAAATACGTCATGAATATTGGACAGCATTGGAGGTAAAGCTATCCGTAAGCCAATGGTCCGATACGCGCAGAAATCTGATATGGTCCAATAAACTTTGGAGTCAATTTTCTGGATTTAATAGCCCTGCCCACTCCAGTTGTAGGCGTGACTCTTAGAAATACATGATCGCCTTGCTGAAATTCCAAAGGTCTGCGACGCTTGTCCGTATAACTCTTCTGACGATCCTGTGAAATCTTCATTTTCTCTTGTATCCTCTTGACTTTTTCCGTAGTTTGTTCCACCATCTCAGGTCCAACAATCATACTTTCCCCGTCTTTATACCAACACAAAGGCGTTTGACACTTGCGTCCATACAAAGCTTCATATGGTGCCATTCCAATACTTGCGTGAAAGCTGTTGTTGTAGGTGAACTCAATCAATGGCAGCACATCATCCCAACTCCCTCTGTCATCCAATACACATGCCCTTAATAGATCTTCCAAGGACTGATTTGTTCTTTCTATTTGTCCATCTGTTTGTGGATGATAAGCTTAACTCAATTTTAGTTTTGTTCCCAACGCTTCATGCAACGCTCTCCAAAAGTGAGATGTGAATTTTGGATCACGGTCCGATACAATGCTCGATGGAACTCCGTGTAATCTCACAATTTCAGCAATGTAAATTTCTGTCAGCTTATCTACCTTATAAATGGTCTTTACCAGCAAGAAATGTGCAGATTTGGTCAATCGATCCACGATTACCCAATTCGAATCATTCTTTCTTCTTGTCTTGGGCAGTCCAGTTATAAAATCCATGGAAATGCTATCCCACTTCCATTCTGGTATATCCAAAGGCTGCAACATTCCAGTGGGTCGTTGATGTTCCACCTTCGCTTTTTGACAAGTTAAACAAGCTGATACGTACTCCGCTACGTCCCTCTTCATTCCTAGCCACCAATAATTCTGTTTTAAGTCTTGATACATCTTGGTTGCTCCAGGATGAATACTCAATTTGCTCTTATGAGCCTCTTCCAAGATCGTTCTTCTCATGTCTGCAACTTCCGGTACACAAATCCTTCCATTGCATCTCAGAATGTTATCTGTTCCGACCCTGAATTCAGCTGCATTTCCTTGTACTATTAGGTTCCTCTTTTCTTGAATTATTGCGTCATCTTGCAGATTTGCAATCTCCTCAAGTAATCCACTTGAAACTGTTATCATTCCACACTTTAAAATTCCCGGTGCAAACTCTACATCCAAGTGTAGATCTCTAAATGCTTCCCACAACTCTTGTTGTCTGGCCATTATCATTGAGGACACTGTTATGCTTTTTCAACTCAATGCATCAGCCACTACGTTGGCTTTTCCAGGATGGTACTGCAATGAAAAATCAAAATCTTTGAGAGTCTCCATCCATCTCCTCTGATGCATGTTCAGTTCCTTCTGATCGAACATATACTTTAAGCTCTTATGGTCGCTGAATACAGTGAACGTGCATCCATAAAGATAGTGTCTCCAGACCTTTAATGCAAAAACTACAGCAACAAGTTCTAGATCATGAGTCGGATAGTTTCGTTTGTGAATTTTCAATTGTCTTGAGGCATAGGCGACAGCTTTCTGGTTTTGCATCAAAACACAGCCCAGACCCTGGTGAGATGCATGACAAAAAACCTCATATGGTTCCTCTAGTTGTGGTAGAACCAATACTGGTGAGGTTGTCAATTTTTCCTTAAGTAACTGAAAATTCTCTTCACACTTCTCTGTCCAAGCAAACGGCTGCTTTTTCCTGGTAAGTTGTGTCAAAGGGGTTATAATCTTAGCAAATCCCTCAATGAATCTCCTGTAATATCCTGCCAGTCCGACGAAACTCCTTATATCTGTGATGGTCTGAGGTTGTTTCCAAGCAACAATCGTCTCAATCTTTGCCGGATCTACTGCAATTCCTTCCTTTGTTATTACATGTCCCAAGAAATTCACTTTCTCCAACCAGAATTCACACTTCGACAGATTGGCGTACAATTGCTTCCCTCGTAAAATTTCCAGAACTTGACGCAATTGCTCTCCGTGTTCTTCTTCATCCTTTGAATAAATCAGAATATCGTCGATGAATACCACCACAAACTTATCCAGAAATGGGCTGAAGATTCTATTCATATAATCCATAAAAATCGCTGGTGCATTCGTAACTCCAAATGGCATAACAAGATATTCATAATGCCCGTAACGAGTCCTAAAAGCGGTCTTTTGAATATCTCCTTCTCTTACCCGAATCTGATGATAGCCTGACTTCAAATCGATCTTTGAAAACACAGCTGCTCCCCTCAATTAGTCCATCAAATCATCTATGTGTGGTAAAGGATAACAGTTTTTAATGGTTACCTTGTTAAGTTGCCTGTAATCCACACATAAGCGTGAACTTCCATCCTTTTTCTTAACCAATAACACCGGAGCCCCCCACGGTGACACACTTGGCCTGATAAATCCTTTCTCCAACAGACCTTCAATTTGATCCTTAAGCTCGTTTAATTCCAATGGCGACATTCTATACGGTGCAATTGAAATGGGTCCAGTTCTTGAGTGCAAATCAATGAAGAACTCCACTTCTCTTACCGGGGGTAATCCTGGAATTTCTGTCGGAAATACGTCCGGATACTCTTGGACTAACACTACATCTTCTATGCTTATATCCATCTTGGTCTCCATGTTAGCCAATGATAAGAATTCCTGAGTTCCTTCTCTCAGTGATACTCCAAGCTTGTTAGCAAACAAATATCGAACGACTTCAAGTTCGGGAAAAAGAACTAATTTGCGGGCACAATCCAAGACTACATAATTATAAGACATCCAATCCATGCCGAGAATTATCTCGAGTGATTGCAGGGGTGAACAGATTAAATTAACCAAGAAATCTCTATCTTGGATTGTTACAGGACAACGTAAACATGCAGAATTTACAGTCAAAGTCTGAGCAGGTGTGGAAACAATCAAATCAAAAGGCAAGGCATACATAGATAGCTTCAAACGATTCACACAATCCATAGCAATGAAAGAATGAGTTGCTCCCGAATCAAAAAGTGCAGTTAATGTGTTACCTGCAATCTGGCAGTCTTGCTGGATTAAATTAGGAGTTTGACTTCCAGCAGCAGCATCCATGTGGTAGACGCGTCCCCTAGCAATAGGACGAGTGGCCCTAGCTGTATTCATTGTTGGTTCCACCTTCGGAGCCCGACAATCCCTTGCGACGTGTCCCGGTTTTTGACAATTGAAACATACAAGATCCCTTGTGGTACAAGCTGGAGCTATATGCCCTTCCTTCCCACAGCGATAACATCGGACTCCTTGTCCCAGTTGTCTTCCAAAGTTCTGATTTCCTGGCCGATTCTGGCCTCTACTGCTGTTTTGGGGTCTATTATATGGCTTAAACACTTGCTTTCCTTTGCTGTTTGGATAGTTCATTCGGCTGGGTCTTCCCGAATTAAAGTTTCCTTCTCGGTTGGCCCTCCTATTTTTCATGTCCTCAACCTCTCTACACTTCTCCACTAGAACTTGGAAACGTTGAATTCCCAATGGTAAAACGGAGTCTTGAATTTCATATTTCAGCCCAC
Organism: Cicer cuneatum; assembly: GCA_037974295.1. Classification (NCBI taxonomy): domain Eukaryota; kingdom Viridiplantae; phylum Streptophyta; class Magnoliopsida; order Fabales; family Fabaceae; genus Cicer; species Cicer cuneatum. The sequence goes on along the minus strand of JBBPBO010001986.1, from coordinate 63,818,039 downwards.
TTTGAAAATGATGACACATAAACTGTTCATCCACCTCTTCGCGGAAAAATCTGAAATGCCTTGATAGGGATTCAAATTTGGCTGCATATTCCCCCACTGTCATGTTTCCCTGATGCAGTTTCAGAAAATCGTCACCCAATTTTGTTCTAGTGCTCATTGGGAAATATTTGTCCAAAAACTTCCTCTTGAACGACTCCCAGTTTACCTCCTCATGAGCTGCCCCCATCAGCAACCTTGTACTCCTCCACCAATACTATGCATCCCCTAGCAGCAGATATGTAGCATAATTGACTTTTACTGCTGCCTGGCAGTTAATCATTTCAAATATCTTCTCCATCTCCTGAATCCATTGGTCCGCTCTTTCTGGACCTTCATCACCCTTGAACTTGGGAGGATTATGACGACGAAAATCCTCTAGTCCTCTTGACTCAGCAGCACGAATTTCTCTTTCTCTTTTCTCTAAGTCGCGCTTGAGTCTTCGCAGCCGTCTGTGCAGCAACAGACGCAGCCATATTAATCATTGCTTCAGCCAACCTATCTTCCCGGCTGTCATTGGTTCTTACAGTGTCATCTCTCCTTGGAGGCATGGTTCCACTACAAAACCATCATCAAGTAGAAATCTCACACCGTTTAGAATAATTCCAAAATATAGCTCAACAACATCATTACTTCAGCACACCACAACTATACAAGACTTGACACTCTAACTACTTGCTCCTATGTATGATCAGATAACGACTTAAAACCAACAATTAAATCAGAGCTTTAACCCAAAACTTTAACCAAATGCTCTGATACCACTAATGTAACACCTCGAGTTTAAAACACAGCGCGAGTGTATTTTTTTTAAAACGAATACATAAATAAAAGAGTTTTCAGAATTGTGTTCCAAGGAAATTAAAATCAATTCAAATTAAATATCATTCGACTTCGTAATTAAAAATAGTAAGGAATTTTAAAACAGCAACATCACAATTGAATCGAATGAGATATTTATGGGAATTTGATCTTTATAATATACTAAAATAAAGATACATCAAAATATTTATCAGAGTGCGGAAGAGTTTTACAATAATTCCCAAAATGAATATTTACAACCATTGAGTTCAAAACCCTATACATAAGTCTACTCTGATCATACCCTAAGCTACAGTAGCATTACAATATTCACAAGTCTTTTCTTCACCCAGCTTCTCATCTCTTTGCATAGTCCATAAGTAAAGATCAAGGGAAACTAACGACGTTCCCTGTCGTTAGTCTGACCATCAGGGGTACGGTTCTGAATCTCATTTGAGGGCAACGCCCAATTTCCACAATAATTGTAAAGGGTCACCGACCGAAAATAAAAATTACCACATAGCAGTTATATCAAGAATATCAAACATATTCATAGTACATGATGATAAATAAGGATGCTAAATTTTGAAATACATGTCATTTGTACTTTACAAAACAGCAACAAAGTAAGTATAAAAATCATGATGTAAGCACAAACATCAATTCATCCGAAATTACATATTTTCAAAAAAATACTTACTCACACAACAATTTTCCACCATCAACATAAAATCAAACGTGACCCTCCGGTCAAACACTCCGATGCAATATGTATATGCTCATGTTCATAAATTCTTGGAATCACCAAGGTGCAATCGCTTACAGACCAGCACAATTTAACGGCCCTCATGACCAGGGTGCAATCGTATACAGATCAGCACCAGTGCAGTCGCATACAGACCAGCACTCGTGCAGTCACTACAGACCAGCACGTTTGACATAAACCAAGGTACAATCACTACAAATCAGTACCTAGTGCAATCACTACAGATCAGCACTCGTGCAATCACTACAGATCAGCACTCGTGCAATCACTACAGATCAGCACGTGGCTGCGCATTTGAGGATACAAACACTACAGTCCAGTACCAGTGCATTCGTTTATCTGACCAACACTTATATACCAAGGTACAATCACAGATTAGTACCTAGTGCAATCACTACAGATCAGCACTCGTGCAATCACTACAGATCAGCACGTGGATGCGCATTACTCTGTGGCCCATCGCGGGTACCACCTAACTATGCCATGCATGAATATGCATTGTTTCACTTCATTGAAAACACTATGCAACCTTAGTAAAATTCATGCATTTTCCTCATTTGTCAAAACATCTCAACACATTCAAAGATTAATCATTCAAGCAAGCATTACACTTTGCATTACCTCAAAGTTCCACTCTTTATTAACAAAGGTTTTTCCCCAACTGTTAAGATTCAAAACTGTGATTAAAACTGAGGTTTCTGGCAAAAATACGAATCTGTATTCGAATACAGCTTCATTGTATTCGAATACAGGGGCTGTCACAGTACAAAAATCAGAATTTCTACAACTTCAGTAAATTCTAAAACAACTTCATCATCACCACTTCAAACTATCACCAAATTTCCATTTTTAATCACCACAAACCTTCCTAAGGTACCCCAACACTTAAGGTTTATAAAACAATGTTAAAAACTTGAATTTCTGAAAAACACGAATCTGTATTCGACTACAGCTACCTTGTATTCGAATACAGAAGCTAAAACAGTGAAAAATCAGCATTCTGTATTCGAATACGAGGCCTTCGTAGTCAAATACATATGCGAAGGCAGTGGCAAAAGTTGCAAATCTGTATTCGGCTACAGAGGGTTGTAGTCGAATACAGTGGTTAAAACAGAAGCAAAAATTGCAAATATGTATTCGGCTACAGAGGGTCGTAGTCGAATACAGATGCTAAGTCAGTAGCAAAATTGGAAAATCTGTATTCGACTACAGGGGCTCGTAGTCGAATACAAGTTCGAAAACTTAGGGAAAATGGAAGCTTTGCAGGTTGTATTCGAATACACTCAATGCCATATTCGAATACACCTTCGAAATCAGTGAATTTTCCTGAAACTTCAACACATTTTCAAAACCTTTTCTTTTGAAAATCCAACCCAACACCAGAATCATAATTCCCCTCTTTTAAAACCTCAACTCAGAACATTTTTCATCAAATAACAACAGATTTTTCATAAAAATACTTCCACCATTTTAAATCCCTTTTCATTTGAAACAACCATCAACACCAGATTGTTTAACAAAACACAGCAAAACACAGATTTACTCAAACCAGAATAACCTCACTGATTTTTAACAAAACAAAATCAGAACCAGAATCATCATTCAACGCTCACAGAATGATTTTCAAAACATAATACAATGTTTTTCACAATCATAAACCAAATATCATTCATCACACATGCATTTACAGCCCTAAATGCAATCTAGAAAGTTGGAAGGTGCCCTTACCTTAGTTACGTTCCCTTAGCTCGTACGCTTCTGCGACAAAAGCCGACGATACTCCCGTTCGCGTTCGCCGCTACGAAAATTAGTTCTTTAGCTCCGTAACGATCAGAGGAATGACTTTCGTACTCGAAACTTTCTGATTCGACACTCAGATTTTCCAGAACGATGACTTTTAAGTAAACTGTTTTTCTTCACCAACACTCAGAAAATTAGAAGAAGAAGAAGAAGATAAAGCAGAAATGGCGCGTAGAGGAAAGAAGGAAAAGCTTCTTACTTAAATATCCACATAAAGCAACTGACACAGCAGAGGAGAGAGGAATTGTTTCCTTTTTCACAAATATCTACGCCACCTCACCAATTCTTATATCAAAATATCTTTTGATCCTCCAGCACTTAACCCGTTTCCGTCGAAATTAGCAGAGAATATCTTAATTAACGGTCCGATAATTTAATTACTCAAAATTAAATTAATTCATCCATTATCCACTAATTTTAATTCCACCTCCAAAACAATTAATTATATATATATATATATATATATTTACACAAAATATACATATACTGAATATTACACCGATATTCCCAAAATACCCTTAAAATCAAATCTGAATTTAATTTTAAATTTAAGGGTCTTACACATTGCATGTCCATGCATTGCATAGTTAGGTGGTGACCGCGATGGGCACAGAGTTGATGCGGTGACCGTGATGAGCCGCGAAGTTAAGTAGTAACCATGGGTTATAGAATAGTTCCGCGTGTATTAGACGGTCTGTTCTATCCGGGGTCAGAGTAGTTCCGCGTGTATTAGACGGTCTATTCTACTCGGGCTACGGAGTGGTTACGCGTGTATTAGACGGTCCATTCTATCCGTGCGAGGATTTAACTTCTATATGTTCTGGCCTGTGAGAGGCTAACATACGTGAAACGTGCTGGTCTGTTGAGCGACTGCACGAGTGTTGGTCTGTTGAGCGACTGCACTGGTGCTGATCTGTGAGCGATTGCACCATGGTCATGTTGGCCATTAAAGTCAAACATATATAAATTGTGCTGGTCTGTGAGCAACTGCACCTTGGTAATTTCAAGAAATTGAGTACATGAGCATATACATATTGCATCGGGGTGGCTGACCGGTGAATTATGATTTGGATATGTGTTGATGATTGGAAATCGATGTGTGTAATTAACTTCTGAAATCTTGAATTTCTGATGAATTGGTGTAATTGCTGAATTGTTATTCGTACTTACAACTTGATTTTGGGTATTAAATGGTTGCTGTTTTGCAAAGGTACAAATGTCATGTATTTTCAAAATTAAGCATCCTTATTTCTCATCATTGTTATATGATATGCCATGAATATATTTGTTATTGTTGATATAAATGCTATGTGTTATTTGTTAATTTCGATCGGTGACCCTTTACTATTATTGTGGAAAATTGGGCTTTGCCCTCAGATGATACCCAAACCCGTCCCACCGACGGTTACACTAATGACGGAGACGTCATTAGTTTCCCCTGATCTTCATGTACGGAGTATTCGTGGACAATGTAGAGGGACGGACCACTGGGGTGAAGACAAGACTTGTGGAAGAGGCGGTGGAAATCACTTGTTACTGTAGCTTAGTGCATGATCAGACTAGACTTTTTGTATAGAGCCTAGTGTTGAGGGCTGTATTCACTTATTTTGGGATTATTGTACATTTTTCTTCCGCAACTCTGATAATATTTTAGTTTGGGATAATTGTATATTTTCCGCACTCTAATAAATATTTTGGTGGGTCTAGGATACAGTTTTTGATGTATCTTTATTTTGGTATATTTTGAAAATCAATTTCCCAAAATTTTCTTACGTGGTTATAATCATGGCGTAATTAATTAATTACTTTTAGTCGTTTTGGATTACGACAAATTATTTTAATAAATGACTTAATTTTATTTTAATTCATTTGAATTAATTCTAAAAATTCTTTTATTTATTATAAAAAAAAATACACTCGCGCTGTGTTTTAAACTCGGGGTGTTACAGAAAGGCTAAGAGAATTGTTTGTTACACAACATATTTCCTCATGTAATTGTGACAGACACATATCTTGCTTTAATGAAAGGAGTTGGTATTATATCTCCACATGTTATTAATTTGCTTTGTCGATTTCATATCGACAAAAATGTTGGAGCAAAATGCAAGTAATATGTCTTAAAGAACAGACAAGAGTTAGTATTGAATATGTGGAAAGACATTATGTATTGCAGTGATGAAAAAAAGTATATCATGTGCTTGCACATGTTTGAGCAATCACATGTCGATAATAAATTGTTCGTTGGTTATGTGAAAGAAGCTTGGTTGACTCCTCATAAGCAAAGGTTTGTTTAAGCATGGACAAATCTAGTGATGCATTTGGGGAACACAACGACTAACATGTATGTCATGTCACTCTAAAACTTCGATTTTGTAATTTTATTATATATTGTTGGATTGCTCCATTGTGACAATTTACATGTAATGATAGAGTTGAGTCAGCTCATTGGAAACTAAAGTTAATGTTGGAACACAACATGAGTGACATGTGTAAATGTTGGGAGGCTATGAACAATATGATAAAGTCGCAACATAAAAAAATTAGGGGCTCATTTTAGAAAAGTTTTTATGATAAAGAGCATGAACATAACAATCCATTTTATCAGAGATTGAATACATTTGTATTAAGAGAAGCTCAAAGACGTATTGCTAAAGAATACGAGAAAGTTGAATAGGTGGATATCGACGAATCTATATGTGGGTGCTCTCTCAAAAGAACATATGGGTTACCTTGTGCTTGTGAATTGACACAATATAAATTGATGGGTGAACCAATTCCTCTAGATTATGTGCATATTCAATGAAAGAAATTAAGCATGGAATGTGAACTCACCCAAGACTCAGAAGATGGATTAGACTTAGACATGTCTAATGAGATGAATGTTTTGTGGAAGCGCTTTCGATCACTTGATGTTATAGAAAAAAGGGTGTTGAAGAGTAAGGTGCGTGAACTTGCTTTTCCAACTACAAGTTCAATGTGTCCACCACCTGAAAAAGTTAAAACCAAATGACGAGTGAAGAAGAGTACGTGTAAGAAGCCTGATGGATATGATGTATATCGAGACCCTTCTTACTTTGAGCATGCTAATACAACATATTGTGAAGATCCTGATTCCCAACCATCTCAATCATTAAAGAAGAGACATTCTCTTTCATAAAAAAAAAAAACAACCCTATCAATCATCTCAATCCTCAATACATTTGTACTTTAGACAATTTCCTGATGTTATTCAATCATACATTGATGACATATTTAATGTGATAGCAGATGGAAATTGTGGCTATCGCACTATTGTATCATTGCTTGGACACAATGAGAAGTTTTGGTCTTTGGTCCGCCATTGGACCAGGAGATTGCTTATCATATAAGTCAATATGATAGACTGTTCCCAAGATGCATTAGAGAAGTAAGAGATTTGTTGAAGAGAACAAGCTTAAGTGTTCAACCCATAGATAAATGGATGTCCAAACATGATATGGGTTACATGATAGCGACAATATATAATATTATTCTCGTCACTTTTGGTCAGACATTTTCTATGACTTTCTTTCCTATGAGGGGTTCACATTTAGGATCAACAAAAAATGATCGTATCATATGTATTAGTTTTGTCGACGCAAGTCACTGAGTTCCGGTAAAATTATATTATTTTCTTAAGTAATACTTAATTTTTTTTAAATAATCAAATTATTTATTATTTTAATCTATTTTGCAGTTAAAGACGAATAATGAATTTCCAATGTCAGACATTGCACCAGGTTGGAAGCAATATCGCACCGATGAAGCAACTTCGTGGACAATAGCATATACAAGGCGTCTATAACAGTGGGGGTATTTATTAAGCCATATGTCACGTATTACACAAAATCCACTTAAAAACCCGTAGATATCATGTCATTAGATGAAGTTTGATTTTATATGGACTACAATATTTAAAACTTATATAAAACCACTTGTTATTAGTTCATTTTAGTTTACTTTCGTTATAGTTCATCACAAATAATATAAAGTTAATGATATAACAATAATGTAAAGTAATGAAATAAAAATAAACTAATATTAAAAATTACAAAATAATGTTCCTCACAGATAAAAGTAACTACTAATCAATGTTATGACGCGTTAAATATAAAGCTCTAAAAAAGTAACTATACATGTTGTCATTTGGATTAACTTCATGTGCACCCAAACCCTGATGTATAAGATCACCGACCTGTTGTAGGATATATGGTTGTGAACTAGAAGCATCTGCAGCGGTGGTCGGGACACTAAAATCTGGGACCTGAGGTACACCATTTGGTCGCACTAGTAGTGGATGAGATACCCGGTAGAGCCACTTCAAATATCTCTCCTGACACTCAGATGAATATATAGCTGGATGTAACCTATGATGCACTCGATGACAGAGGTCACATATCCCATCCATTTCACATCTGCATCTGATAATCTAGAAAGATCTGGAGGTGGCACTGGTGCATCAATCATATGTCTGTACTCACGGATCTTATGTTTGCCTTGTATATAGCTCCATCTATTCATTCAGGCAATGCACTGAACGTCAACACCCTAGTCACCTCTTTTACAAATATTTGGAAAATATTCGTAAATCCAACAGTATTGCAAATAAAAATAAATAAATTAATGATAAACATAAAAATTAATAATTAAATTAAAAAAATTAAAAAAAAAATATTTCTAAAAAACTTAAAAAAAGTATTTCGGTAGTGTGGTGTACTCCAGAAATGTTTGAATCAAGTTTTCCGGTAGTTCTGAAAACTTGAAAAAAAGTTTTCTGAAAACAACATATGAACTAGAAAACTTTTTTTAAGTTTTCCAGAGTGTAAATTCTTTATCGGAAAACTTGAAAAAAGTTTTCCGGAGTATATGTTGTATATTGGAAAACTTAACAAAAGTTTTTAAGTAGAGTTGAAAAAAAATCACTCACTTTTTATCAGAAATGTCAAATGATGAAATAGTAAAAAATTACAAATTTTAAGATTTATACAAATAGAACAAATTGTTTTTCTCATTTGTGAGGATAAAGATTAAATGTGGAGGAGGGTACGTGAGGATAAAGATTAAACGTGGAGGGTACAAATAAAATTTTCAATACTTTATCTTTATGTGGGACATTTTTCTAAAATCCTAACAATAGACAACAAAATCGACCATAGTCAAAGATAGACAGACTACAACTCTTGAGAGTGAACATTCAATTCAACTTCACACTTCAGTAAATGAAGTCCTCTTGGTTTTGAAATGGCTCTCTCTTCACTCTTGACACTGTTCGCTCTAATATCAGATTAAGCTTAACCCATATCCAGGAACACTGACTCAATGGCACCCTTTCCCAAGAAATCAAGAAACACAAACAAGTTCAAGAAACACAAACAAGTGAACCTTGTCCCTGTTCAACCCAAAACCACTGAAACCGATTGGTGGGACTCTTTCTGGCACAAAAATTCAACTGCCCCAGGTACTTTCTCCCTTAAATTTTCAATCTTTTTCATGATTTTGTCCATGTTGTTGTTCTAGAAGGAAACCCTTTCCTTTCATAGGTATTCAATTCAACATAGGGATTTTCTTACCTCACCCCATTTTTAAATAGCAACGACATTACTATTTATTATAATTAATTAATTTTTTAGATGTGTTATTGATACATGTATCTTATTATTGATGCAAACATATGCAGGATACTCAGTACCTAGTGATGAGGAACAAGGGTTTAAGTATTTCTTTAGGGTATCAAAGACTACATTTGAATATATATGTTCTCTTGTGAGGGAGGATCTCATATCAAGGCCTCCATCAGGACTTATCAATATAGAAGGAAGGCTTCTTAGTGTTGAGAAGCAAGTTGCCATTGCTCTTAGAAGATTGGCATCTGGTGAATCTCAAGTCTCGGTTGGAGCTGCTTTCGGTGTTGGCCAGTCGACGGTTTCTCAGGTGACTTGGAGATTCATTGAAGCGATGGAGGAACGTGCTAAACGTCATCTGAATTGGCCGGATTTCGATAGAATGCAGGAAATCAAGTTCGGTTTTGAGGCGTCTTATGGGTTGCCTAATTGCTGTGGTGCCATTGATGCAACACATGTCATGATGACCCTTCCAGCGGTTCAATCATCAGATGATTGGTGTGATGGAGAAAAGAATTACAGCATGTTGTTACAAGGAATTGTTGATCATGAAATGAGGTTCATTGATATTGTGACTGGTTTGCCTGGTGGAATGACATTTTCGAGGTTATTGAAGTGTTCAACGTTTTTCAAACTATCGCAGAATGGGGAGCGTTTGAATGGAAATGTAAGAATGTTAGGTGGAGATGTGCTAAGAGAATATGTAGTTGGTGGGTGCAGTTATCCTCTTCTTCCATGGCTTATAACACCTTATGAAACTAACGAAGTGTCAGATTCACAGTCTGCTTTTAATTACAAACACGAATCTACAAGACTACTTGCATTGAGGGCGTTTTCGCTGTTGAAGGGGAGTTGGAGAATCCTTAGTAAGGTTATGTGGAGACCTGATAAGAGGAAATTGCCTAGCATTATCTTGACATGTTGTTTGCTTCATAATATAATTATTGACTGTGGAGACACCATACATCCAGAGGTTGCATTGTCTGATCATCACGATTCGGGATATCGAGAACAGTATTGCAAGCAAGTTGATCCTTCAGGAAGGACCATGCGAGAAATTTTGACCAATCATTTACAACAAGGAATGCAGTTAGATACTCATGGTACTTCTGCTGCTACCTCTGTTCATCTAATTTAGAATTTTTACTTTTGGCATTCTGTTGTTGAACTTAGAGACAGTTTTTCTTTTTTTAAGAGTTGTGATTAAGTAAAGCTTCTCTTATCCCATTGTTGTTTGTGAATGTTAATTATTAGTATTAGTATTATTGGTAGAAATGCTGTTGTGCATATAGCTCTCAATGAGAAATAACATTCCATCAAAATGAATTCTAATGTCTTCAGTTTTAAAGCACTTTATGTTGTACAAATGACTTTTAAGAGATGAGCGAAACAAATAAAAAAGATAATTGCGTGGCACCACCATGGTAAAAATGGTACTAGCCAAGCAATAACTACACATTTAACCAAGAACGAAATAAGATGGAGGAGATAATTCAGAAAGTGAAATGGCGAAATTTCCACCCTATAGTCTCTTCGAGTGAGTGAACGGTACACTACATGTACAATATGATCTAAATGTTACATGAATCCCATATCCTCTCCATAGGAAAAAATGCAGGGTCTTGAAACATGTCTAGACTATAAAGGAAAATTTACAAAGAAGAAAGCTAATTTATCATTTGTCCCATATATTTTAAACTATGCTAAATATCTTGCTGACTCAATCTCCCTTAGTTGGAGGCTGTATGCATGCACAAAAGGATGTTTTCTTCTTCCTATTAAGGTAGCTTTTCCTTGTCCCACCATAGAGATAATCTCGCAAAAGGACTCTTGGATTTTGATCGTCAATCATCGCTTTTCCTTTTCCTTCTTTGTCATCATTCAATTTTAGAAGTGAAAATTGCAGCCTCTGCACCTCCAACTGCAGCCGTCCTATTTTTTCAGATCCTCTCCGAGCCTGTTCTGAAACTCTCCTTCTACTTCCACTTCCACTCTCATCCGACGCTGTTATTGATTTCCCAGAAAAAGATGATGTACCCTCTTCTACATTCTGCATCAACTTGCGGTTGGCATCAAACAGTTTTGTGATGGCCTCCTTAGCAGATTCAAGCTGCCCTTTAACCACATCGTACTCGATACTTTTTCCCTGTGCGCTTTTCTCAATAATTTCCATCTTGTTTATCAAATCATGTACGGTGATTTCAAGGTTCATCAGCTTTTGAGCATCTGAATCAAGTCTTTCTAAAACCTTCCTCTTGTTGCCTTCAGGCAGCAGCGGTTGCGACTGTGTTGAGATCTCTAATTTGTCCACGCTCAACTCCTTTTCGATCAAGGACTCTACCGAAGGAAATTTGTTTTTGGATTCCTTGGTTGGTCTCCTTTGATGGTATCCAGCAGGGGCAGTGTCCTTCTGTGCCTTGCCGACTGTCAGGCCAATAATGCCATCCTTATTGGCAGTTTCCCACAATTCAAGCATCTGATCACCAGGCTCATGAGCTCCTCTCCTACTTATCCTATATGACGAACATTCAGACTTGTGATCAAGCATGATGTCTTTTGGCAGAACTTCAATTTCTGTTACAGGAACATCTTGCAATGATTTTCCTGTCTTATGTCCATAAACAGCTCTACATTGATGCTCCTTTGCTTCATCCATTTGAGTAGAATGCTTGCTCAGTTGAGCATTTCCTTGGCGCCAGCTGATTCCAGATTTTAACACTTGAATCTCTCTCATTTCATCCTTAGGCTTGAAACTTTCAGTCACCTGTTTAACTGCCATTTCAATAGCATTAACCCTTTTCTGCATGTCTTGGAAGTCTGGAAGTGCATCTATTTCTGTAGCATTTTGATCTTCACTTGTTCGTGGATCGCCTTCGGCGTATTTATTATTCACCGACTTTTTAATCTGGAAACAGAGATTTACACAAACTATGTTATATATCTATAAAAAAAATGAAAGAGGGAATTAAATTTCACTTTATCACAAATGAACCACCATTAGCACACAAGTATGCAGCTATCTTAATTTCTACAAAGTTCAAGCATTGAAGTATTGAAAGTTAATTTTTTGTATGATATCTTAAGAAGAGTTTTCATACTCAAATATGGTACTAATAAAGAACACTCCATTTATTTCCTCCCCAGCCCCCTCAACAAAGAAGAAGAATCCTAGTGGTGGCAGTGGCACACTAAGGACAATATGTTTATAGTAGTATATTGTAGGAAAAACTATATCGGAGGCCCTTTAACTTAATTTAAAGTTTCAAATAGGTTCTTTATATTTTTTTCATGTCAAGTCTTTTATGTTTAAAAAGTCAAAAGTCTTATTTGATCAATAAAAAAGGTAAATTAGTTCTTAAATTCATCAAGATAATATCTAAATTACATCATAATGCATGCTACAAATTCTAACCCATACAAATTAACATGATCTTTTAAAAAATTTATCTAAAATTGTGACTTCGTTGTTAAAGAGGGTCTTATTGTGGTACTGAGTGGGGGAAACGTTCTTTATAATATATTATTCAATAATTAAGTACACATATTTGTACTAGAAGTGGACTAAAGAATGAAAGTTGGTTCAATGGTGTAAACATTTTTTAAGATAGAAGACTAATTTGACGCCATAAAAGATAAATGACTTGTTTGAAACTTTAAATTAAGTTAAAAGACTCTTGATGCAGTTTTCCCTAAATAGTAATACCTTTGATTCTCTGTAGTCATGAGGTTTTGCATGTGCAAGTGTCTGCATCTCCAAGGATGTTATACAGTCATTCAAACCACTAACAGCTGGTACATAACCAGCCAACTGACCCCTTAATCTCCTGTTTTCACCTTCCAACTCGTTAACTCTTTCTCTCAGCTTTTCACTTTCCATAACTTCGAAGCTGCTTCTGCATTCAAGATTCTCACATGCATCAGCTAGCTCATGGACCTTCCCTTCAAAGAATGTCTCATTGACAGTAGAAATTTGCATTCCGGTATAGAATGTGGCAGCCTGAGATTCCCACTGTTCGATCTCATCTGCTCCTTTGAGTAATTCATAACTTTGCCTTTTTTCCCTCCGTTTAGTTTCTCCAAGTTCTTGATGCAGGTACCTCATTTCTGCCTCCAACTTCTTATTCACTTCACAAAGATATCCGAGCTCTTCATTTTGGTTATCCTTGTCTGAGGATAATTTCAAAATTTCACTAGCTTGGTCTTCAAGTATCACCCTTGCCTCTTCATACCTACTCTTCAGATCTTCCACCAATTTTTGCAATGCCTTTTTCTCATCATGTAAAGCACTAAACATCTCTGCTGCTTCCAAAATCTCATTTTCCTTTTGAGACAACAATTCCTTTCCATTCCTAATCAGACAATTTAATCGATCATTGACAGATTCGACTAATTTTAGTTCAGTGTTCGACACTACAAATGACTCCTTAAGATATGAATTCTCAATGATCGCTTGCCGATTTTCATGAAAAACTTTGATAAAACAATTATGCATCTCTTGAAGTTTCTCATGTATGTGGTTCAGAAGCTCCTGGTCTTCTTTAACATTATCTTCAAACAAACCCTTGCTGTTAATGTCAACAGTTTTTAACACCTGAAGCAGCCCAATCCTGAGTGTTTTAATTTTCTCAGACAACAAATTTGCATTAACTTGCTTCTGAACATTGTCATTCTCCAATTTAGATATCCATCTGTCAGACATTTTAGATGCCTCCAAGAGTCTCTGACACTTGACTAGAAGGGAGGAGTTATTTTGCTCCAAATCCCAAATACATTTCTGCAAGATGAAAATTTCCATTTGAGTGTGTACAGCTCTGTCCAGTTCCTCTTCATATTCCTTTTTCTGGTAATTTGCATCTTCTTGTAGAATATGAATTTGAAATTCCTTCTCAACCAAGTCACTTTCAAACAATTGCACAGTTCTGGAATGCTCTTCCCTCTCTGCATATAATAAAACCAGTAGCTCTTCAACCTTTTGAAGTGCAGACTCTCTTTCTGCTTTTAGTTCCAAATATTTCAGTTCCAATTCGCTACGTTGTTTCTCAAGATCTTGCAGTGTTTGACGAGTCATGATCAATTGCGAATCTAGGGTTTTTTTCTCAGAGGTGAGACTAGACTTCTCATGGCCAAGCAACAAGCAAGTCTCTTCTAAAATCTTTGACTTCACCCTTAATCCTTCAAGCTCAGCATTCACATCAAACAGTGAATTTTCTAACATGTGGTTTTTTTCTGAGAGCTTCTCCAGTTTTTCAGCTGTGGTTTGCAACTGAAAAAACAAGGTTGCCTTCTCAGCAGCAAGAGTTTTTTTCTCCTCAAGCAAGGATTCACATGTTTCTTCCAATACCTTTACCCTTCCTCTGACACTCTCCAGCTCAGTATTCAAAACCAAAAGGGAACTCTCCAAAGCAGCATTTTTCTCCAGAAGCTTCTCCATGATCTCCAGTTTTTCCTTCAGAGCTGCTTTTTCACCTTCGTCAGCCTCGCATGTTTCCTTCAGCTTTGAGTTTTCGTCTTGCAGTGTCTTCACAGATAAGGCAAAGCACTGTGGATCTAAGCCTGTTGATCTGACCTCTACCATTGTGGATCCGTGTCTTCCGTGCACATCATTAAGCTTCTCTTTAAGGCAGTAAATTTCACGCTGAAGAGCATTTCTTTCATCCACTCGCAGTCCAACTTCCAGTTCAAGTTTCTGTATCGTCTCCCTCAGATTTAATATCTCATCTTGCAAATTATTTAGAGACGAAGATGAAGACAGTTTGAAATCATTTAGAATTTTGTTTTCCTCCTTGGCCTTGTGTACTTCATCCTCTAAAGCCCGCTTATGTGATTCCATTTTCTCCAGAATTTCACTCTTACTATGAAGCTCAGTAGCAAGAGATCTAAGATCTTCCTGAGATTGAGAATGCAAACTCTGAGGCGTTTGGAAAGCAGTTTCAGCCTCAACGAATCGCAACCTCTCCTCTTGTACGCTAGTCCAAAGTCTAGCCAATTCCTTCTGTTTCTCGCAAAGTTCTTCACTTTGAGACCCTGTCTTCTGTGCCAAAGACTGCAATTCAGATTGTAGAGTCTGATTCGATGTTTCCAAGAGAAGACGCATTTGTTCAGAAATATGTAACTTGTCAGCCCCATCATTTATCTTACACTTTAGCTCATGCACCTCCTCTTGGGCACTAGAGAGTTTATGCTCCAAACTAGAAATTATCTCCAAGCATTGCTGATAACGAAGAGCCGCATCTTCTTTCTCTTTGGTGAGTTTACCGATTTCTAACTTCATGTCCTCAATTTCATTTTTAGCTATACTAGCTTGCTCGTTAGTGCTCCTTGCGTTATCCTCGGCTTGTACTAATTTCTCCTCCAGTTTCGACAATGTCTCTAAGGACTGGTTATACTGAAAAATCGCAGCTTCCTTTTGAGAATATAATCTAGCAAGGTCTGCCTTTAAGGACTCTGCTTCAGTTTCAGCTCTGGTAGCTCGATCATTAAGTTCTCCTATATCCTTTTGAGCCGAAGAAATATTTTTCTCCAGATTACATGTTTTGTCTAAGGTCTGCTGGTACTGAAGAAGGTTATTTTCTCTTTCAGCCTGCAATTCAGCAAGGGCTTCCTTCAAGGTTTGCACTTCAGCTTCAGCTTTGCTAGCTCGTTCGTCAAGTCCTTGAGAATTCTCTCTTGCGCGATACATTTCGGATTCCAGATTATTTAATCTCTCCAGACTCTGCTGATACTGAATCAAGCCGTCTTCCTTTTCACTTTCCAATCTAGCAAGGGCTATCTTTAATGCCAAAATTTCTGTCTCGGTTCTGGTCATCCGCTCGGAATCAGATAGGGCCTGATTCCCAGTATCATGGCTTCCATTGTTGAGTCCATTATCCTCCTCAGTGTCGAGAAAATGGAGCCCCCTTCTAGCACGCCCTTCGGCAAACATTGCATGACTCACTGATTCTCCCGACATGAAGAGATCGTTGAGCTGCTTCAAACCCTTTCTGCTTATTTCAGTATCTGTTTCATCAGTATAAGGTCCATTCCTTTTGATAGCATGGAAATGAGCAGAAGCATCCTTTTGCAATTCATCCGAGTCAGAATACTCATGTGCACAGTGGGTAGTATTTGGCGTATGCGGCTCATTCTCCATGGAAGAAACAACATGTAAATCATCTGCCGGTACTGGTGGGACTTGATTAGGAAATACTTCGGCCATGGTACGATGAGCCTGGCGTATCACCCCAGTCGCATGATCATATCTCTCAGCCAACGCACGGTATGCTCGGTAAAACTCTTCAACCAATTTCATAAGCTCCGGACGCTTCTTGTAATACATTTCCGCCCTTCTGGCAAAGGAATCTGCGTCTTCTTCAATAAGCTTGATCATTTGCTTCACCTTGACATCCATATCTGTTCGTATGATGAGATTCAATTATGATAAGCTAATGTATTTAAGAGCACTAAATGGATGTTAATTAGAAAATTGTCAATTTACAAAAATAACCATTACCTGTCAGATTTTCTTGGAGCCATTTTGAGTTCTTGGGGCTTATGTGACTGTCCCACCACCACGAATACTTTGTTTTAGAATTGTCGTGGGACAGAGCCGCCATTACTACCTCCGGGAAAAATTCGGTGAAGTAAAAAACCAGAATTACTTTAACACAATCAATGTCCCTTGCTGCTTCTGTAGTGTAAATTCGTTTGAAATAAACAAAAACAGAAGCAATGCAAATGGTTCAGTTTCAGTTAAATCACAAGCATACCCTTTATTCTCTTCTCATGAAATCCAAAGTAAATAATCAGAAACAACACAAAAAGTAAATAAAATTACCGGATGAGTTAAACTCTCAAGTCTCAAATTCCAAGAGTGAATGAAAAAACGTTTGGCACACGGGAATTAGTACTGCTTAAACACAAAATTCCAAATAAAGTTATCAGAATTTTGCCAATAAACAAGAACAGAAATTTCCATTTGTCAGAAAAAAAAAAGGCAAAATTAAAAAATAAAAAACTGTTCTGTTTATTTTATTTTATTTATGAAGATCATGAAATGACAGTCAATAGCAAGACATTAGTAATTTTTTTAATTTTAATGTTTATTATTAACTACAACAACAACAAAAAAAGACACATAATTGATGTAAAAAATGACTTACAGAAAAATAAAAATAAAAGATTGAACAAGCCATTGTTCTGTTCCAAATAAGCAGCATCAGCGAAAAACAAGTTCACCCCATGTTGGTTTTAGATCTCTGTGTTATGTGAACAATGGTGTTTAATTCTCTCTCTCTCTCTTGTTATTCTTTGCTTTTTACGCAGTATAGGTTGGTTTGGTGGTACTGTCCCTCGGCATGTCAGAAAGAACTGTTAAAGTGGAAACAAAAACAATTTGGCACAATGAAAAAAGCAAACAAGACCGACCAAAAAGGAATGATAGAAAAAGGAAAGTAAAATCAAATGACATTATATTAGGATTTAATTCGTGTAATATACTTATAATGTTAATCAATAGTAACAGCAGGTCATTAAAACGTTTTACTTTAATTTAATTATAATTATTTTTAAAATTATATTTATATGTATAATTAATTGTAAGTTTTTGGTATGATAATTTAATTTATTATTAGTGTAAAAACTGTATTAAAATTAAAAGTAAAATAATAATGTTATGTTAGTAAATAAATTAATTTGGATACTCACATTCTTTAATATATTTTTTTACCATGATTTGTAGGGTGGAGTTTCGATTTTTTGAAAGTCAAAAAAATAAAATATTTTAATATATAAATTTTAATTTAGAGGATATTGGTTAATTTTAAAAAAAATATATAATAACAAAAAAAATCTGATTTGAAATGCGGAGGAGATTTTGTTAAATGTTTGTATCAAGAACAAAAAGATTTTGTAGGTTTTATTTTGACTCAAGATTGTGTTACATGTAACTGTAAAGGAAATAAATATAAAATTCGGATTTTTTTTTTTTACTCAAAATATAAAATAAGAATACCATTTGGAATTTTACGCAAATTACTGAATACTTTTAAAAATAGTTAAAATATTTAAGAGAATAAAAGATAACCTCTATTAGCAATTATGTAATCTCCCAAAATCGCTCAATTTCATATCACTTCAATGGTATTACATAAGAAAATAGTTTTTTTTTTTACAAGTATAGATATTTTTTTGTTGGTGCAAACAATAGATAATTTTTTTACTAAAAAACTAGATAATTTTTATTAGCTAGGAAAAATAGTTAATGCACTTCCATTAAACTCAACATTTAATGTGGATACAATATTTTCAAACGGTATACTTGGTCCACTTGTCGAAAATAATCGTTATATTTTGTAACCTTATTTGCGTGTATATTATACGAGGAGAACTAGTGTTACAAGAAAATTATCACATATACGTTTCTTAGAAAGAAAAAAAAGAATTATTCCGTCAAAAAAAAAAAAGAATTATACGTCGTGATTTTCGGGTTGATTATTCGATTCCATGAAATGATAAATATAGTTGGTGTTGCTGAATAATGGTGCTTGTGTTGTGCAATGCTACTTTTGGGAACACTGAAAAGTGAAAAAGCAACACCACCATTATTGTGTGCCAAAGTAACGGTTATTACCCAAAGGCTAAAATCCCGATGCTCCCACATCAAGGCTTAAGCCCGTTATAAATACACGGTTATTCACTTATTTTTGTTTTTGTTTTTTTTTTTAACATTCTTGTTTTTGTTTTTGTTTTTTTAAACTAAATAGCATCCGTGATTTCTTACTTTAATTTTAGATAATATTTGAGTCTTTTATTTTTATTTTTTTTTATTTGGTCATTTATTTTAATTTTAACTAACAATTTTATCTTTTATGTTTTAAAATATCAACAATATTGTCCTTTTTTTTTTACAAAAACTCAAAAAATTTATCAAAATTTTCGACCAAAACTTATAAAATTAATTATATTCTTTAATATAATACAAATTTCATCAAATTCGTAACTCAAATTTTTAAATAAACTCATATTTTTATTTTTTATTTGATGTTGTTAGAGATGAAAATACGAATTTATTTGAATATTTGAGTTTCGAATTTAATAAAATTTGTATTATATTGAAGAATATAATTAATTTTATAAGTTTTGGTTGAAAATTTTGATGGATTTTTTGAATTTTTGTAAAAAAAATATAACATTGTTAACATTTTAAAACATAAAAGATCAAATTGTCACTTAAAATTAAAATAAAGAATCAAATTGAAAAAAAAAAAGATAAAGAACTAAAACGTTAACTGAAATTAAGTTAAGGGACACGGGTGCTATTTAACATTTTTTTATTATGATATGTTCAAAGTTAATTCTTATCTCATGAAATTATATTATTTTTTGGCTGGTGAAATAATTCTTTTTTATAGATGAGATGCAGGATAAATTATATTATTTATTATTTCCTTTATAAGTCAAATATATGTGCATTCTGTTATAAATAATGAATGCATTTTGGATTATGCTTATGGGTGGGAATAGGTCAAGCTAATCCATGCTTTGAAAAGTTTGAATCTAGTTTATGATTAATTTTTTAGGCCTAAATCTGGCCTACGGTCCATCATATGCTTTTTTTTCGGCCCGACCTGACCTTTTTAAAAGTGTAGTCTGCCCTGAAAGCTTATTTAAAAGTTTTATTCACATTAAAACATTTATATGTTATATTTTACATTTTACATTTTTTTAAATAGGCTAATTTAGACAGTTTTATATAAGAAAAACTGATAATATAATAAAATAATATTAAAATAGCCTAATTGACAGTTTTTAAAATAGGAAACGATAATATTAATAAATAACATTAATAAATAAATAATATATATATATATATACTTTAAAATAGGAAACAATAATATTAATAAATAATATATATATATCAGCCTGTCAAGCCTAATATGCTTTTACATAAGTCTGAACCTGACCTATTTAAAATAGGCTTTAAAAATAGTTTGAACCTAGCCTACTTATTAAACAGACTAGACCAGACCATACTTAGGCTAGCCCATAGGTCCATGATGGACGGTCTAGCCTATTCTCATCCCTAATTATGCCATTTAATGTGATAATATGTTCTTTTTGTACTATTAAGACTTAAGAGAAAATAATTTGTAATATTCTTAAAATAATTTGTTCATTTTGTGAATCTCAAGACTTATTCTAATCACTTTTCGTACTTAAAGAATGTAGTTTATTCAATAAGCGCGTTTGTCTCATTGGATGAACATTTACGTCATTTTGTGCATCCTAAGACTTATTCTAATCACTTTTCGTACTTAAGGAATGTGGTTCATCCAATAAGTGCATTTGTGTCATTTGATGAACATTAACGTCATTTTGTGCATCCCAAAGCTTATTCTCTTATCAGGTTTCCACAAATTATTTGATAATATGTTCTTTTTTTTGTCACGGTAAGAAAGTCGCACATAATTGTAAGATTTTGAGGTCGAATTTAGATATATGGTATTCTGTCTAACAATATCAGTATTTTTTTAGTTGAGTTACGTCTTATGAATAAACTTCGAATTTTTATTATATAATTAATAATAGGATACATTGTTTGAATTCTTCTCCCCCATTTGTAAAATCTAGTCTTGATTATATATTCATCAACTAATTTTTTTTCAATAAGTATATTCATCAAACAATAATTGTATGACCAAAGGAAAAAAATAAAATGGTTTTCTTGATCCAAAAAACGAAGGATGGTTTTGGTGATATATGATATTATTATTTAGTTAATTGATTGATTAAAACTTAAACATGTCCAATAATTGAATTTGTATTATTGTTCGAAATTTGTAAATAAAACCACTAACAATATATATAATCCATAAGGTATTGTACCAAATGAGGTGTCGTTAAAAGTACACATATTAACGTAGATTTTGAGAAAAATATAAAGTGAGAAGAGTTATTGCTCTAACAAATTCACGATCAGTTATGATATATATATATATATATATATATATAATATTCACTTTTAATTTGTTATTGACCGATTAAGATTATCTACTCTATTATTTAAAGTGAATTTCTCACTTTAGAAAACAATGGTTAGACTATCAAGTGAGCAACTCACTCTATACATTAAAGTAAGTGATATCAACTATTGAATAACAAAATAAAGATAAATATTATAACTACATTGGAACAAATTATGAGCTTGTTATGATAATAATCCTTAAGTTTCATATTTTTACATTTTATTCACGTTGGAATATCTAAATCCATTGACAATAAATCTAACTTCAAATCTAACTCTTTTAAATTGATGAACTCACTTTAGAGGGTAAAAAAGTGATATCAATTGTTAAATAGCGAATCAAAAAGTAGATACATCATACTCAATCATGAATTTGTTATAATAATAACCATCAATTTTATCACTTTAGAGTATATCATACTCCACAATTTGTGGTCTAAATATTCTTACATTATATTTCTAGACATTATTATATTGGCAAATGTTCACTGTGTGTACATAAATAAATAATGACATTTTATTTATTAGTATATAAATATTATGGTAATTAAATATTTGAATTGGGTCAATTTTAAATTTATACTTAAGGTTAATTAATTGTAATTAAAAATCGTTTATGACATCATTTTAATAAATTTAAATTACTTATGCAGTGGAAAATAAAATGATAAATTTAAAAACAAATTAAATTTAATTAATAAAAAACATAATTATATTATAAACATTATTTTTAAATAAAAAATTATAAACAACCGATAAGAAATGTTAAATTGACTTTATCTGTAGAGTACATGTAAAAAAAACATTATTTAATCGGTGTAAAATGAATTATTTAATATAAAATAAAAAATAAAAAACCATATTATTAGTCAAACATGAATTAATATAATAATAAGTTATAAAACTACATAATTTTAGTTATTAATTTTTGTAATATTTAAAAAAAATTAAGGAAGAGAGACATTTTTATTAATAAAATATTTTACAATTGTCTCCAAGAAGACAACTTAAACTTACACAACTAACTCTTATAACTACCTAACACCTCTAGTATTTGTTATACAAAATATATCTCTCTATTTTATATAAATTAATACCAAGTACAAGGTAAACTAAAATTGAGAAGAAAATTAATGAGGTGGAAGAAAAAGGAATCAAATAGATTATTAATCCGATTGAATAATTTTACAATATCATGCTTTAAATTAAAAATAAAATATATTTAAACATGGGTTGTTAATTTACTTCTACATATTTTTTTATCTTAAAAGAGATGATAAATTTTATCTTCATTAACTCACACAACTGTAAAGTTTCGAATTTAAACTACAAACAAAAAATTCAACTTAATAATATCAACATTTTTCTAATTGCACCAGAGCTTAAAGCCATTTGCAAATACTTTTTAATTGGTATATAATTAACAAACTATACGTTTAAATGTATTTCATTCGACCTTATTTATAAGCAAAAGTCAATATAATTTTTTTTACCTGAAATATAAATAAAGTTTATCAAATTCAATTATATTTAATATCATGAAATTTTAAAAAGTGACATTTAAAAAACGTGCATTTAATATCTAAAAATTTTAAAAAGTAACATTTTCTACATAATTTTTTTTATTCCTTATAAATGCTCTTTGGGATAATTATTAGCATTACTAAAAAATAAATTTACATTCATAATATATAATATTTTTTAAAATAAAATAATAAATAAATTCCCATATCATTCTTAATTCTCAAAATCGAATTCAAGATATAATATATTTTAATAATATTAATATTTGTGAATTAAGTTTTACTTCATGTCACCTTATATAATATATAATCTTTTGTTTTATTTATTTTGCTATTAGAAGCAAGAAGTTTCCTCTCATCAAGTATTTAATGTATTGTGCGTAAATGGGTCACGGTTGCTTGAGTTCAAGGGCACGCGGACCTTATAGTCATAATCTATTAAATTTCCGTAAAAAGATATGTAAACTTTTATGGATAATTTAATGCAGCGTGTCATTTTAGTTAGAAAAAAATTTAAATTAATTTTTAAATAATAAAAATAGTCTTTAAAATATAATTTATTAAAATAATTTTAAAAAAATATAATTTATTATTATACAAGTTACTAAAAAATATAATTTACTATTAAAATAGTTGGCGATCATTATAATATCAAAAATTAAATAGATTAATATTTTAATAATTTAATAATTAATTTAAATTTTTTTACTAAAATGAGACGTTACTTTATATAATAGTTCTACTTTGCTTTGCCTTGTAGGTTGCGGTACTAGTCCATTTTAACAAATCTGTACATGGCATTAAAATAATAAGGTTGATAAAATCGAATGCATCATCATATTATCATAAGGTTTATTAAGTTTCACGTTCTTACGACAAGTATACAATTTTTTCCAATAAATTAATTGGATATTAAATTACAAATTTTCCACTTTCTTTAGATTTACTTTTTATATTAATCTCAGTTACATGATTGAATACGATGGGAAATTGGTTTTGGCAACATCGTCCTGCGTGACATTCGGGACTAAAATTGTCTGGCAAAAGAGGATTGGGGTTTCCATTTTATTAAAGTAGATTAGTAGAAGATTTTTTTCACTGCTATATTAAAGATGAAATGTAATCAAGTAATTGAGCTATAAAATTTAATTAAGTAATTGTTTTGAATTGATTAATAAATTTCAATTAAAAATAAATTATTTGGGAGAATCTGAATTTAAATACTGGTAAAATTATTTTTTACTTTTATCAAATTTTAACCAACCGATCAGAATTATTAAGACTTTATTTTTCAAAGAAAAATAAGATTAAAAAAAGATGAAATGTTAATAAGATATATTTTTAGAGATAATAAAAGTTTTATTTTATCTCTTTATTAGCAATAATAAAATATACATAAATTTTAGAAAATAAAAAATATTTCACAACTCTGTAAAAAGAAATAGTAGATTAAATCCAACAACTGTCCTTAGCTTCCACCTAAATCTCTTTTGCAAGTTTTCTAAAAATACCAAAATAATTGATCACGATTTTTAATATTTTTTTGTTACAATTTTTTAGTGTTCTAATATACATCTATCTATTAATTAATTAATTATTCAAATTATATTTAAGTATCTATCATATTCGATTTGTATTCAATTATATTCTTAAAAATTATGTTTAATAACAATTAAAATCATGATTACTGATTAATTGTGTGTGGTAAATAATTAATGAATTATGATATCATTTTATATTCATCAACAATAATTAAACATAATTTAATTTAATGTGTCAAAAAATTAAATATAATTAAATGACATTAACCATTTAAATTGATGATGAAAACATATTGTGAAAATATTAAATAGGCTAAATAGCACCCGTGGTCCCTTAACTTAATTTCAATTAACGTTTTAGTCATTTATCTTTTTTTTTTCTTTCCGATTTGGTCATTTATTTTAATTTTAAGTGACAATTTAATCTTTTATATTTTAAAATATAAACAATATTATCCTTTTTTTTTACAAAAATTCAAAAAATTCATTAAAATTTTCAACCAAAATCCATAAAATTATTTATATTCTTCAATATAATACAAATTTTATCAAATTCGAAACTCAAATCTTCAAATAAATTCATACAAAAATTTCATCAAATTTTATTCTTCAAATAAACAGATAAAAGACTAAAATGTTAACTGAAATTAAGTTAAGGGACCACGAGTTGCTATTTAATCTATTAAATAATACAACTCCTTCACAAACACACTTGACCAGTACAATCATGAGATTTGCTTTAAAAAACAAGCACAATAAGTAAAATATTAAGCTTCTTACTACTACAAATTTAAACTAAACTAAACTAGCTCTTAACATACAAATACAATAAGTAAAATATTAAGCTTCTTACTACTACAAATTTAAACTAAACTAAACTAGCTCTTAACATACAAATACAAATGTAACACTAAAAAGTAAATTGCAAAGGACTAAAGGCAGCAACATACAATCCTGTAAGTACAACTCTTATCCTAGACAATTTGAGTTGTTTATTGAGGGAGCATATGATCCTAACTTGGACTTCTTTTGGAATTTAGACATTGCAATGGATTCTCAGCATCTCCAAAAACTTTATTCAACTCTTTATTTTTTAAGTTGTTCGTTTTAAAAAAAATCTTATAATTTAACTTTTTTTTTTAATTTTTTTTTATGAATAATAGTTTTCTAAATAGGTATATGTAAATCAATCTTATGAAGTTAAACTTTACTTGGTCTTGAACTAGAAGTTTTATTTACCTTATTTAATGTTTTCAATGTGTTTGTCTACGTATATCAAGAAATTTACCGATTAAAACTAGTGACTCAATTCAAGTGCAACATTTGAAATCGGGTTTCAAGGGTATAAGACTTAATGCTCTAGGGTGTGCAAGTGCACTTAAATTGAACCTCTCGTCTTAGTCTTAATATTTGATAGGTTAAATCATTAAGATTCATTTAATGTGCATGATAGATAGATACATGATATAATATAAAGCAGAATAAAAATAAGATAATATATGATAGGATAAACATTATTATATGTTGTATTTGATATACGTGTTACCAACATAATAACATTTTATTCTGTCATGTATTTGATACACATCTTATCATTAATATATATTATATTATATTATATTTAAATAACAAAATTATCATTGTGAACAATTACATATTAGTTTAAATTATATATAAAAAAACAAAACTACAAACGTTCTTAGATCACAAGAGATTTTGACACCACATCTCAACCCAAAACCTTGAGGCAATGGGTATATAAATCACCTCTTATATATATATATATATATATATATATATATATATATATATATATATATATATATAATATTTCCTTCATTCCTAGTCAATGTGGGACTATAACCACTCACACTTGAATTCCAACAATTTTCCCTTCAAGTGTAAGTCACCCACAACACTAGACTTGATTCACACAAAGATCTTCCATTCATGTTCCTCCACCAAGCTAAGATGGGTTCTGATACCACTTGTTGTTTAAAAACGGAGATCAATGAGTTTCTCAACCAAGAATGTTCTTGGTTTCCAAAGAAAAACGGATATTGATTGAAAACTAAAACGAAGATTGATCAGAAGTAAAATGGAGAACGTTATGTGTGTCTGTAAAACGGAGATTGATCAAAATTGAAACGGATAACGTTCAACGTTATTGGTTTCTAACTTTCTGCAATTTTAACAAAAAACAGAATTAAAGCTTGCAATGCTAAAATGAACACACACAATTGTTAACCCAGTTCAGAGTTAAACTCCTACGTCTGGGGTACTGGATCCAACTTCGAAATATCACAAATATGAGATGAAATGATTACAATAGTTTTGCAAATGCATGAGTTTCTTGCCAAAACAGAACTCGTTTTTGCACTCTCGCTCTATCTTTGTTTTTCTGCTTGCTTCTATTTTTCTATTGGTTGGTTACAATTCACAAGTAATTAAATAAAGTAATTACAACTAATTAACTGAAATAACAATCCAAAATAGATTGGTTTAACTATCATAAGTAATTAAGTATTCTTAATTGAATATCACTTTAACAGTTTTAGTTCCTTTATCAATTAACAAAAAGTAATTAATTTTTTGTTCCCTCCAACTTTCTACTGATCCATTTTTTTTTAATAAATTACATGTCAAATGTAACTTTGTAAGTTAGAGAAAATCAATAAAATGATAAAATATTTTGATTAAAGTATTTTAATACGGATGATTCAATCAAATGAACTTTATTTGACTATAACTGAGGCTATTTAAGAGCTTCTTTAATTAGCATGAGATGATATGTACTCGCACAACAAATTGAGGGACTAAATTTAAACAAGAGTTATGTTAACATGTTTTATTTTAAGTATATGTTAAAAAAACAAATCCACAAATAGTAATTGTGTTTTGATTTTTTTTTTTTAAAAAAATTGAATATGCACAATTTTAAATACAAGAGTCTTATCTTTAACATACTAATAAGTGCTATGTTCGCTCTTTTCTTTTAATAAAATAAATACATATTTTTGGCTCTATATTTATTTATTAGTTTAAATATATGTTTGATTTATGTAAATTAGTATTTTTTTTCTGTCTTTATACTTTTTTTTTTCAAATTCAACTTTGTAAAAAATAGAGATGAGACTAAGAAAACGCAAATTTAAACAATATATATATATATATATATATATATATATAAAATTTAAATAATATACATTTGGAAAAAAAATATATAAAAACTCTAAAGAGTCATATCACACATTTCGGTATATAACATACATGAACTTGAATCACTTACTGATACATGGAATCACTTAGTTATAGTGATTCCATGTATCAGTAAATCTTATAGAATTAGAAAATATTGAATTTCATTGAAGGGTAATTCAGTCAAATGACTTTTGTTTGCTTCTAGTTGAGAATTCTTAACAACTTGAAAAAACTTAATGTTACATTAGATTTATAAGCTATCCTTCATATTAAACATATGAACATATCTAAAATATTAATAATATGAGTTGTCCTTCAACCCGTCCAACTAGAAAATTGACACATGATCTCTAACTATAGAGAATAATATCTTTTATTTTGTGATTTTAGAGATCAAATTTTTAAATTCAAATATGATATACAAAAATATTAAAACGTTATTGATATATTAATACTTTAAATTGTTTTCGTGGTGACTTTATGGTAGGGAAATGTGTTACATTTCCTATGATGGTCAAATGACCTACCATCCATTGATATAATGTTTAAATATTTATTGGATGAGATTTAAGAAGGGCAACCTATTGCTACTTGTTGCACAAGTATGTTTTTGTTGTTTAAGATTTATTACTCAACGCATATGTAATGTAAATAATAATAATTTTTTTTACTCTCTTAGTAGATTATACGATCTAAATATTTAGCTGAAAACATTATTTCAATATATAAATTAATTAAAGTGTAAAAAAACCTTTATTTAATTAGAATGAAAATTTTAAGTATTGGTATGTAAAAACTAGTCCAACATTAGATATAAGCAAATTTTAAGTAACTTTGCCGTAAAAGGTCAACAGGTATTTGCAGATACGAAGGTAGTAGTCATATTATGATGCATACGTTGATGAGTAGCTTGCTTAGAAATGGCAACAGGACGAGCTAGGTTTTGTCTATCTCATTTCTGCATTCAATTTAGAGAAAATCTCCATATGCTCCTATTTTTATTGGACGTGAAATTAAGTTTTTATTTTCGCTCGCAGTGGATTTTGAGTTTTCCCGCTCGCACATGCACTAATTTATATATATAAAATAATAAATTTAAAAGTCATATTAATTATAATTAATATAATAAAATTATAATTAATATAATAAAAGATTAAAATTGTACAATAATAAAATTATACAATAAAATTAAAAAATATTAAAATCATATTTTTTATTATAATTTTTAATATTTTAAAAAAAAAAAATAAATTGAATACATAAATGTATATAAAATTTAAAAATAACAATAGAATTACTAGTGGAGCATGTGTTTGGGTGCCACTATGGGGTGGATATCACTCCGCCCAAATCGAGACAGATTTGAGTGAGTATCCGCGAGTGCGGATTTTATTGCGTCATTAAATTTTTGCTTTTTAAAAAAAATATATTTTTTTAAATAAATTATAATTATATTTTTTTTCTTAAAAATTCATTTAAAAAATATTTTTGATTTGTAAAATAAAATAATGGAGAATCTCTACCTTAAATTCGGCATATATGGGACCTTTTGAGTTCGAATTGGAATCAAATTACAATAGGAGTGAAGATTTAACTTCAGTATTTTCACCTTTTAGAGTCTTTTTGAGGTTCAAAGACTTCTTTTTACGATAATTGTAATACTTTAATACATTTAATACATAAAATAAAATAATTAATTAAAATAATTATTAAAGAAATAGAAGTAAAATAATTATTAAAAAAATAGAAGAGTTTACTTGCTGTTTCTTTCTCCATTTTTTTCTGTCTTTTCTATTGCCACAATTATGCCCTCTTTTTACAACCATGCTTCCTCTTTCTTTTTTATTTTATTTTTGTTTTTATCTTAATAAAAGTATTATTTTCACCATTTAGACACTTAATCAAAAAGGCTAGCCACCTATTTTCTTAAATGTTTGAAGTTACTTCCTCTTTATTTTTTTATTTTATTTTTGTTTGTATAGGTATTATTTTCACCATTTAAACACTTAATCAAAAAGGATTTTAATAAAGGTATTATTTTCACCATTTAAACACTTAATCAAAAAGGCTAGCCACCTATTTCCTTAAATGTTTGAAATTGCTTAATTTTTGAGCTAAAACAATGAAAAATCTAAGACCCGGTTTTACATCATAAATACTTAGACTAATCTAAATTGAGAACAAAAAATCACTAAAGGGAGGAGATTTTCTAATCACTAAAAAAACAAAAAAATAGAGAGAGTAAGGAGTAGAAGAGAAACAATAAATCAAAGAGAAAAAATCTGATACCAAAACAAACAGATCATTAAAAAGGAATAGCAAACAGAAAAAAGAGATTAAGGTATTTCTTTCATCTTTACTCTACAATCATTGTATTTGTTATTCAAATGTAATATATAAAGTGAATTAGGAATGAAAATGAAACTTGTTGTTGTTATACAAAAATTATGTTTTGATTTGTGGGAGTATAAACAAAAATAAGTTATGAAGAAAAAAGTAGAAAATATAAGACTAAAAACTCAAACCTCTAACGATAGTGTCGCCGAAAAAACAATATTTTTTTGCCGCATTGCTCACCCTCTCGATCTATTTTTCTTTCTCTCAAAGTTTTGTTTTCTTTCTCTCAATCTCTTTCTCCCTTTCAATCCTCTTATTTCTCTATTTAAATCTCTTCTCTTCCCTTTTTGTTTTGTTTTTTTCTTTTACCGTTATCTCTGTTCTGTTCTTTCTATTATGCTTGTCATGAAATGTGTTGGGCTTTGCTATTCTGTTTGCTATTCTCCCACTGTACCTGTGTTCCAGTCATGCTTCCTCCATTTTCTGCTATGTCTATTCATCCTATTGATGTAACCACTACTAGTACCTTTTGATAATATCCTCTAGTTTTTTTGTAATTTAACTTTGACAATTAAACCTTTTTTTTGTTTTTTAAAACTACAGTTATACTATTTCTAAAAATTTGAATTTAATTTATTTATTAGTTCAATATCAAATTATATAAAAATAAAAAAAAACAAATAAGTTTTGCATTAAAAATTAGTTAATTGAAATATTTTTATTTTTATTTTTTAAATCTCATCTTCACAGATAAACTAACAAATTAAAATTTATAAACGAATTAATAAATAAAAATCATTATTAAATATTAACTAGACATGACATCCTTTAATTCATGAGTAGTAGAATACGAATTATACAACCCGATAGTTTTAAAAAAAATTATTTTTAAAAAGAAAATAAATGAATCTAAAATTAACTTTTTTAAATATTAGATTAATTAGATATGACATCTTTTTAATCTTTGAGTTGTTAAGACACAAGTTGTACTACTTAGTGGTTTTAACACTCAATTTTAAAATCGAAAATAATAAAAATATTTTTAAACGGATTAACTAGATGAAACATCCTTTTACTACTTGAGTTTTGAAACACGAGTTGTACAACTTGATTGTCTTAAAATTCACATTTTAAAATAGTTATTCAAATCAAGCAAACTTGTTTTTATTTTTGTCAAAATTAACCTTTTAATAACTAAACACGATTTATTTAAAAACAATCAACACATCCTCATTTTCTATCCAAGAATTACGTAGCTTTGATTTCTCCATCGCACCGGGAGATACGTACGAGGAAGACCACACTCACATTAACAAAAAATCTCTTTTATTTAAACACGTATTTATTTCAACATCACATTAAAAATAAATAATTGATATTCATATTTAATAATAAAGAGAAATAAATATATTTAAGTTAATACTAATTTTGCACAATTAATTAATTATAGGTAACTGTATTTTAACGGATGTCGTAGGGTGCTAATACCTTCCATACGCATAATTGACTCCCGAACTCAAAATTTGGTTTCAAATACCATTTTTTTTTCTTTTTTAAGAGTTTCCCAATGTTTTCCCTATTTTAAATAAACTTTGATGACGACTCTATTGAATTTGAGAAACACTCGAATTTTAGGCAGCGACAACAATTTTGTGGTTTGCATATCAAAAAATGTTTGTATAGTTTAGTTATTTTTTTTTTCCCAGAGCTTTGCCCTATTTTTACACCAAATAAATAAATTTTGTGAGATAATGTTTTTTATATAAATTTGTCATGTACATATTTTTATTTAATTATAAGTACTTTTTTACTTTTGTTATAAAAAAATGTTATCATTACAAAAAGTACAATCTTTATATAGTTTAAATATATTTTAAATGCTTTCCTTTAAAACATAAATACATTTTACATTTCATTTTTTTTATAAATATATTTTAGAATAAAAAAATGGTGCAACAATTTAAGGTAGAAAAACCTTTAAAATTGCTAAATCATACTTATAAATAAATTGACATTTTTCTCGCTGCAATAACATAAGTAGATATCAAAATTGCAAACTTCAAATCTTACTATACTTTCTTAGTGTCAATAATATTTTTGTTTTATATATTAGCATATGATTGTTTTTTTTTTTCTTCTAAGTTTTATATATACATTTCATGTATATTAATATAAATTTGATTGTTGAATTTTATACCTCCAAATTTAAAATGAAAATGAGTCAAAATAAAAATTGAAATGAGAAAGAAAAAGTGGAAATATAAATAAATATAATACATAAAAAATATAACAGGACTTAGAATTTACCATTATTTTTAAAATATATAATATTTATTCTCACATGCTATACATGATTTAAAGAATCATATTTAATATAAAAAAATTAAAAATAATATATTCTCATTATCTATATCAAATTAAAGTAACCGCTAAAGAAAATATTTTTGTTTCCACAAAAAAAAATAATCAAAAAATAATATATTTGAGGAGAATAAAGACAATTTAAACTAATAAAAAATTTAACTTGGTAGGATTTGATTGAATGAATCCAAGTTAACTAATCTCCATTTTAATACCAAAATCACTGATAAAAATCATAAATTTTTGTCTTATTTCCTAATTTAACTGATAATTATTAATATTAATTTAATAGATATCATTTTGCAATTATATAAATTAATTATAATAATATTACCGTATCTTCTAAAATTAAAATAATTCATAAATTTTAGAAAGAAAAAAAAGTCATAAATATTTTTGATAAGGTCATAAAAAAAAAAACCACCATCATAATTCCTCATATATAAATAAATTTTACTACGAGAGGATACAAGTCCTATTAGTCCCAACGACGCACTCTCTCTTTCTCCTTTGCCGGCGTCAGAATGTCGTCGTCATTGCTATCGGAATTTCTTCGTCAGGTTGGCGGAACTGCCATCATCGACGGCGGTTTAGCAACAGAGCTTGAACGCCATGGCGCTGACCTCAATGATCCTCTTTGGAGTGCCAAATGCCTCCTTTCTTCCCCTCAGTCTCACCTTATTCGCCAGGTACTCATATTGTTACACTAATCGCACCATTTCAACTGTTAGGTTTTTCCTCCTTCATTTTTTTTAATTAAAGTGCTGCCATTGTATTTATACAACTATATTACATTTTTAATTACTTCATACATGTGAATGTCGTGCATTCATTTTCTTTTTTCCCTTGTTGCAGTATACAAATGGTGATCTTAGGGTTCGATTAATTACTAACCTGTTTTTCATTCTTTTTTCCTATATTATTTACTTATAAACTGTTATTGATATCGTTAATCATTGAACTTAATTGAATGATGATGTTCTTTTACAAATCAAAATTATCAGTGACATGCTTTCTATGGAGCAGGTGCACATTGATTACATGGAAAATGGTGCAGACGTTATAACAACAGCATCTTATCAAGTGAGTTCTGAATGCTCAAAATTTGTTGTCTCTGTATTTTTATTACTGATAAAAGCTGAAGCTGAGGCAGTTGTTTTGTTTGTAATGTGCATAGGCTACCATTCAAGGTTTTAAGGCAAAAGGATTTTCTGAGGAAGAAGGTGAAAACATGCTCAGAAGAAGTGTTGAAATTGCTAGTGAGGCTCGCGATTTGTATCATGAACGATGTGCTGTGTGCTCTTCTGGTGATGATACTGATGGTAGAATCCTCAATCAACGACCTATCCTGATTGCAGCCTCGATTGGGAGCTATGGTGCTTATTTGGCCGATGGATCAGAGTACAGGTGAAATGAGCAAGATCTGTGGTATTTAGAAGCATCTGTTTTTTTTCCTACTTGTGTTGTTGAGTATATTTCTCATCTTATATATTATGCAGTCCATTTATTGATTAACAATCAAAATGATGTTAACTTATGATATGTTGCTGTTCCGAGGTCGCACGTTTAGCTTTATCCGTTATTTTGGCACAACTTTTTTGCACTTGTGAAAGAAACAGTATCAGAATGTCGTCTGAAATAAATGTGTTCAAATTGCATGAGTGTACGTTTTGGAGTTTTTTCTTTATGAAATAGAACCGTTAATGTGTTAGAAAGTTTGAGGTTTCGTAAACATTTGCTGCTATTCTCAGCATTTATAAAAATCACATCTTTCATGATTGTTGTGCTTCTTGATATGTTCCTGGCAGTGGAAATTATGGCGATGCTATCACATTGGAAACTCTCAAAGATTTTCATCGAAGAAGAGTTCAAATTTTGGCAGATTCAGGTGCAGACCTGCTTGCATTTGAAACAATTCCAAATAAGCTTGAAGCTCAGGTATCCTAGAAGCTTTGGACAGTCAAATGCTAAATCTACCCTCTATGATTTTTTATCTGTTCTTTCTTAAAGAATGTTTTTGTTAGTCTTACGAAAA
Organism: Cicer cuneatum; assembly: GCA_037974295.1. Classification (NCBI taxonomy): domain Eukaryota; kingdom Viridiplantae; phylum Streptophyta; class Magnoliopsida; order Fabales; family Fabaceae; genus Cicer; species Cicer cuneatum. Next base: position 63,783,998 of record JBBPBO010001986.1, on the reverse strand, counting down.
TCAATGGAGCAGGCTTATGCAGAACTTCTGGAAGAAGAGAACATAAAGATTCCAGCATGGTTTTGCTTTAACTCTAAGGATGGAATTAATGTTGTTAGTGGTGATTCTATAGTGGAATGTGGCTCCATTGCTGAATCATGCAACAAAGTTGTAGCTGTTGGAATCAACTGTACCCCACCTAGATTTATACATAACCTGATACTTCTGCTTAAGAAGGTAGAACCTTAGGTTTCTCTTTTCTGACTAAATGGTTAATTGTTGATTTTTTTTTTTTATCAAAATGTTTTATTTCAAACAGCCTCTTACTCTTTTGGATTTTTATTAACTAATGTAGTTTCAGTTCTACAAGAGTCTGTATCTGTTTTGGCAAGCTGTTCTCTTGTTGGTAAATCATATATTATTTTGGTGGGGTAAAAATATTGGTGGATTTAATCTGCATATAGTACTTAACGTATACACTGATTCAGTCTTCATGTTCACGTGCAACTACGTCATTTGCTATATTGACAAGGAACTTTTACTTGTTTTATTATGTAAGACAATATGTCAGTATTCATAAATTACTATAGTTTACAATTTATCTGTGTGGAACTAACATCCACGATTCACATATAATTTCTTCAGGTGACTACAAAACCAATTGTTGTATATCCAAATAGCGGGGAAACTTATGATGGCGATCAAAAGGAGTGGGTGGTAAGTTCATTTCATCTGGTTAGTTGCATTTTAAGTTGTTATGAAAGGATAGGCGGTCAACTTTGTCTTTAAAATGGAACAAAGATCAATTATAGAAGATAAAAGCTGTGTAATCTCAGTTATATCCTACCTGAAATATAGCAGATTGTATGCTGTTAAATAAAAGAAGAGGAAAACTTCCGTAAGTTTTTAGCCCGCATGTGCCACTATGCCTATCCCTTTTCTTTGTGGTGAAATCATTCTATTCAATTTATTTAAATTAAAATAGTAAAAGCTGATTCAGAGACTGTTGTGTGTAATTTCTGTCATTTAAAACAGAAATGTGCCGAAGCTGAAGTCTAAGGTAGCATTTGGCATAGTTTCTTTTAAGTTACTATAAAGTTAAAGCTAAAAATATGAGCTTAAAAGTTTTTTTGAAACAGTTAATGTTAGTACGATGTGGGGGGGTGGGGATCAAACCCTAGACCTCCTTATCACTCCATTCCTTAACTCCTCCAACCCAACCACCAAGCCAACTTTATTGGGTAAAATATTTTTATTTGGTAAATCGAACGATCCTAAACTAGCCATTTTTTCACCCTTCATCTCTCAACATTCCTTTCTTTGACGAGCATCCAGTTGGCCACTGTCCCCGGGGCTCTCATACCAACTTAAAAATTCTTCAAAGGTCTGAATTGTTTTAAAGGTTTGAATTATCTGCATATTTTATTGATTTGATAAGTTACAATTGAGACTGAGAGGCTCTAATATATATTATTGTATATGAATCCTAATAAATAACAATGAAGAATAAGAAAATAATGTCCTAATAATGAAACACAATCATGGTGTTATGTACAGAAGATAAAAGAATGAAAAATTTATAATTATATAATCTTATTTACAGCAAAAGAGAAGTCCAGAAGAAACTAGGCCAAACACCACAAAAGTGTAACTGGTAGTGTAGTACCAGTAGGTATTAGAAATTTAGAATGACAGATTTCACATCCTTTTATTAATTATTGTATATACAACTACAAGTACGTCTAAGGAAGATAAAAAAGTTGATGCCAAGAGCAGGGTCCTCCTTTCTGTTATTGCTTTGTGAATATTTTAAATTTTGGGCTGATTAGTTTCTCATTTTGCCTTTCTCGCATAGTTGATAGTTTGGTAGAACTAGGAGTGTAGTTTCATATCGGATAGAGTCATGTATGAATCATATTGAACTAAACTTTTTATACTAGTTAAATGATATTTTATACCATTTTGGTCATGATTCAAATAGGTGAGCTATTACTATTACTTAATCATGCTTAGCCAGTGAAGTTGTGTAGTTCCCGGACTACAATGTTCAGGAGTGCATGTAACAGTGATAACTTGAGAAATATTACTTAATCATGCTTAGCCAGTGAAGTTGTGTAGTTCCCGGAATACAATGTTCAGGAGTGCATGTAACAGTGATAACTTGAGAAATTAATCGAACCTATATGGACATGGACGCACAAAAGTTTGTTTGTGACTTTCTACATTTTTGAACGGCAAATGTTAAGATTGTTTATATTATAATTGAGTTGGGGATCAAACATTTGACTCTTTTATCCCTTCACTCCATAACTCCCCATCTCCAATCACCAAATCAACCATACATCCTCTGTTTGTGCGTGACCTAACCTTAAGTTGTTTATCTAATTTATTGTGATCGACAAGTATATGGACCTTACGGTTTGTTAAGCTTGATAAGTACTTCATTCAAGAGACAGTAATATCTTGGGATATTTCTTGAATTACATGATACTAATATGTGATACTGATATTAGGTTGTTATCATTGCAGCAAAATACAGGTGTTACAAACGAAGATTTTGTCTCGTATGTTAGTAAATGGTGCGAGTTAGGGGCTTGCTTTGTAGGAGGCTGTTGCAGAACGACTCCTGCTACCATTAGAGGAATATACAAGATACTCTACAGCAATGAATCTGCTACTCTTGCCACAGAGTGACTGCCCTGTATTCAGAAAGGCGGCAAATGTGCAAGCTAGTCGAATTTATTTGTCAGAATGCAGGCAGCTACAATGGGTCATGTTGCCACTTTGAGTTGTAAAAGGGGAAGATAAACATGGCTTATCTGCGTTAATAAAATGGTATAACATTATCTTTTCGACACACTCATTAATTGAGTGGAAGAGAATGGGTTAAATTTTTTGGTTTGACTCACTTAAATTTCACTAAATGATAGTGTCCGAGAGAGCGTTGGAAAAAATTTCTTTGAGTAAGATATTCCATATGCATGATTGGTTTTTGTAACTTAGAACATAATTTGCCCTTGGAGCTGGTGTCCCTGATAGTAGCAGTTTGTGCACATTAAATTACATTGAAGTACAAGGTAAAGATGTTTGTGTTTTCACTTTCTTTTCAATTTTGGATAAAAGAAATTGGCCATTTGTTGTTACTACTTCTACTACTACTTTTTCTTTTCAAAACGTAGTACTACTTAATTTTATACATCACATAACTTGTGGTACAATAAAAGGATGAAAAAGGGGTGGGGTTTGATTATTCTTTTAAGCAAAATATATTGAATTTGGGAATCACAATTAATGTTGGACACCGTGTTTATATATGATTTTTATTTATTTAGTAATTTTTTTTTCTCCTTGATTTGCATCTCGATTTTTGAACACAATCATTTGCTGGTATTTTTATACGATGTCGGCATATGATGTCTCAAATTTGATGTCCAAATAACATGGTTTTATCGAAAAAGAGATCAAGGGAAGTCTAGCCCATAATAACTCATACAAATTATTGAAATGATAAATAAATAAATAAAAACCTAGCCCCTCTCCTTTATTGTGTGCATATCCTCTTTCCCTTTGATACAAGTCAACTCTGCGATTTAATTTTAGTCATCTACCTGCATTAATGAGTAATTAAAATGCAAATATGGAGAGAGGCACTATAGTAATCTACTTAGAGCTTACTCTTTGTCATCTATATCAAGTGGAGTAAAGAGATGAGTGACTTTAGTTTTAAATTGTGGCCCAATAGTTGTAATATAAGGTTTTAGAGGAATCTTCAATTGCATCTTAACTGTTTTGATTGCATTTATTTGTTATTTTTCACAGTATAAAGATTGCAACATGATTGCAACCACAACAATAATTTAAAACTTGTTAATAACCCAAGATCTAACAAACCACTATTTGTTTGTGATTGATGAAATGGTGATCCTTGTATGTCTTGGTATTAATTTATGGCAGGAACAAATATTTGTTATATGCTATAAAGACCGTTGTAGCGGCAAAGACAGATATTGAAAACACAGAACAGACTATTTAAAATATGACTAAGAAAATTTATAGAACAATGTTGAACAAGTGAAATATGAGCTAGCTCAAGAACATCATGGATAATAAGCTAGAGATCATTATTTTGCATGCAAATAGAATGTGCATTCTTTTGTCTGTTGGGATGAATCAAAGACTTATAAAAGGAAAAAAAAAATTATAGTAACCTTAGGGGGGTGAATTATTTTTACCTCAAAGAACACTTACCAAATCAGGCCAATTATTAACTCTTACCCATACATATACCAGTCATTTTCCTAGCCCCTCTAGGTGTGCTTCCTCTGCAATGTATCATTATAATTACTTCTTTAAAGGTACATAATATAGTTCATGACATTTTCTAATAGGAGAAAACAATCAAGTGGTCTACACAGTTGCCAAATTGTACCTTCAACTAGCAGTGATCATTCGATAAGCAAAGAAAGGGTTGCATGCTTGGGTTTAGACTGGTAGGTAGAAATACAATGGAATTAAATATAACTATATATAATCAAAAAAGCTTTGAAAATGATATAGACAAAGCATGGCAAACAATGAAAATAAATAACTTTTGCCTAGTTCAATGAAAATGAGAAAAGGGACTAAACAGTAACCAAGTTGTTTGGGTGAAAATTCAAAATCAATGTCATTTTTTTTCTCATCCCAGGGTGAAAAGCTTCACATCAACATTAACCTTATAAAATCAACTGAATTATTTGTCAGAAGCTTCAATGCTTCATTTTTGTCCTTAATGTGATTTTGGCAAAGCATATGATATTTTTTTCTTCCCTCATACACTAACCACAACTTGAGAATCAATGGTTCAAAAACCAAATTCATAACATTTGTCTCTAACACTAACACCAACCACTTTTTTATGTTTTCCTATTTGTTAAATAATTCAGTAAAAAGACAAGACTTTAACATCAATAAAAAAAAATGGTCTGCTGATCAAATGTTTCAATTCAATAATATGTTAGTTGTTGTGTTGGTACTTTTCTTTTAACCCATAGCCCAAATCACTTGAACTACCCAACCGACCAGCCCCATGCCATGTACTGTAATACTTATTGATTGTAAATGAACATTTTATGTATGTAGTGTGTTTTCATTATTCAGAAAAATAAATCTTTGAGATTTTAAATAAAAAATGTTGTCCAAGTAATGGCCTCCATGATTGAGCAATAACAAGTCCAAATTTTTGTTGGCCTAGAAAACGCAATTTATGAGGGGACGGGTAATATGGTGATAGCTGCATAAACTTTATATTGATGTTCTTGTACAATTTTTTTAATAACTAGTAACTATATACCGTGCAAGATCCTACAATGTGAGAAAAACTTGACAAAAAAATAGAGGTGTAAAATTCTACTACGGGTTAGAAGATTTTTTCTTAAAAAATAAATTAAAAAAATAATCGATGATTAAAGGCTTGTTCGATTTGTTTTTTAAAACTGTTTTACACTTTTACTTTTAAAAACAGTTTTTAAGAGAAAACAAAATAAAATTTGTCTGGTAATCCTATTTTCAACTAATATACTCTTATTTATTGGATCTTAATTTATTAAAATTTTTAACTAATTGTAATTAATAAAATATACTCTTATTTATTGGATTTTAATTTATTAATTTTTTTAACTAATTGTAATTAATAAAAGTATTTGAGTAAGTAAAACTTATTTAGTATTAAAATCAATAAAATTACTTATTTTTCTTAAAAATTGCACAGAACTCAAATTATATAATTAAAATGAGGCAGATGGAGTAAATAATTATATTTAACGTTTGAGTTCATTTTTTTTATTTAGAATTCAAGTATGACTTGTTAATATGTTTAAATATTTATTTCATATTAACATATACAAATATAAGTAATTTAATTTATCTATAAATAAAGAAACAAGTTAATAGGTAACGAGATTAAATTCTATTTTAAAATATAATACGATATTTTAGAGAATATAACTTTATATGATATCTTATTTAAACTATAATTTATAATAATACATTTAAATATGTTAAAAATTTATATTCGCTAATATACTTAAATTACATAAAATGTTAACAAATTTATAATTCAACATAAAAAATAAAATTTAATATATTAATATTAATGATAGTAATTTATTTATATTTACTCAAGTAAGTCGGTCTGACCTATATAAAAACCTTTTTGAGGATATAGTGACTTTTTTAGTTATATAGATTTCTAAATTTTTTTTATGTTGTCTATTTTAAAAAGTTTGGTGTAACCTAAATCTCACATAAACTATTATATAAACCTTTGTTGGTTGGTTTAGCATAACCCATAATCATCAAGTATAAACATTTTTCACTTTAATTTAATAATTTTAAAATGATAAAACAATTTAGTCATTTAAAATTATAAATTTATGGTTCATTTTTTCAAACAAAATGTATGGTTCATTTTTTCAATAAACAATGTTATATTTACAATAAATTTCATTTAATAAAAAAAATTTATTTTCCGCGTGTTTTCTATTCCAAAGTTAAAACAGAAAATTGAAAAGTTTTACTTTTTCAGTTTTACAAATTAAAAAATAAAAATCAAATTTTAAAACTACTATAATAAAACAGCCTAACAAATAACTTTTTCAGTTTTTAACTTTTAAAAAATTAAAAAACAGTTTTTAAAGAGTAAATTAAACATGCCCTACATATCCAAGCCTTACTCTTTGTATTGGTCCACATGTATTGTAGTTGAGAAATTAAAAGCCCTGATGTTTACATCACTATCTGTATTATTACCAAGTACAAGTGTACAACAGGACCAGTATACATCTCTCCTTTGCCAGATTGTTAAGAAAATGATAGCAAAGAAAAAGTACATTCAAATACACAAGAGGGTATAAAAAAATAAAAAATAAAAAAGAGACCCAATTTGACACCTACGGTAATTAAAGGGGTGTAGGAGAAAAGGGAGAATGGTATGTATCAATTTTAAGGGTAGAAAAGCAAAATAAATAGAAAGAGACCCACATTCCATCCTTAGAGAAAGAAGATAAAATATTACTTACTTTAACCAAAGTACAATTAAAGATGCATTCTTTAACTCACTACCTCTTCTATCAACTATTTTACTACCTCGTTGAAGCAATAGACTAGCAATTATGGGCACACCTGATCAGCCAAAGTGATCACACCCATTCCTAAAGAAATATAATCGTAAACATGTCTGCATCTTTTTATATATAAAGTTTGAGTATTCTCACTTTAATCCTTAAAAGTTTTATGTTCTCTTGTAATAATAGTCTTTGAAAAAAATAAAAATTAAAAAAAAAACTTGAATCATTTTTTGTTAATCAAAATAGTCTTTGATGTTAAATATTTTTTACAAATATGTTAATTTACCCATAAAATGTCACATGACTCAATATTCATATAATTTGAAAGCTTGATGAATGATCCCCATATGCTTCATTATTGAATGAAATTATTGTGGATAACGGATTCCAATCTTGTTGACAATGTAGTATGGGGGCAGCCATTTTTCACTTGGCAATTTAGAAGATTCAAATTATAGGGTAAAAGCTACTATCAATTTAGTTATGCATTCCATGAATAGGGCCCATTCATATTTAATTTTGATATCGACCTTTCTTGTAAACATCATTGACACAATTACGAGAGGAACATAAACTCAAGGAAGAAATGTGCATTGGTGTGACATTTCACCTTTCAAGATTCAGACTATGAATCCTAACCTCAACCAACGTTGTGCATTATCAACTACTTAAGATTAAAAATTAAAGAAACCCAAATGAAAAAGTTTTCCAGTCGTGGAACTTATTGTCTTACAAATGATTCCTAGGACAACTTTGATGAGGAAAAAACACTAGGGCACTTTTGTTTTTTTAATCAACAAGGGTATTGTTGTTAAACATCAGAACATAGGCAGGAAGAACATTTAATTAAGCAATCTATTTAATTCAACATATTTAGATGTCTAAAGCAAATATTACAGTTAATCCTATTTAAATAAAAAATAACACAAGACTAATAAAAAATTAAGAATGAATCAGTTTTGTTGCAACAAAATTTAAATTTAGTAAGGACAAATATTATACTTTTATCTCGACCAACAATAATATGTGATAGTATATATTTATAACTAAATTAACTTTTTTAGGCATTTTATCAATAAAAATTATTAAATAATAAAAAATTCCTATAAAAAAGTTAAAATTTCTATTAAGATTAAAATGTATAATATTTAAAAAATAGTAAATAAAAATAAATGAGTATATATATAAACTAAAAAATAATCTAAAATTACTAGTAAAGTAGACTCAAATCAAGTGCGGACCACGTATCAATACTTCATCTCTAAATAAAAGTTATTTGAACGAAAAAAAAAATTGATTAAAAAATATATAAGAATAAAATTACTAAAAATACGAGATTGAAAGGTAGACAATCTTAATATAGTAACCATTTCATTTGAGTGTGTGTTGGGTGGGTGAAGAGAAGTAACAAGTCCTTGAATTTGCAGTACAATTCCTCGATACTGACCGAACCTTGTCTGCCTTCCTTCACTTTATTCCCCTTCAAATTTGCTGCTTTCCTCACAACGAGGTTTTTCCATTAATATCTCTCTCTCTCTCTCTCTCCATTGTCTTCTTCACTACTAGTACTTGCTCCCCCGTCCATTATCTTTTTTCAATACAGATATATATAATATATATATAATACAATACCATAAATCAACATTGTTGAAGCAGGAATGATATTTTGATATCCATACATACCTTTGCTATTTTGTAAATAAAGAAAGTTATATGAACTTGTCTCAACAATGAGAGATGAGAACTTGAAGAAAAGCAAGGTTTGATAAATGCCAACTATATTTTGTTGAATTAATGTCATTGTAATTGCTAATTAGCTTTTTATGTTTGCTTTTTTGTTGGTGAAGCTTTCATGGCCAAAAACATTGGTCAAGAAGTGGTTCAATATCAAGAGCAAATCTGAGGACTTTCAAGCAGATGATGTCATTTGTCAAGGTCATTATTAATTAATTAGTTTTCTCTTTATTTTAATGTAATTTCATGCTCTTGGATTTGAAATCTTGGCCGAAAAATAAGAATTTTTTATTTTCTATTTTTGACTGGTTTAATTAAGGGTGTGCTATTTCATATTTGTAACAAAGATCTACCCTTTGTTGTTTTACTGCTTCAATGGTTTCAGCCCTTTTGTGCCAATACTAAGTTTGTTTATTTTGTGATGTTGTTTGATTGAGTTAGATAGTGAATTAACTGTGGAAAGAGCACAACTTCATTAACTTTTTGGTTTTTCCTTTTTAAGTTGTTGATGAAGAGTATAGGAGCAACTACTCAGAGATGAAGGCATGTTCTATCAAAAAAAGCAAAACAGGTTCAGTATCACCACCTTCATATATTTCTTAACACCACACCATTCCCAAACCCCTAACTTTACAATGATAAAATGAAATTTAGACCTCATTTCTGCGCGGAAATTTCAGAAATTTATTGTTCTTTCTTTTTCTGCTTTATATGATGTTTCATCTCCATTTCAATAATGCAGAGAGATCAAGTAGAAGGTACTCAGATAGAATGCAAAGAGGTAAGAATTACCTTGATGAAGCTCAGGTTACAGATGTATGTAATTATAGGTATGCTTCATGTAGCTGCGCACTATAATTAATTATTTTGGTTGTTGCTATTATAATGAAATTTAAGAATTTTATGATTCTATTGAGTTATTTCTTCCTTCTGAATACAGAATTTTTGTTGCCACTTGGAACGTGGCAGGGAAGTCGCCTCCTAGTTATTTAAGCCTTGAAGATTGGCTTCATATATCTCCACCTGCTGATATCTATGTTCTTGGGTAATTTAAGGATTGTATAACGTTTCATCATATTCTTAGTTAAGCAAAAGTTCAGAATGCATTGTTATATTTTGCATTTTCTTGGACTTAGGTTTCAAGAAATTGTGCCTCTCAATGCTGGTAATGTTTTGGGAACAGAAGACAATGGTCCTGCAAGAAAATGGCTAGCACTTATAAGGAAGACACTGAACAACCTTCCGGGAACAAGTGGCGGATACCACACTCCTTCTCCAGTCCCTGCTCCTATTGTAGAGCTAGATGCTGATTTTGAGGGATCAATGAGGCAGAACACGGCGTCTTTCTTCCATCGGAGGTCCTTCCAAGCCATGAGTCGTAGTATGAGAATGGATAATGACATGTCACTCCCACAAGCTTGTCATGATCGCCGTCTCAGTGTTTGTGATAGGATGATGTCGGGTCACAGGACGAGTGACTATGATACCAATTGTCAATGGGGTTCCTCAGACGATGAAAATGGAGCCGGCGACTCTCCAATTACAACACAAAATTCGCCGATGTCATATGGTGGTTGTTTCCCTATGGAGGATGCTGACAGACTAACAGGAAACTCGAGATACTGTTTGGTTGCTAGTAAGCAAATGGTGGGGGTATTTCTAACAGTTTGGGTGAAAAGTGATATCAGAGATGATGTTCATAACATGAAAGTGTCTTGTGTTGGAAGGGGATTGATGGGATATCTTGGAAACAAGGTATATTTGCTAATTTTATTTTAATACTAGAGTTTATAATGTACTATAGGGAAACAGACGTTGTCATTTTTCTTGGATTTTGCAGGGTTCAATATCAATTAGTATGTCATTGCGCCAAACAAGTTTTTGCTTCGTCTGTAGTCACTTGACATCTGGACAGAGAGATGGTGATGAGCTAAGGAGAAATTCGGATGTAATGGAGATTCTCAGAAAGACAAGGTTTCCTCAAGTCCATGACACGAGTGATGCGGATTCTCCTCAGACAATTCTGGAACATGAGTATGCCCCTCATCCATCTCTACTCCTAATATATACACTAAACCCTTAACCTTAAACTAAACTTCTAATTTATTTGGTGTAGCCGAATAATTTGGCTGGGGGATTTGAATTATCGAATAGCTCTTTCTTACCGCGGAGCAAAAGCTCTCGTTGAGATGCATGATTGGAAGACTTTGTTAAAGAATGACCAGGCATGTTAGGAGTTATAATTGATTTTTTCTTCTTTTTCATACATATTAGTTATTTTTAAAATTTACCTGACATTGTGATAGCTTTTTGTTTCAGCTGTGTATAGAGAAGCGGCAAGGTCGAGTCTTTACAGGATGGAGTGAAGGGAAAATATACTTCCCTCCCACGTATAAGTATTCAAACAATTCAGACAGTTATGCAGGCGATGACAGACGATCGAAACAAAAGAGAAGAACTCCAGCATGGTATTCTTCTTTCTTTGGAAAAATAACCTAATGTCCTGTGTGAATCAATGAAGTGGCAAGTCAAATGTCTTGCATCATTATTTTGAAACAATGTTGTTATTTATATAGTTCTAATTGAATTGAAATCTCTATTCGTGAAGGTGTGATCGGATCTTATGGTATGGAAGTGGCATACAACAATTATCTTATGTTCGCGGGGAGTCAAGATTCTCTGATCATAGGCCGGTTTGTAGCATATTCTTGGCAGAAGTTGAGTCTATTAACAGTAACCAAATAAGGAAAGGCTCTACTTGCTCCAGTTCCAGGATTGAAGTAGAAGAGTTATTGCCACATTCACATTGTTACGGCTACACTGATTTCCATTTTTATTGACGAATACATGTAAATGTAGTTCTCTTTACCTGAGATCAACTTAACAAATTGAGGGAACTTCAACTGAAATATCAAACTGTGCCACACAAGGTAATAGCAAAAATATATAATTCCATCAATATTTTGTATTTTGCTTTGAGTTTGGCTTATAAAAAATTCAAACTCTACTTTGCTATTAATTATTTGTAATTCGAACTCTACTTTGCCGACCATGAGATCTATTTCATGGAATAAGTACATGTATTTTTAATTCTTGGCTATTAAATTGTGCTTGCGTAAGTTAGTGAAACAAGGTTTTCAGAAATTTCGTGACAGTAATGAATTTGGCCATGTCAGTCTGTGAAATAAAGTTTATAGTTGAGAGATATCATGCAAGACTTATCCTTATCATTGTCCTTGATTTGGGATCCCTCCTCTTGTAGGTAGGCAATGCTAACCCCGATGGTGATGGTGATCGATACGGATTTGGATTTGTTGCCTTCACACAGTCAGCACATTGGTAATTGTTGGATTGAGATCGAATGATGCACAAAGCAAGCAAATTTTGATTTCTTTTTTAACTTTAAAATACCGATATTTAAATTTGGAACGTCCGGTCTTGATCCAACCGTCACCGATGTGCTGATTGTGTGAGTGCATGAGATTTGTGACTGCAGGCAACTAAATCTGATCGAGACATTCTGACTCTGTACCCTCAAAGTCCCTAAGAAGGTTTGTCGTTTGTCCTCTTTCCTTTTCTTAGCTACTCTGTAATTTTCCTTTGTAAAAGTGCTAAAACTTTCCATGTTTTATTGTTGCAGCTGCAGAATTTATGGGTTTGTCAACACCTATTGACTATGAATATTTTTTTTTGCAGTTACAATCTTATTGGGGGTAGGATAATGGCTATGTGGTTTAACGAAAATTGCATCTCAATTCTTTATAATGAGATATATTGTAATTAAAATTGACTCATACCGCAGATTAGTAAAGAATAACAAGTGCTATTATTATTATTGTTATGACTTTCCTCAAATACATAACATTTTAGTCAAATGTATCTAAAATTGTATAAATCCATCTTTTCTCCCCCTTCAAACCCTCCAATAGTAGAGGAAAGTCAAAAATGAGTTGAGGCTTTTGCTTACTTTTCCATCATTTTCATTTCCATCTAACCAAACATGTAATGCATGTTTGAGTCACATTAGTACTTCCAAACCAAATCTTTGGTCCACCAATAATGTTTGGGAAAATTAAATTAGCTTATATTTGAAAGCGAGTCTCAAATTATGACTTATGTGAAAGCCATAAAAAAATAATGAATGAATAAGACACGGTCAATTGAGAAGACATTTCCAAACCAAGTCTATGTTTTGTTGTTCTTATTTCTATTGTCTGGTATTTGCAGCAATTGTGCAAATATTATGTGACATTTTTTCCTTTTTTATTCCTTTTGCTTTTGTAATAAGGCTCAAGCCACACATAGACTTGAAATGAACCCAAATATTTAATATATTTTTGTTTCTTTCTATTTAAAAATAAATTAAAAAGGTAACAATGGACAAAATGGAATTATGACTATCTATTTTTCCAACTAGTCACTCGAATTCACACAACCATATATAAAAACTTAATGGATAATATACATGCATAATATTTCTGTGAGTTAGAATGGTAGCTGTTGCACATTAACAGCTTAATGGATGCCAAAAAGCATTACAATTCCTATGAGTATGAATGCAGAAGGTGACAATGGATATGATGCTGAAGGAAGAGGAGTCAAAACTGGTAGAATTCTTGAAGTTTTAGTAGGAGCTTCTGCTTCCATTGGTGCTGATGATGGTGCCAATGCCCCTGCCTGTGCCAATTTCAGATTCTCATATTTGTATGTGTCATCTACGTCCAAAGTTTTTGAATCTGTTCCAAAGGAATGTTAATATATTAACTTCTTTTTTTATAGACATGGTTTTTTTTGTTAGTATGAGATGGATGGAGTATTTACTAATATATTTTAGGTTATCAAATAATATATGAGGTTATATACTTTAAAAACTGCTCAACTTTTTGTTTCAATTAATGTCAAATTGTTTATACGAAAATACTATTTTCTTCCTATTTTTAGCTAGATGAGTGCTAGTAATACACACTTTAACATACATATTCTAACACACTTTTTTTCTTCCATTATCAGTTACGAGTCCCACTAAATTAAGTAGGTTTCATATAAATTTGGTCGGACTCTCGTAAATTATTGTTTCTTTGAAGTAAGTCCATAAAAATATTTAGTACATGATTTAAAGATTTAAGGGCGATGCTCTTCCTCCCAAAATTCTCAATATTTTTTCAGATTTCAAAATCTAGTAATGTAAAACTTCATATGGACAGTGAACAATGGGATTAAAATGATGTTATCAGAAGCTTCAATTCAGTAGTATTTTTTATACATTTTGAATAAACATTGTGGGTGAATGAACAACCAGATAGATTTAAACTACCTTGAGGGCTTAAGGGAATTGGAGCACTTGAAGGGATAGTTGGGCTGTTTGATCCAATAACTTCTGGGCCTGCCAAAACATAACCGTTTTCACTTTCATTATTAAACTGTAATTGAAAATTCAAACACGCTGGAATAGTAATAGTTGCTCAGCATAAATCATTGATATATATGAAAATAAAATCTTGGAATGAATTGAAAACATAAAAGCAGTTAATTAATCAATACTTGGAGCTGGTAAAGGAGAACTTGGCAAAGAAGAACTTGGTGCTGCAACATAGAAGAAAAAAAAATACTATTAGAAATTTAACTTGTTTCTTAGCAAAAGTTTTTAGATGCAATGTGAAATAAATTGAATTTCAACACATATTAATGGTACTAAACCATTATTAGTGCTTCCTGTAATGAAGTTAGCACAAGGAGTGAAACTCTTGGTAATCATTGAGGATGTGCAAGATGAAATAATCTGTCCATGAATTAAATTTAATGAGGAGATTATAAGGGTTGCTAGTATCAATTTCATTTGTAAAAAATGGGAGGATTAGTTTTTGATGGAAGATGATTAATGTGTGACAGAATGGTATATGTTTAGATTAAAGGGAAGGGATGATTAATTTTATAGTGCAATGGTTCAATTATATTTTGGAGAAGAGAATTGTGGTAGATTTGAATATATAATAAAGGAGTTCAACTACCTTGATTTTTAAAGGGGAAGAGTATTCATGTCAATTTGGTATGGTTGGCTAGAATGGAGCTTGTCACATTCATTAAAGTTAGTTTAGTACTTTATAGCAAGTTTCATGATGTTAGTTGAAAAATGAAATTTCAAATGAGAGTGGAAAGTAAAATGTGAAGACATGGCAATTAGGATTTTACATTTGTATTGTACCATAAAATCATGCATAAGTGGAGAACATTCATATTGGTAACAAACACAAAATTTACAAATCACGATGATGAATTATTTGTCAGTAGTTTGAGGATATATATTTCTGTTGTAAGGACCTATTTCATCCAATAAGGGTAGCTTGCTCAGATATTCAGATCTCATGTTGCCTTTCTTCGCCACATAATGTTGGTGTAGTAATAATTGAGTTTCAACAAGGATTTATATTTATATATTTTTATTTCGAAAATAGATTTGACACTAAATTTGGGTAATGGATTAGATATCTTTAAAATAAACATATAAGTTAGAAAATATAATATTAACTAAAAGAACAAGTTGACTCATATTTTACAAGAATGTGACTTTAATTTTTTATTTTTGTTGTTGATGTGAAAATTTCGTTGGTAAATAATATGTAAATAATTTTGTTGCAAATTTTGTAACTTTGGTTATATTGATTCTTACAATGAAAATATTTTATGATAAATTTTATGATTTTAAAACTCTCATTAGTTGTATGTTTATATATATTAATTGCTAAAAAATAGTAAAAACATGTTACACTATATTTTTTTGGGAAAATTAAAGTTGTGATATGTTTAAAAAAATAAATAATGATCCATCATTAATAATTAATTTTTTTTATTTTTTTTAAATATAGATAACTCAAAAATGAACTATTTAACTCAATATAATATAACAAATTTTTTTTTTAACGGAATCAATTTAATTTAAATTTTGACCAAACTCAACCTATTAAGGCTCTAACAAACGGTGTCTAAACAATTTTAATTTTACTGAAAGATCATTTGACAATGGACAAAATAAACTGTGCATTCGTCCGGTGTGAAACCAAATTAGAATACAACTCCATCTGTCATTAGATATTCGTTACCTATTTAACAGTTTTCGTTGTTATTGTTGCTCTATTTTGTCCTTTTCGTGCTATTCTCTGGCCTGTATATGTAAAATTTATGAAAATAGAAAAACTGAAAAGCTGTTGGAATAAAGTATTCCATGCTACATGGGGCATGCCTATAGAACCTGCCTTCGCTGTTAAGCATTTGTTCTTGTCATATTTCAATGCATTGAAATTTTAATTCCCTTTATGTACCTTACTCCATTAAGCATCATAATAATTGTTTCACTAAAAGCGTCTAACATTGGATATGAACACTAATTTCACCACAAATCATCTCAAAAGTAAAACCCATCATGAAAAGAAAATGCATTTCTAGAGTCATACATCAGATATTACTATTAGGGACACATCAAAATAGCATAAAAGATAAGAACCATAAGAGAGGACACACAAGGCAACTTTATTAAATCAATTTTGTAAAGTTTCACTTAGATTCTTTGTTAAGAATCTAAAGTAAATTAAAGCAAAAAAAAGTATTGTCACACTTTATTTCTCACTTTCCTTTTGTCGCTATAAGTAATTATCTAGTGACTTTTCCACCCAAAAAAACAACCACCAATTCAGCATTTAAATATTGACATTTGATCACCAACATTCTTGTCATAGTATCTTAAAAAAAAATGGCACATAGAAGAATTGAGATGCTACAAAGCATGCTCCTTGTTGTAATGGCTCTTTGGGGTGTCACAATGGCACAATTTGACTCAAGTTGTGCCAATGTACTCATAACTCTTTCTCCATGTCTTGACTACATAACAGGAAAAACTTCAATCCCTTCCTTAGATTGTTGCTCACAACTTGCATCTGTGGTTGGGTCACAACCACAGTGCCTATGTGAGGTTGTTAACGGTGGTGCTTCGTCTATTGCTGCTAGTCTCAACATCAATCAAACTCGTGCTTTGGCACTCCCTGGGGCTTGCAACGTCCAAACACCTCCTATCAATGCCTGCATAGGTACACATTAAATATATTTATTTGTCTATCTTGACATTTCACTATTAATTGCTTATTGTGATTTCAGGATCAGCTTCTTCTTCTCCTCCAGTGGGTGTTTCAATTTCCAACATTCCAAATTCTCCTTCAACTACGGGAAGTGGTGGAAGTATCCGTCCAACTTATGGAATATCAAGTTCTACAAGATTACAATCTTCTATGCTTCTTCTCATTATCTTGGCATATTTCACATTTACTTTCATCACCACAAATTAGGCTCATTTTTTGTAAACCTTATTATTATTGTCTAAATTCTACTGATTTTTAGTACACCCTTACTCCTTAACCAAGTCAGGATTTTCTATATCATAAATTCTAGCAACTAGCAAGAACTCTTATGTCGATCACAATCTCATGCAAGGCTTTCAATTTCAAGTTTCTTATTATTCTCTTCCACAAAAATTGAATTAGCATACACATGTAACAACTTATGTACAATTGGTTCTTTAATTTAAAGGACTAATTTGATATTTTGAAAATTTAAAATACTAAATTGCTCAATTTTCACGATGTCCGTTATCAAAAGGCTAAGTTACTCGATTTTGGTTTGAAGCATAAATTAAAGTGTGGTTGTTTATAATAGTGAAAAACATTTTCTTTTAATTTTAGCTCTAAGTAAATTAATTAGAAAAAAAAAAAATAAAAGTTACTAATAGCAACTTTTCATTCTTATAAAAAAAAATATAATTAATTTAAAATTTTAAACAAACACAGTTAAAACCACCAAAAATATTTTTTTAGCGTATTATTATTTTTGTATTGTTATTTCACATTAGTGAGAAACTTTATCATTCTTTGATATGACTTTAAAATAAAAGATTTAAATACTTCTATAGTCCCTGCATATATATTACTATTTATAATTTTCTTCATCTCTACAAATGTACCTACTTATTACTTTACTCCTCCCCCGGTGAATTTGGTCTCACTTTAATTCCGCTCCATTATTTTAGTCATTTTTATTTTGTTTTATTCTATGATATGTTTATTTATGTTAAAATTTATAAAAGTATTCTTTTAAGTTTAATTCAATTTTTACATAAGTTTTTTAAGTTTATTTTATTTCGATCATGTAAATTACATTTTTTTAGCATCATTGGCATTTATCTCAAATTCGACAATAATTAGTTCAATTGAAAACTTCTGATTATTTAAAATTCTATTAAATGATGCAACAATATGTCTATCATACTAATCATTTATAAAATATTAATCAAATCTTATAAATAGTATATATTTCTTGATTTTCTCTACAAAATTTAAACACGTTTATAGACTTAAAAACAAGGTAATAAAGATTCATCCACATAATGATGAACTTACTTTACATGCAAAGTAGCTTGGACAATCAATTTGTTATAATATTTCGATTATATCTTAACATTTCATGACAGTAATTAGAAAAAAATTTCAAACTTAAAGACTAATGGTGCAACAAATGTAACTTAAATGATTGAATTATAAAAAAATAAACTTAAAAGACTTAAGTAATAATTGAGCTATACTTAAAGGACTAAAAATGTATTCTTGCCTAAAATTTATGTATGTAAATTTGTGAAGTTTTACTCAACTGAAAAATGTCGATATTGTTAAGCTGATCATGTCTCGGGATTGAACCCGAAACCTCGTAGTTGTATGCGAATTTTTTTATTATTTCTTCTATAGACAAAAAAATTGATGTATGTAATGTATAGAAATAATGCATTTGATTTTAGTCCTCCAAATATGTACTACATAAGTACTAAAATAAATTACACAAATATTATAAAGATCAATTCAAATGGTATCAATTTTCAATAAACTAAAACAAAACGACAACAATAAAAAGTAAAAGGTGATACATTTGGAAGGACTAGATTTTTTTTAAAAAAGTTTATTATATTTTTGGTCTTTGAAATATGAGTGAAATTTAATTTTAATATGTGTAAAGTATTATTTTATTATATCTTTGTAATTTAAAATTCGCCTATTTTTAGCTTCTTAATGAATTTGCCATTTCAAAATGCTGTAAAAAGTTGTGTTGTGGTGGACTATAAGTAAATATTTCAAGATATAAAAACAAAAATAAGTAAATAGCATGAAGTTATGGTTTAAACAAAACAATTTTTGTGTAATAATACAAAAATAAATACTCAAAGAAATAAAACAAAAAAGACTTAAGTAATAGCACAATTATGGTTTTCAACACTTAAGGAAATTTTCACGGGTTGGGTTGAATTTGATCGGTTTTGGTCAAATTCGATACATAAACCAATCAATTTAATTTGGATTATGTTAAATTCTTAACTCTTGATTTTTACATCAAACTCAAACTAAACCAATTTGATTAAGAACATGTTAGGTTGGATTCGCGGGTCATACATACATTTTTTTAAATGTAATTAAATTTAATTACTTTAATGTTTTAAAAATCATAAAATTCTATCAGAACGTATCATTCAATACTTAAATTGTATCCACAAACACAACAAAACACTTAAATTAAAAACAAATCTTCAAATAAAATTCAATAACTAGATTATAACTATGCATCAATAATAAAATATATATATATATATATATATATATATATATATATATATGTCATGTCAATGTGTTGGGTTCACATGTACATATGTTTAAAATATCAAATCCACTATCTGAACATGACATTATTGAATTTAAATGAGCTGATTTAGGTCAGACTTGAACTTGAATGAGTTTAGTCAAAAATATGTTGAGTTGATTTAGGTGATTGAGTTTGTGGGTTTCTTCGTACCCATAGATCACCCATAATATCAGTTTCGTCGTGAAATTATAAGTAATAAATGGTTTTTATGTAAAGACTAAAAATATTACAAATACTAGGTAAAAATTAATATATTTACATGAACGATATATTTAATATTTAAATATTTCTAATTTTTACCGAATAGTCTAATAATTAAATTCACATACTGTAAATTGAAAATCTTTAATTAAACTCGAACTCTTACATTTACATTGTATATCAATATTCTTATTAGTACCAATTGAGTTGTACTTATGTGATATTTAAATTTTTCTCTAAAATCATATATTTAAAGGCAAGTTAAAGGAGGGAATAACAATACAAAAATACAATATGTTGAGTTTCAAAGCGTGCATGAGTAACAATCATGACAAATGAGTCACTTATGCTCAAATAACTAAAAAACGAGTGACAATTTCTACAATCAAATAAATATATTGATTAATTCCTGGTCCAAAATAAAATAAAGAGTCAATATTAATTTAAATAAACAAAAAAATATGTTTGAAATAGTGAATTCAAATATATAAAATATATTTCTGAATTAGTGAGAAAATAACATTTCATATGAATATATGAACATAGCCAGCTATGGATTGAATGAGGCAATGTTATACAAGACCTCTCATACAATGTCAATTTGTTTTCTTTTTCTTTATTAAACTAGCTTGAGCACGCGCATATGTGAATTTGAATACAACCCCTTGGACCAAGAAAAAATAATAATAAAAAGAAAAACGTTCGAAAAAGTGGAGATTCGAGAAGGTGTAATGTAGCAGAGAAAGAGAAAATAAAAGGATTTAAGAATATGCCAAAAAATTATTCGTATGAACAAAAATGCAATGAACGAGTAGTAAGTCTGAACACGCAAGACAATTAAGAAGAAGTTACGCAGCTAATAATCGCGCAGCAAAAATAACCAAACCTTATTGTCATTCCTATAATCTCTCAATTTATTAATTTAATAATTTAATAATTATTTATTTATTTATAATTATTTATATGTTATTATCCTCATCTAATCTAAACTATACAATCTTAATGGGTTTGCATTTCTATCTCATAAACAAAATCTCAAAGGGAAAGGAAAGGAAGAGGAACTAACACTTAACACAAACACATTCACATTCATATTCACATTGACTCTGTAATTGTGAAGTGTTGTTTTTTTTTCACCGTGCCGTTTTCTTCGCCCTTCGTGTCATCTCAGAATCCAATTCCTTCTTTTGCGTTTCTCTTCAATAAAATTTTCCGATTCCTTTTTTTCTTCCTTCGTATTCGTTGCCAGGTAAATAATCGAAGATTTCTCTTTGATATGATTATTATTTAAATTATTATTTTAAAATAATTGTATAATTTGAATCGTGAGTGAGGGTTCGTTGTTCATTTTCAATTTGCGTTTATTTTAGGACTTGATCGAATACGCAATTCTTGTACTTAACCCCCTTTTCTTTTGTGTTCTTGTTATTGTTCTTTCAACTGATGATAAATGTTAGGGCTTCAACCCCAATTTGAATTCTAAGAGTTTTGTGTTATTGCTTCTGCATTAAGTGATTCAAGAATTCAAAAACAAGGTTAGGCTGTGAGTATTTTTTTTTTTTTTGTAAAACCTATTTGACCTTGTTCTTTATTTTATTCTTGGTTGAACTGAGTTAGGTCTTTTTGTTGCTCCTTAGTGAAGACATTATTTTAGGGTATTTTTGGGAATTGGTGGTGTTCTTCTGTCAATTTTCTTTTTTAATCTATGCACGGTTTGTTATGAATGTATTGCATTTTCCTCAAACTTGGGTGTTCACATGATGATCACACTTGCTTTTCATTCTGTCTCATTCTACTCTGTTGTTGCTTTGGGTTCTCTCTGCCATGGCCAATGGACGATTTTTATAGCTTTCTTGTATATGTTTGATATGGCGTACTTTTTCAGTTGAATTCATTTTTACAAATCAATATTTCTTTTTACATTTGCTTGAGAGCATTTGCATCCTAATGTTCAATTTAAGTCATTCTTGGTTTTTGAAATGACAGAGAAATGTGTTGCTCTATTTTGTGCTTGTACACAAAAGGAGTTTGGTATGGCCATTTTATAATTTCATTGAAAGGTGTCTCTTGCATTGGTATTCCATTTTTTACATCCTAGTTTATGCTTTTATTGGCCGTGTCTTTTGTGTTGGACTAGTTTCGGAAACTTAATATTAAACTAACTCTTCCTTGACTCCTTACTATGCATTTTGCTATATTTTGGAATCATGGAACATAGACGTGTCAATCTAAAGTTAGTGCAATCTAGAGAGGGTCTATGTAACTATTAATAACAGGTCCATGCATGTGAATGCAACAGCTGTGTGGTTATAACCCACCCAAGGTGTCTGATACGTCAATAGGCAACCCCCCCTGGAACCAAAAGAAGAAAAAATGAAAAAGTTTAAGTCTGTTTCTGAGCATGATATACGGATTCGATCCTCCTCTTCAAATAACCCTTATAGAATCTATCGTTCCTCTCTATAGCTGTTAGAATGGCATGATTTGAATTGCACGGTTTGATACATTTCAGCACGCCAATGATTTGCATCATGTGATGAATTATAAATGATTTAGAATTGTGGGTTACATGTGTGATTCTGTGCGATTCATATCACCTATATGAATTGCACGATTCAATGATTTGTTGTTTGTTTTTCTCTATTATTTTTCTTTAACTGATTCTCATCAAAGAAATTAAAATGTCAAATAAGCTTGAATTGTTAACTGAAAAGAAACTAAAAGACCTCTACTGAATGTACATAATTTATTTTTTAATTGCCATGTTTATACTATTTAGAAATAGGGGTTCATACAGTCAATGTTAGACTTCACAATGCACCCTCTCTAAATGATAAAACACCAAGTGTATCATAGAAAGAGGGAAAAGGCTGCAGGCTAGTTGTTAGCAGATAGTTTGGTGTAGTTAGCCACTTAGCCTTAGGTTAGTTATTTATGTTGTAAGATGGTCCTATGTGTTAAATAGGACCTAGCCCTTCCTTTGGGAAGTTGGGAATTCTTTTGAAAGTTGTAAACTAGAGTGTTCTAGTGTGAGGGGATTAACATCCTCTGTGTTTCTTTTTTTGTTATCAATAAAACTATTCGGGCGAATAAACCCCGTTTCCCTAATCTTGAATCTTCAAGGTTATGATTTGCAAGTTCCTAACAATTGGTCCAACTTGCCGGATTTTTGGCCATCGAACAACGAGTAGCCGCCAGACTTTTGCAGGTTCCTAGCAGCTAATAATGCTGTTACTTACTCCCACACCCATATATTTTCATTTTGACAGATGACATATAATTTAGCTTTTGGTTTGTGAGATTTATTGTAAAGTTGTTTTCTGAATTTCGTATTTAAAACTATTACATCAAGCACTTGGAGTGATAAGGTGACTTGGAGGTTTGGGATTAAGGGCATAGGGGTTGGGCCATTGGAGTGATAAAGAGGTCATGAGTTCAACTCCCCATTAACAAATAACAACTAATATCCAACATTTGCCAAATAACAACTGTACATAGTTGACAGGTACAAAATAACCTATTATGTATGAATGTCTACATTGTCAATATTGCTTCCACCTATTAGTTATTTACCAATTATAAATTATATTCAATTTCACAGCTCAATGTTATTCCTGCTGCTGTTTGATTCATTGAATGCAAAATATATTGTCTTGTTTGTTTCTGATATTTAAATGAAGAAAATCTACTATGATTTGCAGACAACAAATTTTTGTTCAAACTTTGTGCGTGCAGATCTAGTGACCACGTTTTTCAAATTATAGCTGCTTCTGACGTGTAGAATTTTAATTTCTCGAGTATCACAATATCTGTATACTGTTGTGATTGCAGGTGAACCTTCCATAATAGCAGGAAGTCAGTGGTTGAGACATAATAGACGTATATGAAACAGTGGTTATAAATTTATAATGGCTGGACTGATTGAAGGCCTTCCTGATGCTGTTGCAATAAGATGTCTTGCACGCGTTCCCTTCTACCTCCACCCGAAGTTAGAGGTTGTCTCTCGTTCTTGGCGAGCAGCCATTCATAGCCCAGAACTATTAAAAGTTCGACAGGAAGTTAGTTCATCTGAGGATCTCTTGTGTGTCTGTGCTTTTGATCCAGAGAACGTATGGCAACTGTATGACCCTCTAAGAGATCTCTGGATTACCCTTCCTGTTCTTCCCTCAAAGATCAGACACCTTTCTCACTTTGGTGCTGTATCCACAGCTGGGAAGTTGTTTGTGATTGGCGGTGGAAGTGATGCTGTCGATCCTTTGACTGGCGACCATGATGGATGTTTTGCAACCGATGAAGTCTGGTCTTATGACCCCGTAATCCGGCAGTGGGCCCCTCGGGCTCCAATGCTTGTTCCCCGTTCTATGTTTGCATGTTGTGTTATGAATGGAAAAATTGTTGTCGCCGGGGGCTTCACTAGCTGTAGAAAAACAATATCTCAAGCAGAAATGTATGACCCTGGGAATGATGTTTGGACTCCAATGCCCGATCTTCATCGCACTCATAATTCAGCTTGTTCAGGAATAGTGATTGGAGGAAAGATGCATGTACTGCACAAGGATATGTCAACAGTGCAAGTTTTAAACAATGCAGGGACTGGATGGATCGTCGAGGAGTGTGATTGGCTTCAAGGTCCAATGGCAGTAGTCCAGGATGCACTTTGTGTTATGAGCAATGGATGTATCATAAAGCAAGACAAAGAAGGGAAAAAGATTATAAGTTCAGCAACAGAGTTTAAAAAGAGAATTGGGTTTGCAATGATTGGACTTGGAGATGATTTATACATGATTGGAGGCTTCATTGGACCTGACAGATGGAATTGGGACATTAAGCCATTATCAGAAGTTGATGTTCTCGCCCTTGGGAGTGAGAGACCAACTTGGCGCCAAACAGCTCCAATGACAAGGTGTCGCGGTACCATTCATGGTTGTACACTGCTGAGAATTTAGACCCTGCCTTTCTAGCTAGACTTTCATGTACTTTGTTCTAAAGGGGATTTGCATCCCTGCAACTAGACAAAGAGTATTTGTGTTGATAACATGCGGTAACAAGGTGAGTTTTTTCTGTGTCTGTTACATTTGAAGCAAAATAGCAGCAAGGTCTATTAGTAAGCAGTTAACAAGTCGGAGCTACTTCACTTTGCAATTTATCATTTACTTTACGTATGATATGGAGAACCGCTTCATATAGCACAAATCAACTTCATTTAGTCCTTTTCTTTTTCTCTTTTTTGATGGTAGCTCAGAGGGATTATGTTCCAAAACTTCATAATCTCGTAATTTTGTTAATATATGGAAATTACATTTAGCTATGAGACGGGTTTTATTCTTTCTTGGCTAGTTATCATTCTAATTAGTGTTAAGAGAGTTAAGCTTGAGATAGTTTATTTAAGTTGCAAAATTTGGAAATTTTTTATTTTATGATTAAATTAATTGGTAATTTAGGTGAAAATATATGATACGGAAAAAATATTAAATTTAATTTATATATATTATCAATGTAAAAAGTTAATAATTAGAGTTATATATATTAGGAGAAACTAGACTAGATTTTTTTGGTCCGTTAAAATTAAATTAGCACGTTAGTCTTTTTTGTCGAGTGTTCAACAAGATCAAATGTGTTTTGTGCTTTCTTGAAATCGCAACTTTGTTGAGTTTTGTGCTCACGGATCATTAGTAAAACCACGTTTAATATTGAAAATTTTAACAAACAAGTTGGTAGCTGAAAAAGAAATGAAGGGGAATAATTTGGTTCCAAAGTGAAATCTTGGGTTCGAGGGGAATAATTTGTTGCAAAGTGAAATATTGGGTTCCAGGAGTTCGTTAGCGTCAAAATAAACTCGTAGAGCTGGAGATTTAGAGACCATTCACAAAAAAATTCCTCTTATGGACAGTGAGAATTAAACATTTGATTTTGTGTGCGTGAGTGAATTCTTTATCAATTGAATTATTTTTATTGCCCATATATTTTTCTTTCTCTACTTCTTTATTAAAGTTAATGTATATTTTGTGGCTCATTTTTTCTACACATTTGGCGTAACACATAGACACATTGATGCTCATATTTAAAGCAGCTGCCTTTATATTGTTGCATGTGACAAGGCGGCCCTGACTCCTAAGGGCCAATCAGAATCTTAAAATATTTGTAATGACCAATTTGGGACTTTGGAATATTTGTCACGAACAATATGAGTATGCACTCCATATTTTAGAAGTAGATTGAAAGAAATTTGGTTGATTATTGTAGTATCATATTAGGTCTTGCTGTAACACGTGTGAGTTCATCAATTCCTTTCATTGGCCCATCAATCACCTTCATTTGCACGTTTATCGTTTTTGTTATTTATCAATGGCAATCACAATGTGGAAATTTAGAGTTTGAAAGTGACTCAATTGTAGCGACTCTTTTTTATTTACACAAAAGAAATAGGAAAATCAATATGGGATTAATTTCATTTTGTCCTCTTTTTTTATATATAATGGCAACTAACCAAATTAATAGCACACATAGCTAACATATAACAAATGATATATAAATGAAGGTTGACTCAAGGACTAATTTGTTTGAATTTTATTTTTATTTAAAACTAAAAATGGTGTTTTTGTTTTTTAAGGAACTAAATAGATCTTTATAGTTTTCTTTAAGGACTAAAGTGATTATCGACTTTTAGATAAAAAATGTAAATTAATATTTTCTGAGTCATATAAAGTGATATTTCAGGTTTTAAAATGTAAGCCAAAATAATTGTAAATAAATAAAAGAGTGTAATTTGACAAAGTTAATTTTTAATAATTTGCTTGTGTTAATCATTATTTTATTTATATTTTTATTAATGTAAAAGTAAGAGATGAGATATTGCGAAGAAAGCCTAGTAGACTTTGGAGCATCGAAGTAAAGCGGCAAACCCTACGACACATTTTGAAAACTGCGGAAGCCAAAATGGACGAAGAAGTCGTAGCGGAAAGCAGAAAAGAAACCGAAGTAGCACCGGCACTCATCTCCGTCCATCCAGACGGACACTATGTCGCCGTAGCAGTCGGACCGGAGCTCCGTGTCTTCGACCTCATGTAAGCTTACCTTTTCCCATCTCCACAATTTCATTCATTCGTATTATCATTCGTAACTCCATTCTCAGCATGCATACAGTGGCGGTTGTGCAGCTTCTTTAGTTGAAGATTCCGTTGACCAACCCTTCCATAAGGATAATATTAGAGCCATTCGATTCGGTGCAAATGGAAAACTCTTCGTTTCCGCTGGTGATGATAAAACCCTCAAGATTTGGTCATCGCAATCTTGGAAATGCATTTCCACCGTGTAATAATTCTTAACAAACCTCTTTCAGTCTCTCATTGGTTTCTCATCGATTTGCTTTCATTTAATTTGTTCAATTCTGTTGTGCACATGAATTAGGTCATCGGAAAAGAGAATTACTGCAGTTGCGATAAGCAATGACGGTTTACACGTGTGTTTTGCTGATAAATTCGGTCTCGTGTGGGTTGTGGATCTCAATCAACCTTCGCGTGATAACAAACCAACACCACTTCTTTCTCATTATTGCAGTATCATCACTAGCTTGGTTAGTAACTCCTTATGTTTGTTTTTTCTTATTTCGTGTTTGATTCGCTAAAGCAAGTAATGAACAGAAGAGTACATGACATTACATAACTCTATAGAACAACTTTTTCTACTCCACTGTGTGATGGTCTTTTCCAGTGCACCTTATTTGATAAATACCATAATTTTTACTATAATGCCCTTTATTGATGTAGAGAGATAAGAGAGAGAGTAGATAGAGAGATAAAAGGAAGAGAGAGACATGAGAAAGAGAAAGTAGAGAGATAATAATGTTTTATTAGAAAATGAAAAGGGTATTTTGTTATTTTTAATAGTTTGTACTTAGGATAAAAAGTTGTCTGAGACACCATTGTAGTCCCGAAAAGTATAGGATGTTGTCATTTTAGTCCCTGACTTAGCAAAAAATCAAAATTAGTTCTCAAATCATCAAAATCTGAGGCAGTTTAGTCTCTAACCTTATAACAGACATCAACTATTTTGACAGTAAATTATATCTTTTAGAGACTTTTATAATACTAAGTTGTATTTTTTATGGACTATTTTGATGATTTGATTACTAGTTTAAGTTTTTTGCTGAGTCAGACACCAAAATACCCCGTCCTATACTTTTAGGGGCTAAAACGGTGGTTTACCCGTTTAGTGAGAGACAAGAATTCTTGTTTTTTGTCTTGTCCATTGCTTCCTATTTTGGCCAGCCCCATGAGCAGTTTCTCAATCAAATAGGGTACAATAAAAGTTGTCTTGTCTAGTCACTTGTTTTTTAGCTAATCAAATGCACCATTATCTCATTGTTTCGTTCTTTTAATTGTGAGACTTTTGCAGGAATTTTCACCAGATAATCAGTTTATTTTAAGTGCTGATAGGGATTTTAAAATTCGTGTAAGCTACCATTTCTATTTGTCACGTGATTAGTTTGTAATTTGATTCCGTTTTTCTTTTTTATGTTGTTTGTGTTTATAATTATTTTGATATCATATCACAGGTTACTAATTTTCCCAACAATCCCTTAAATGGAGCTCACCAGATACAGAGTTTTTGTCTTGGTCATACAGAGTAAGAGTTGCTTTTACTAATCTTATACTAAACACTGAGTGATGCTTAAGGCTGTGCTGTGCATGCCCTTATCGCCAAATAAGCACAGACATAATGTCCAAAATATAGGACATCACCATACATTCGTATATAGGAGTATATTCCTACCATTTTCTCTATGATAATGAGTCTTACCATAAAATACTATGAGACATCATACTTGTTAAGTACTTTGGTTCTTTACAAAAAAAAATATTCTAAAACACGATGACGAATTGTCGAACCATGTCTTTCACGCTCAACTCCCTAGTTGATTGTCAACATTTAAAAAAAAAATTGAAAATCTTGGTACCAGAAACGTCACTTCTCATATCTAGCCAAATGGAAGTGTCGACTACTTATATGAGTCGTGTCCAAGCTATGTCCTCAATGTGTTGGAGCCAGGATTTTTTTTAGTATTCCAACACCGGAATGGATTGTCCAGTGTGTGTCGTATAGGCTTCATACGAGTGTCATACACTAACACATGTCGGATACTTGGATATGCCTTTTACTTGAAGTGTCGGTTATAATTATATTTTTGCATTTGTGTGCAATCTATTTCAAATGATTATGTATGGATCATCTTATAAATTTTTTACAATTTCAGATATTGTCAGGATGGTTGTTTCCCTACTTTCACTCTCACAAATAAATGAATCTCACATGTTTTTGATAAATGTTAAGCGAAAGTTGTTTTCCAGTTTGTAGATTTTTATATGTATCCAATATCTATTTGCAGGTTTGTTTCCTGCCTCGCTTTCGTCCCTGCTCAGGAAGGTCCTCATAGCCTTCTTTTATCTGGCAGTGGTGATTCCACAGTTAGTGCTTCTTTCAACCTTTCACGATGACTCAAGCATACTGTTTCTTTTCTCAATAATTCTAAGTGAGAGTGACATATGTCGCTTTCTGCAGGTCCGATTGTGGGATATCTCCTCTGGAGCACTCCTAGATACTTGTGAGGCTGCAGTTAAGGTATTTTATTTAATATCTATTAGAGGTTCAAATATTCGTAGATGTTGATAGTGATACTTGTTAACATAAAATAAGCTTTAGTGATTTGAACTAGGCTGATATGTCTTATCTCTTGTTGTCACACTTGGTGTTCGCTTTATCATTCTTCATTTTCTGTTTCCAAAGGCAGGACTTTTAGAGTCCAATGGTAAAGCAGAGGAGCATGACCATGCTGTCACTAATTTGTGTACCACCCTGGATGGTTTGCTTGTTGCCGTAGCCATTCAGAGGCAAGTCTCTTGCTATTGTATTATGTCATATTTCTCTTCAGGGGAATCTAGTACGGTTTATTGACAAGTTAATTTGATATAGCTTGCGAGGAATTGTATTGTTGCGCTGCAATGTTTCTGCACAAACACTTTCTGTTGCCAAGGTAATGTTTGTGACAACACTTGATTGAAATGATCATCTACTTTTATCATTAGGTCCAATTTAGTTAGTCTCTTTTATCTCTAGATATTTATACTTCATGACTGAAGTTGGATTTCTACATATCTGTAACATTATGAAGCACAGCTAACTGTAAATCCATTGGAATGATAACATTGGTTTCGGAAAATATTTGTTTCAAATCTCAGAAATTTATGCTATCGGCAATGCTGCAGGTTGTTTCTATTGCAGGAGAGGCCTTTATCCCTACCTGCCTGGCGAACAGCCCCCCTACAAGGGAATTGTGGATGGTTACAGGTGTCTCTAATTTACCTGGTTATAATTACCCCTCTTTGGCTCGTGTCCTAGTAATTTCTGGTATTGATGTTGAGCAAGGGTCAGTTGTTCTGGGTGACGATAAGATACCTGGAGGAGAAAAACTGCTAGAAACGTTGCAAGGAACCGCATCTGTTGACGACAATGCTTTTTTGGTAGCAGCTGAAGCAGTTAAAGCAGCAATGTGTAACCTATTAATAAAGAAGCAATACCCTTCAGAGAATAGAGAATATAGGAAGAAAACCAGAAATGATAGAAAATTCAAAGAGTAGCAATGTGCAATCAAATTTTGTTTTTATTTATTTATGTAGCAGCTTAGCTCAGTTTCCTTGATTAGAAGTTCTCAAAGACTATATAGTCTTGACTTGTGTCCCGTATTATTTATTTTTATAAATGAGTATCTCAATATTAAAACCATTTTACCATCAATTTTGTGGCCAGCCCTTTTCCTATGCCATGACATCTAACCATTTCTAATTTGTTTGACAACTTGAGTGAGAGAAGTCGAGTTCAATGGATGAACCTGATTGCTTAGCTGAATTCATTGAAATATGGACTTTCAGCTTTTGAGCACGTATACCAAAAAAAAAACACCACCATAATTCTATTATATATTTTCTTTTATTTTATCAAATTATCAACTGTCAGACATAAATATATACTCTACTATTTATTTATTTTAAAAAGATAATCATATTTACTTTTTTCATTTACTATTGCATTCCATCCTTTTTATTTAGGTCCATTACTTTTATGTTTAAGTATTATTACATCGGTGGATAAAATTGTTCCATCAGTGATACGTCTTGGCCCCTCCTCAATCGGAATATTGGATTTCTCCTCATCTCCTCAGCATATCAGTCATATATCTGTACGTCAGCGCAAAAGAAATTAAACAAAGAATAATGCTATCAACATTCTATTTAATTAATTAATTAATTATTTAATTTTGTCTCAATCGTTAGCTACCCTCGTAGGCCATAAAGAGCAACTGTACCATGTAAATTTTCAGGTATGATTGGTTTGTTGGATTGTAAAAGGATAATCCTGTTCAGATATATTCATATATAATCTTGTTCAACTGTGGATATAATGGTTGTGTTGATAGAGAAGGACTTTTCATTGAATGATTGTTTGTAGGTGGTAGATAGAGATATCGTAATATGGCTTACAATGAGAAGAAGGCAATCATGAATGGGAGTCGAGAGGAATGAGACACGACATATCATCATCACTTGCGTGTAGTAATTTCACTCTCTTTGTTTTATTTAATTAATTTAATTAAGAATATACTTTCCAAAATAATTTCTAAACATCAATTATTGAAATATATACATTTTTTTATATATTCATTATGGAGATAGTTTTCAAGAATATATAGACTTAAACATGTGAGTACAAGTCAATACACATTCAACACTTATATTTAGACACAAAATTTTGACATTATATAATCCAACATCGTACAAAAATATACCTTTAATTTTGGTGTATTCAAATTCTAAAAAGAAATAAACAAATAAATAAATAATATAAAATTAAAAGTCATATAAAATATTTTCAAAATACGGTGCCTATCTCAGATATCAACTTTGTAATCCATATTATATCTATGAAAATTATGAAACACAACAAGTATATAATGGGAGTGTTACACTATTTTTGTTTTAGAGTAGTTGAGTTTTATTATGATGCAATGTTGTGTGTGATGATTATTTTTATAGTTAGAAAAAAAAAAAGAAAAGATAAAAGAGTTAATAATCACAATACATATTTGAAGATTCATCCTTTTCTATTTCAATGATATTGAATTTGTATTATTATTGATGTATTTTATTAATTTAAATGAACAAATATGATTTCAGTAAAAAAAAATGACAAATATAAAAATAAAATTTATTAAAAAAACAATACAAATTCATTAAAAAAATATAGAAAACAAATATGGAAATGAAATCTTAAAATTTTATTAAGTTGAACATAAAAGAATTTTTAGATAACAATTTTTTTAGATTTTCATACTTTTTGTTGTTATTATAACCTCGTAACTTTGTGACAATGTTGATATAAAATTATAGAAATAGCACTCGTGGTCCCTTAACTTAATTTCAGTTAACGTTTTAGTCATTTATCTTTTTTTTCCTCCCGATTTAGTCCTTTATTTTAATTTTAAGTGAAATAAAGAATGAAAATATGAATTTATTTGAAGATTTGAGTTACGAATCTGATGAAATTTGTATTATATGAAATAATATAATTAATTTTATGAGTTTTGGTTGAAAATTTTGATGAATTTTTGAAAAAAGAGGATAATATTGTTGATATTTTAGAACATAAAAAATCAAATTGTCACTTAAAATTAAAATAAAGGACCAAACCGGAAAAAAAAAAAGATAAATGACTAAAACGTTAACTGAAATTAAGTTAAGGGACCACGGGTGCTATTTAGCCAAAATTATACATATCTCAATACTTTTAAAATTTTGCGCATGATATTTTGTTCCCGAAGGGATGTCATTTTTTAATTTGATTACTACACTTTTGTATTATGAATCTAATATATAATTGAAAATATTTTCTTACATATATATATATATATCTATTATTTTAATGAAAATTATATAAATAATTGGTGTATGTGATTTCTTTTAAAGAGTAATTATTTGACTCCACCCATATACTACTACTATTATTCATGGCAAAAGCATCTACAATTGATCTTATACTTATAAATTATAACAATATACTAAACAATGAGTATAAAGGAAAAATAATTATATAAATATGATGGACATGATAAGGGATAAGATAAAAAAAAAATTATCAAATATTGTCTGAATTCATGTTTGATGAACAAATATGATATAATAAATTAATCTATAATTCTATCATAATCTGTCTCTCTAGTTGAAATTTTTATCCTGAATCTGAGTTGGTTAATAATCAATAGAATAAGATAAGAATAATAATTTACTTGATTACCCTTAGAAAATATAATTTAAAATATAAAATTGTAAATCTAATCAAATATATATATAAACATTAATAATAGAATTTGATAGAGTTTAAAAATAAAATATTAATAATCAATTTAAAAAATATTTATGATTTTATCACAAGGATAGTTATATATTTTTTATATAATTTAATAAATTAATATTCAAAAT
>JBBPBO010001986.1:63729229-63750622 GCA_037974295.1 Cicer cuneatum | reverse complement strand
ATTGTATTTTTGTCATTTACATATAATATGAATCATATCTTTATTTACATTGTAATAAATAAAATATAATTATTTGATTACTCGTGACTTTTTTTAAAATTTAAATTGTGTATTTAGTAATGTCAATGGACAGTTTTAAATATAAATTATTTTATTATTTATTTAATTTGTTAGTATTTTTTGTTAATTTATAATATTTAAAATATAATAAGTTAATTTAAAAAAAATTAACCATTTAAATATAATATATATTATATTATGTTATGATAAAATGTGTACTAAATATATGACAAAGTAAAATATTATAATGTGTGCACGAAACACATGATGATATAATCATATTTATCATATCACTATCATATCATGTCATTATCGAACTTTATCAAATAAACTATAAATTCATATAATATAGAGTCAAATTAAAGTATATATGACATAAATTTAATTTATATACACAAAAAATATAAAAAGTTTTTGCTATGAGCGTCAATTACAATCTTTAGATGGATAAAAATATTTAAGTTTTACCTAAACTACCTTTAAAATTATTCCAATAAATGACTGTGTTGCGCTTGTAATGTAAATTTTTTTTAGTTCATAGATATAAGAATTAAAGTCTTATAAAATATCTGTTATACAGCGACAAAAGTATATTTTAGCAATATATATAAAGTCATACCGTTTGATTTTCATGCACACGACACCTTTTGCTTCTCTTCCATTTAACACATAACTGGCATATCAATCCAAACACGCCTCTCTCTCCTAACTTCAAAGCTTCCCTCTCCAATGCTTTTTTAAACAGTTCCAACCTTTGCAGCCTTAGATCAGAAGAACAAAGAAAGAAAAAAAAGTAACAGAAAAGAAGTAGCAGTTATAGAGATTGCCAAAGAGTTCATTTTTTAGTGCTTTGTCATGACAAGTATAAAAACTATTTACTATATAATCTGTTCCTGAATAACAAGGCATATAATATATAGTAAATGGCAGAGCTTCTACTAATCACATGTCTTTCACTACTTTTTCTTATTCATCAACAAAATTAACATAAAGAGGAATAACCCTCTTTATTTTTTTACTTTTTGTTTACTGTTTTTGTATCAAGTACAGAAATATTCCCAGAAGGCTTGCCTTTTTTTCTGTTATACAACAGAAAAAATATCTTCAAATAGAAACCTGCATACATGATAAGATCAAACTGGTTTAGTCTCTAGCTATTTTGGGTTAGTTTTAAATTACTCATAATCTATAAGAAAATTATTATTATTATTATTATTATTCTTTTTTTTTCTTTGAATCTAATTATTAATTTTTTTTTTTTTTGCAGGTAATTTTTCTTTTTGAGATCAAACAAGAAGGTAGAAAGAGAGTACTTATGCTGCTAAGGAACAGATCAAGAGCAGTGACGAAGCCAAATTTAATGGCTGATCACAGTTCTCAACAATCTTCCAATAATCAAAATTGTACCAAAAAAACAATCCCTTCTTTATTTGGTTCACCAAAATTCAAAGATTTCACCACCACCACCACCAACAATAGTAGTCTTTTTGGAACTGATCATATTTTAAAAAGCCCATCTTCAATTCTTGACACTAGATTGTTATCACCCTATGGCTTTAAAAATCCATTCTTTCATGACAAAAACACAACACAAATTGTTCCCAACAAAACCTCTTGGGACAAAAAAGATTCAAGAGGCATTGGTGTTGCTCTTTTTGAGAATTCTTTTGAACCAAACAAAGGAAATGTCCTGTTTGGAACACAACTTAAGGTTAAAATCCCATTTGAGTGTCAACCATGTAGTGGTGGTGATTATTTTGGGACCAAAACTAATGATTCTCCAAACATAGGACTTATTATGTCTTTGAGTGAGATGGAACTTAGTGAGGAATATACATGTGTGATATCACATGGTGCTAATCCAAGAACAACTCATATATTCAATAATTGCATTGTGGATGAGAGTTACTGTTCATTGCCTCAAAACTCTAATTCTGTCTATGAGAATTTCCTTAGAGTATGTTACACTTGCAAGAAACATCTTGAGCAAACAAAGGATATCTTTATTTATAGGTCAGTATCATTTACCTTTGCACTTTGGATTACTTTTTTTGTTGTGAAGTATTTGTATTATAATTTGAATATAGAATAATGTTAATTATTTCATATAATATGATATTACTTAAAAAAAAATATATATCATGATATACTATCAAGTAGAAAAGTTTTTGAAGTG
Organism: Cicer cuneatum; assembly: GCA_037974295.1. NCBI lineage: Eukaryota > Viridiplantae > Streptophyta > Magnoliopsida > Fabales > Fabaceae > Cicer > Cicer cuneatum. The sequence continues at coordinate 63,748,386 of JBBPBO010001986.1, read as the reverse complement.
TTGGTTATGAGGTTTAATTTGAAGTTAGTTTGTGTTTTGCAGAGGAGAGAAAGCTTTCTGCAGTAGAGAATGCAGGCACAGAGAAATGGTGTTAGATGGTGTAGAAAGTTTAGAATTTCAGTGTACTAATTAATGGTTATTCTTGAATATGCATTTTGAAGATGATAATTAACAAGCAAAGCATAAATTCAAAATCATGTTTTTAAAGTTTTTGTAACAGTATTGCAACTGCAATTTTGTCAGCACCAGAAGCATTTTCTTACATTTCCCAACAATGTAAAAGTTTGCGGCTGCAAAATCAATTTAAAATTACGTTAGAATAAAATTTCTATTCTTCACGATGATATCATCACTAGGTATTATATTTCATTGTAATTAGAATGGTATTTTTCTTTCTTTCTATTTTGAAGGTTTTTTTTTTTTTTTGGTTTATTATTTTAGTTTTTTTGCCTCTCCACTGGAAATAGAGATAAGAGAGGGTGTTGAGTTAGTTCGAAGTGATGACTAATTTGATTGCTTTTGGTTTTTCTCCCATTGTTTTAGGATGAAGCAGAAGATGATGTGTGATTGAAAACAGTTTTTATTTATTTTTCTCTTATTGGTATAAAATTTATTTTTCTTCTCTCTCTATGAGCTTATGATAATGATGGTGCTGCCTATTATAGTAGATGGGGACCGGTTAATTATTTCTCATAGAGATTCCCCTCAATGCATGTACTCTATTGTAGTATTAATTTAATGGATATGTATAAATCGTATACAAGATTATTCAATTAAATCAAAGTGACTTGGTCCCAAAAAAAATATTAAATTGATATTTTAGTAAGATATGATTGAGTTATTATATGATTTTTTCATCGATAATTAATTAATAAATTTAATTAATATGTAGTTTTAGTATAAAAAATTTTACACTGTCAATATATTATAATTATTTATATTAATAATTTTAAATATCTTTAATGATTTAATATGATTTATTGACATTGTAAAAATTATTTATATTAACAATATATATAAATTAAGTTATATAAAATTTTAGTTCTTGAATTTGAAATTATAAAAGTATATTAATTTAGATCTTTATATTCTTAATATTTTAAAATAATATATAAAATTGTAAAATATTAATTCAATCCCTTTATCTGTTTATATTTTTTCACAAAGTATAGAATGATATTTAAAATTTTGTAAGGAGTATGAGAAAACTAGATAACTAAAATATTATTACAATTTTGGCAGAAAAAAAATATTTTATTTATTAGTGCATATCTATTTCAAAAGAAAAAATTATTAGTAAATATCAACTTAATTTTATTTATTATTATTATTATCACATCAACGATGAGAAAGATTTCAGGAAAGCCATTATAATAGTAAAAATATGGCAATGACAGAAAATTATAGATATGTTAAAAGTCATTTTCCTTACCCATTACTCCGTTATCCAATTATTTGAAAATTTGGCTACGCTTAGAAACTTTGATACGCATAAATAATAGAGAATAGCGATTACCCAAAATTTCCAACTTTGGGTTAAATATAAAAGACGTTTCAGATTAATTTAACCTAAATTCTTATTCTGACTGACACATTTGTCCTCATCCATTTATTGTAATGCCAACAAATTACGTGTCCTGAAAAAGCACAGTCACTGGCAACAAAAAGGTATAAAATAACTGGAGTCATGATTAAAGGAATAAGCAGAAGCAAATGGACTCGAAAAGCCAAAAGTTTTATATGTACCTAAAAGAAATAAAGCCAAAAAAGAATTGTGGTAAAGGTGTCTATACTATGATAAGCCTTAATGCACTTTTCTTTTTATTCTTGAATGTCACACTTAGGTTTTCGAGTCTTAATTTAATAATTGATCGGTATAGTATTATTTTGAATTTAAATTTGAAATTTCAGTAAATTAATTATGATACAATTTATATTTTTTTTACATGAAAAAAAATTAAATTATTGACTTTATACAATTAGAGTAACAATAATTTTGAAGAAAATAGGACAAGACGTCCCTCAATACTGTTTATTATTGCTTTTAAGATTCCATCTTTATGTTTTAATAAACTTAGTAATTTTACTAATCAACTTTAAAGATGTCTCTTTTTTTAAATTCATTTTAGGTTTTAATGTGTCGAATCGGTGTTAATTATTTGGTTTAGTAATGGAGATGTACGGGAAAAGAAAATTATGTAAAAACAAGAAAACAATATTAATCATACACTGTATTATTAAATAGAAAAAAAAAGTGTTGGAAATTCAAATGTGAGTGGTTAAAATAAGTCTTAATTGACTATGAATGAAGTAAATGTTTTATATATAAGACATGTGACTCATAAACCTATTGTCTTAAAGTTTTTGGTTGAGATGTAGTGTCCAAGTCTCTTGTAGTCTAAGAAATATTTAGTCATTGCCGCTCTAAATGCTCATCGAACTCCCCAACAAGAAATCTTTCTATTATTGATGCTATAAATAATAGAGATACAAACATGGTATATATATTGTATCCGTTAGAGTTTTTATATACAAAGTAGTGATATGAACATGTATTCCAACCATTGTGCTCAGTAGCTGCTCATTAGGTGGCAAAATTGTTTGATACTTGTAGTATGTATTTTTTTTTTCATATTTAAATTGAAGAAAACTATTATGTTGACAAGTTTATTTTTTATATTTGGTTATTATTAATTTGAAGTGGTACAACTTTTATTCCCTTTTTTATTTCGGATGACTTTGGTCTGAATAAATTAAAGCTTTTTAATTTTCGTTTTCAGTGATATATATTTAATGTTTCTTAGTTTGGTTTTCGGCCTACTCCCTCTTGCTTTTGTATCTTAACATATTTTGTTAGAGTGCTATTAACATATTTTGTTACAGTGCTACAAGTGATAGAGAGGTACCGTGGAAGAGAACCATGCATAAATATATAAAAACCTATATATTTCATTTGATATTAAAATTCACTAATAATGTCAAAGACACTTTTAAATATTTATTATCTTGTACCATAAATTCCAAAATATGTGATCCATCTTAATTTCATACCAAAATTTGAATTTGTATGATTAGTTAACTCAATAACGTGTGAAGATTTTTTTTTTAATGGTCAAAAGTTAATAATTAAATTAGTTTCTTTTTTCTTTCATCCGGTTATGAATTATCCACCTACCCTAACACATAAACACATATCTCATTTAGAAATTAAAATAGGTCAAGCTACCCAAAGTCTATGACTCGAGCTATTTAAAATCTAGTTCGGTTTTTTTTATTAGTAAAAATGTTAAAGCTCAAATTTTTTAAAAAGTTTATTTATTTATATAAGTTGGGTTTAAACTCCCTAAAAGTCTATTAAATCTAACAGCGACTCATATATATATATATATATATATATATATATATATATAATTAAAATATAATATTTATATTATATATATATATATCATAAATAAATAATAAAAGACTCTTCGTATATATGTATTAAAGACTCTTTAGTTTTTCTATTTAAAAGAAGACTACTTGCTCTCACTCTATATCTATTCTTTTTTCTCAAAATCATTGTACTATAAATTTAACATTTGTATTTTATTCTTTTATTTTGTTACTAATTGGTGTTCATACTTACATCAAGTTTTTTGCAAAAAATGAAGAAAAAAATTAATGTTATAGTTATACAAGTTCAACAAAATTTACGTATTTTATTGGTTTTAGATGTATGCAAACTTAGACCTTGTAAAACTTAATTCAGCTCAATCTCTTCTCACCCTTATCACTACAACAAAATCTGTATTTTGTGGTGGCCAAAAGCTCTCACAAAAGAGGAAAAAACAGCCACAACAGACACATTTGTGGCTAGGGGTGTACGTTGGTTGTGTTAGGTCGGTTTTGACGAAATTCGATATCCGACTCGATCAATTATCTTTGAGTTGGGTTAAGTTCTAAACCCATATTTTTTTGCATTTAACTCGAACCAAACCGACCCGATTAAGAACGGATTGGGTTATACGTAAATAATAATCTTTTTTTATTTTGCGGAAAAATACATTGAATGAAAATATATTTAATACTTGAATGTCTCAAAAATTATAAAATTTCAATCACATCATTCAATTCTTTAAAAAAGCCAACAATCTTTCACACAAAAATAAATCCAACAATCTTCAAATACATAAATAAATTCAACAACAATAAATCAATAAAATATGAAAATTCATTAATTCTAAGCAATGTCAACTTCAAATCCAAACACTTAACAGTTAAGTGCTTGGACTTGAAGTTGACATTGCTTAGAACTGATGAATTTTTATATTTTTAGGGGTGTACACGGGGTGGGCAGGTTGTGACAAAATCAAATATCTAACCCAATCGATTATCTTTGGGTTGGGCTAAGTTCTAAACTCGACCCGACTTGATCAAGAACGGGTTGGGTTGGGTGAGCGGGTTGGTGGGTCGACCCGCAGCCATGTACACCCCTATTTATGGAGGCATAAGACAACCACAAATAACCAAATCAGAAAGCTTTGTAGCGGCTTTTACTCTTAGAAAACTGCAACTGTATGATTTTGTGGCAGTCTAAGCCTTCACAATGCTCCAATGTTGTGATTTTTTTAGGGTATTGGCCGCGACAAAATTATGCTGATACTTTCCATCAATCAAGTCCACTGTGACGGTATTGGCCGCCACAAATTCAAATAACTTTACTCTCTTATAATTTTGTGACCATTTTTTGCCGTCACAAATGTTACGATCAGTAAAAAAAATTCATTTGTGAGGACTTTTTCAGTCACAAATAACAATTAATTTGAATTTTAGTATTTGTGAGAGTTTTTTCGATCAAAATTTATAAAGATTTTTTTCGACTTCAAAATCTTTTTTAAATTTGTCAAAAAATAAGTGTTTTTTTTAGTGAACTCTCCAATGAAATTTAAAAGATAATTCATATTTTGTGTCAGAAATAAAACAACCAACATTATTTAGAAAATTAAAAGAACACAATGAAATCGTGAGACTGGTATTCTGAAATTGGCGACCATTGTGTTCTTGGTTAGTGAACCGTTACTAGAGTGAAGAGAATTTGATACCTAGAGATGCAGCGAGGGTACTGCAGCTGGGTCGGGTGAAAACTGAAGAATGCAACAAATTTGGGACCCAAAAAAACCGAAAAAGTGAGAGTGTAGAAAGAGGCTAAGATGCTGAGTAAACGATAATGAAAAATCAAAGAAACAAAAGGAACCTCATAGATGTCGACTCCTTTGGCATCTTTCAGTGTCATACTGACAAGTGAGAAAATGTATACCCTTAATGTGACATCTGAAAGATGGATGTATATCAACCTAATCAAGATAATCTCAAACGGAACTAAATTTTATCATTGCTAGCTACACAACAAAACTCACATGCATCACTCTACATTCATATATTCACTATTTTTTTTTAATAAAATATAAATAAAAAACTATTATAATAATTAAATAAAAAACTATTATAATAATTAAAAAATTGATGTATTTAAATTAAATTTTTAATTAAATATACTATATTTTAATTATTATTTTTATTTATATTTTATTGTAGAATAATATACGGTGAAAACTTGAGAATATTATAAAGTGTCTATGATATAATAGGATCTATGAGATGATAAACATTAAATTGTGAAATAATGTATGTATGTATGTATATATTTAACAGGGGAGAGTACATGTGTACAACACAAAGGAAAAAAACAGGAGAGCAGAAAAACATCACACACAATGACTGGTCCAAATATTATTTTTGTATGTGTTTTGAACATTAGTACTTAATTAAATATGTATGTGTAATCTAAAATGTAAGTATATATGTATAAAAATCGAGGTAAAAACTTCTTAAATAGATCATCTAATTTCAGAAGAGAAATGTTATTTGAACACATTTTTTGACACAAATACAAACACAAATATACTATGGTCTACATTTATGGAAGAAGAGAGAGAAATGGAAGGAGTATGACCCACATTTATGTCATCATAGTATCTATAAAAAGTAAATATTGTATTTGTGTTTATATTTATGTCAAAAAATGTGTTCAAATAACATTTCTCATTTCAGAAACCAGTATACATATTGTGTATACTAATCACGAGAAACCGGTATAGGCACTCAAAAGAAAATATGTAAACAATGCAACATACTAAAAATTTAAAATATAAAAATACTCTCCCAAATTACTGGAGCTGCAAGATCCCTGAACTTTTTTCTTTTTTTAATAATGGTTGAAGCTTATTTTCATTCGCCAAATTTTTTAAAGTGACATTCATAGTAAAAAGAAATGAGTATAAAATTGTGATTAAAAATAAAAAATATTATTTGTGGCAGTTGAAAATACCACTATTTACAGAAAATGGTAGTTTTTGTACTTGTTACTAACACCACCAAAATATACATTGTTTATAATACTATTTAAAATACCAGCACAAATAATGGTGATTGAAAACCACAAGTTACCGGTGAAATAGAGAGAAAATCACAATATACTGATACAAAGTACCGTTCAAACTGCTGTAATTTATTTTGGTTCTTAAGTTCTATTAGGTTAGTCGTTATCTTCCACTTTAAATTTGAAATTTCGCAGTTGTGTGTTAGTTTTTAATAATAATTATATAATTTTATTTATAAAAAAAATTATCGAAGAATTTCTACTTTTTATTTTAAATATACGTGTATAATTTGGTTTTTAATTTATTTAGTAATTTTTTAATTGTAAAAATTTAAAGGACAAATACAACCATTTGATGATAAATTAACATTATGAATTATGATGATGAGGTTTTAACTTTAGGTGTTTTGTTTCGATGGAGTATGATGCTCTTAGTTTGGTGGGAAATATTAATATTGAGTATAGTATTCTTATTGAGAAAGATATCGATAAAATAAGGATGGAAAGCAAAGGATAAAGTTCACTTTTGAATTATGTGTTTCAGGTGGTTCATTCATGCAATGATTAATAAAATTTTATATGGTGAGGTTTGTAATTTTAAAGTAATATTAAATTTTAATATTATTAATAGTTAAATAAGTTTTTAATTCTTATAAAATTTTAAAATTTTGATTTCAGTCTTTATAAAAAATTATATTTTTTAATTTTTATAAAATTATTTTCTAAACATTTTTAGTCAATACAAAAATGTCAACTTAATTTTTGAATGATTTTTTTTAAATATTTTTACTATATTATAAAAAATTTATATCTAAAAACTAATCTCGAAATTCGATTTTTATATTTATAGTTTCGTTACTTTTATTTTGTATCTGTGACATTTAAAAAAATCGTGTTTAGTTCATCTCTATGAATGAACTTATTATAATATTCTAATCATGTATGTAAAAAATTATTTACAAATTTAAAGATTGAAAAACAAATGCACATATTTCATTCCAAGAGTAACTGAAATCGCATATAGAATAATTGTGTAAACTAAAAAATGTGATTTTTTACATAAACAAAAACAAAATTTTATTGAAACTAAAAACTTATTTAACTCTATTACTAATTATTAAGAGGAAAATGGAAGAAAGGGTTTTTGAAAAGGATTTTATTTTCAATTATATGTTCTTTTCGGAAAAAAAAAATTCAAAATACCGTACTTTGAAACAAATATATCAAAATGTTATTTTTTTTTAGGCTTCAAGAGGTCGCAGAGCGGGGATGCGATCATGTACTGTGCTGAAAATTTCTCTCTTTCAGGAGATCACAGCTTAGGGGATGCGACCAACTATTAGTTTGGACATTTTATTATTTTTTATTATGTTAAAATAAATAAATCAATAAAGAAATAGACGGTCTCATCCTCAACATGCGAAGATTTTCAACACAATACATAGTCGCATCCCGTTCTAAAACCTCCTAAAGGCCCAAAAAAAAATGGCATTTTGGTAAATTAGTTTTAAAGTAGCTTATTTTGGAATTTTTATTCCAAAAATGGATATAATTAAAAATAATTCTTTTGAAAACATAACCAAGAAAAGAAATGACTTTTTTTCATATATTAGAGAGAGAAAAATTAAATATCTCACTTTGAAACTAATATACGAATATGTCATACTTTTTTTTGGAGCTTCAAGATTCAAGAGGTCACAAGGTATGGATGCTACTATGTGAAAGATATAATTTTTTCCTCTTTCAAGAGGTAGCATCCTAAAGATTATTGAAGGTGTATGCAACTCAACTCTTTGATAATTTGTGTATGAATTAGAGTTATTACCACTTGCGATATCATGTCCAGTTCTAAAACTACCCTACACATACTCATTAACGATAAGGATATGATAATGATCAAAATGAAGATCAACCATAGCAACATCAAATCGATTAAAGAGACAAATTCAGCGACTGCTTAAATGGGGAACTGATGGCATTTAAGCGGCTATTATTATTATTTAAAATTTAATGTATTTTGTTGAATTTTATTAATACAATTAAATTTTTTTATTGTATTTTATGTATTATTTTAATTTTTTTATTTATTAAAAAAAAAAGACACGTCTTATGTCAGGTTTAAAGTAGAATATTTTATATTCTTTTTTCCCCAAGAAGATATATGAGAAAAAATCCTAAAAGAAAGTGGAAGGGATGATAGTCGTCCACTTTGCATAGAGTATTATTTTTCTTTATAAAACTAAAATTCTCCTTTATGAAACTAAAAAAAAAAAAAAGCATTGGAAAAAACTTGGTTGGATTTTGACAGTTTTCTAAATAATATTTCCCTTTTTATAGTACTCTCAAAATAAATAAATGTTAATCATAACTTCTTCCTCTCTTTTAAATTTTTTTCTTAATTAGTGAAAATTTCTCTCCTAACAAAGTGAGAAATTTCTTCCATCCTAATTCTTAGACAAAACCTAAAGTTGCATTTGATATGCACAACACAAATTAAACAACTTTAAACAAACCTTCTATATAGGTTTTATGCCGTGTGATCATAACAATTATTGCACCATTGCCACAACAACATTGAAGAATTAACAATAATTAAACGTCTGAAAATACAACTACTTAAAATTAGGAAAAATTATAAATTATAAGAGTTTAATTAATGTATAAATATTTAATGATGATTATCCAATTCCCTTCCACCACCATAAATGCACCACCTAGCTTCATTGCATGGGCATAGTTGCACATATCTTTTTTCAGTGGTTGTTGTAGGAATTATAAAGTCAATGATAAAGTTGACATAGTCTTGGGATATCTACCTCTAGTCTTTCTCCAAGAGATATTAAATTGTCTAACTTTAGACGGAAAAGACATATCTTTCAACCAATCTCGTTTATCACATCAATCTCGTGCACCAAATCATACACCCCCTGACGTGATTTGCTTCATATGATTGATCAGACGGATAAAGTTGAATGAAACACAAAATGTCTTTCCCACTTCATAGTCAGACAATCTGAATCTCTCTAGGAGATAGAGACTACTTCTTACGCAACTTCAACATCTCCCGCCAAACCAAGGGACATGCATTGGCTTACAATCAAGTTCGAGAATCCATTAAATAGAGCAAAAAATGCAAATTACATACAAAGGCAGATATTCATTGGTAATGCTTTGGTTACGAAAGTTATCGCTGTTTTCAACAATGCCCATGAAGCAAATGTGCAATCTTGAACCTTTAAAATGGCACAGAAACACAAAGCCATGTTTATTTGTGTATACATTTTCTATTTTTATTTTCTAAAATTTACATTAATTTTACTAGTTATCGTGAGGAGGTATTTGAAGTAATAAATTATCAACATTTCTAAAAATAATAAAAATGTCAATTATTTTCATTATTTTCCAAAAATGACTTTTTTCGTATTCTCCATAAAAAATAGTTCAATTCAAGAATTATCATCAAAATAAAATAAACATATTTTACAAAATGAAAACACTATTTTCACAAAGTAAATGAGGACGTTAGAAGTGTTATGCCAATCGCACATTGGCCAGAAATGTATGATAACATTTAATAAGAACCAATAAGATTCGCTCAAAAACTCAGAAGAGGAGGCACAAATTTTCGAAGCTCGCAAAGGAATAAACTTTTGATCACTATAAAAAACCTAGAAATGATAGAAAGTACCCATGTAAGTTCTACTAATCAAGTAGCACCATCACATTAAGGAGACTAATCAACATTAGATTAAAAACGTGAAATGAAATTGTATCATAGATCAAATACTAAGAATATCACATCAGTTTAAGAACAAAGCAAATACATCCACATTAGATTGAAAACATAAAATGGTGTCATAGCTTTCAAAGCAAATCGATAATTAGAGAAGAGAATACAAGTACTTCGTTCTTAATGAAGATATAAAACATGAAATGTAGATCAAGCAAGTTCCACAAGTTAAGAAAGCACAAAGAAAGAAACAAAAGCAAGTTTATAGCTACTAAGGACTTCATGAACGAAGACAAAAGAAACACAAGTTTATATCTACTAATGACTTCACAAACAAAGACAATCTTGAAGTCGAACCAACGATGTAGAAGATGACATCTTTAGAAGAAAATAGTATCCGAGCAGTTACACCTACCTGATTCAGAGAAAAACAATTATAAGAAACTGCAGTGAATGCATGATAATGATACAAGCTTTATCATGAAGCAAAAACTTACCTTAATTTAGGTGGTGTAGCATGGCCAACACTCTCCATGGAGGATAAACCAAGTGAAGACAGCAGAAAGAAGCATTAACCAAAAGGCAAAAATGGAAAATACATGGACTAAAGAGGATGGTACTAGTAAGTAACATGATGTGTGAGTAGTGACAAGGATTTAACCTACATAACTAAAGCATTCATCTACAAAAGATTATATAACCAAACCCTTCCAACTTTTCTTTGTAAAAAAACAGAAAAGATGGTGAAGGGACAAACTTTGCCCTCACAAAAGACACCTAAGAAATGAGAGCTTAAGAGAGAAGCAAAAGATAGCTAGGAGATAAGAAGGATTGGAAAGAAAGGTAGTAAATAACTGCTAGATTGTAAACAGTAGATCATCTAGAAAACTAGATGATGATAAGAAGAGAAAATTTAAAGGGGGGGTGATAAAGACCAAAGGATTGATCTCTAAAGAGTTATGTAAGTACAAGATTCTACAACCTAAAGTATGTACTAAAGCAAGAGGCCTAAATCCTTTATCAAATTAAATTAAGTTAATCATTCTGTGAAGAAATTATGTTGTGAAGTATATAGATATCATGATTTCAGGATTCGGTAACTTTCTTCAGGCCAAATGAAATAAAGCATAGTCAACCAAGTCTATTGCATTCCACTCCCTTCCATTACCATCTTAACTGCCTCCATACCATTTTCCCTGCAGCTTCCATCCATGTCACCCGAGTCACAAAGCAAAACCTGCTCTCATAAGAGCCTTACCCTTTCCAAATTCAAACCGGATCAAATTTCGAAATTCTGGAGAATGTCAACCAACCACAGCCACTAATCATCGTTTTCGAGTGCACCACACTACTACTGAAAGATACACAAACTCAACCAACCAAAATCATACCCTAATCTTTATTTGGCCACTCTATATACACGTTGAATCTAACACTAATCCAACTTCATTAAAAAAAAAACGCTTATTTTATTTACAATAACCATTAGCTCCTTTGAGTCTCATTCATCCTCATCCAAGTTAAGATTGAGAATGCGACAAAGAGTCTTTGTTGCAGAATCAGCATTAACAAGGAAATCTGTAGCAAAAGGGGAATCCTCCCTACGAGGGGAACACGGCGCAGAGTTAGCAATCTTGCGCATTTCAATCTTGGGTGAACAAGAACCAGGAAGATCAAGAGATACAGTCCTCTTCGGTCTAACAGAGAATTTCGGAATAGGCAAAGAACTTGGTGGCGGTGAATTAGAGTAGGTAGGTCCAGCCCAAAGTTCTGAAAGCAAAAAACTCCCATTAGGGTCACAAAAAGTTCTCTCCTTTTTACAACCTTTTCCATCGATAGGTACCGGGGTACTACTTGGGGCAACTTTGTTAAAAATCTTGTTATCAGAGTTTGCAATTGGAGTAGTTAACGGTGTTTTTGAAGAAATATCAGGTGAAAGTAAAGTAGAAGATTTGAATGGAGTTGGTAGAATACCAGAGCCAGTTTGAAAAGTTCTACAATTGATTCCTCTAAAGTGCCTAGAAGGTGAAACAGAACCAAATTGAGCATGACCTTGTGATTTAGATCTGCTATAGTATTGATTTCTATGCTGAGCTACAACAACGAGTGTCTCCATTTGTAACACTTAACAAGTAACAACAACACACACTTCACAGATTATAATCACTTATAAGACCAATTACAAGGTATCAGAAATCAGAAACTACCAACAAAACCAAACCCAAAACGATGCCGTTTTAGTGTAACTAACCCACAACGTAGCTTCTCCACAACTCGTTGATTAAATCAACCAGATCTCCCGATAATTGTTTTGAAACCTACGACGAAAACAAAATCTCCGGCGCTGGAAAAATAGAGGAAACAAATTAGCGAAAAAAAAAATATTAAAGCATGAAACGAACAAATGAACGGTTGAAAAATGAACAAATCAGAGAAAAATACCGATTAGTGATGGAGACAAAGTTTGTGACAGAGATTGTTGTTGATTTTTAAGGTTTGAATGTGTCTGTGTGTTAAATTATAGAGAAAATGAAAAGAGAAAGGGGATAAAGAAAAGGAGGAAGAAGGAGAGGGTTAGAAGAAGGGATCTGAAAAATGAGTGTGTGAGTGAAATATTGTTGTAATCGAAGAGTGTTAGATAATTGTGCCTCATATTGAAGATATTTACGAACGTGACATTATCTTCTTCCTCACTCAGCGGGTGGGTGACGGACGGATATAAAACTATGGTATCACCATTTTGTTGCCCCTATGTATGTGTTGTCGCTTAGTGCCACAGACCTTAAAAACTCAATTATCCCTTGCACCATGCAAAATTAAATGAAAAATTGTTTGATGTGAACCCATATACTAACCCTACACTCTTAGGAAAAAATAATCAGAGAGGTTCGTATAATAGATGTGATGATATATTGAATAAATATTAATATGCACATAATATTTAAACATAAATTTTTGGGCGCACACATAAATAAAATAAATTAAAAGAAAAAATTATATGATTAGATTACTTTTTTATTTAATCTTTGTTGTGTGTGTCTAAGATATTTTTATTTGTGATTGTGCCTATACAAGACTTATTCGATATATTGATGATGATGATGTGATACTAAATGAGATAGAAATAAAATAAAGTGTTAAATAAATATATATAAATTATTGATGTTTAAATAAAATAGTTGAATTAAATAGAGAGTCTCATTCTCAACATTCACAAAATTCATCTATTTTTTCAGTTGAATAACTTTGGATTCTAGCAAATGAGCTCTTGTAACTTGTAATTGAATAAATTCTACCTCCCATGATAAAAAGTTATAAGTGCGGTGTTAGCAACACTCTTTTTAATATACTCTTTTTTCGACGTTCATTCATTTATTTTATGACGACTAGACATTTATCCTTAAATGAATTTCATTGTGTGATATCAATACACTGCATCATTAATTTTCTGATCACTTCATAATATAAGACTCTACTTAATACCAAAAAACGAATGACTTTACTTAACGAATGAATACACAAGACTTTACTTAATTCCAATAAACACATTATTCAACTTAATAGCAATGTAAATAATATTAAACTTTTGCCCGTTTCATGATGGCTAGCCGTCAAAACAAATATTTGGGGACCATAAAATTTTGTACAAAATTATGTTCTTCTCTAAAAAAGTTTGCCAAATTGCAGAATTATGGTGTGTGAATTGAAACAAATTGCAGACTTGGAGTTGTTGTTGCAAATTGAAAGTCCGGTATAGTATTTGGGAAATATTTAGTTCACATAAAAATGCAAAAGTTCTAATTTAATCTCCCACAAAATACAAATATACTAACTTAGTCCATAAAATACAAAAGTACGTACCGATTTAGTCCTTTTTTTATTTTAGAAAACATTAGAGGTCAAATTGTTTCCAGAAAATTGTTAAGGGACCTAAACGTCCTATGATTTTTTTTTTTACAATACATATGGACTATTATACGACAAGTGATCTCACATAAGTACAGTTTAAAAACTAATAAAAATTTAACAGGATAACTAATATATACAACTTTATTTTTATATTAGACTAAAAAGTCATTTTATTTGTCAAAGACGTCCTTTGTGTTTTTTGCGATACCAAAATGGATCTTCGCTAGATCCCAAAAGCATGTAATCAACTAAATAACATTAAATAATTTTTAATCATATAGTTTTGTCACTCATGTTAGTTTTCTTGTCAAGGCATTGATATAATGGGGTTTCATAAGAATAATAAAAGCAAAAAATAAAATGAACATGAGAATCGATATTCAAAATGAATGACGAAAGAAAAACACATGTTAAGAATGAAACATATTTTTTTTTTATGATTTATGTTTTAATTATACAAAATATTTAACAATTAAAACTTTAAAACATTTTAGTTTTAAACATCAATTATATTTCAACATAATATAAAACAATGACTCTAAAAAATATTCACTCGTATATGGTTAACGAGTAACATGTAATTTACTCACAATTTAAAAAAGTTTTCCACATACATAATACTTTTTTAAAAAAAATTAAATTTTTTGTTACGATTATTTGAAAAACTTTTTTTTAAATATAAATATATTTTAAAAAATTTAAAATTTGAGTTTTTTATTTAAAATATTTCAATTTTCATTAAAAAGTAGAGCAAGGATATAAATTGGTAGAGTATAGGGTAAAATATTGAGGAATCTAGCTCCCACCCTCCAAAGCACATAAAGACTATTTTATTATTTTTTATTTTCTACTAGATAGTCAAACTTTTTGAAATTTTTTAAAATATTTTAAAACTTTGGATAAATATGAAACTTCTAAAATGTATTTTTTCTTAAAGTTTAAAAAAAATTGAAACATTGGATGAATGTAAAACTTCCGAAATACAATTTTTCTAAAAGTTTAAAAAAAATTGAAATTTTGGATGAATGTGAAATTTTTTAAATGAATTTTTTTCAAAAGTTTTAAATTTTTTGAAACTTTGGATGAATGTGAAACTTTTGAAAACTAAATTTTTTAAAATTTCCGTAACTTAATTTTGTCAAAAATTAAAAAAAAACTCGAAACTTTGAATGAATGTAAAACTTTTAAAATATAATTTTTTAATTTTATTTTTAAAATTTCAAAAATTTGGATGAATACGAAATTTCCGAAATACAATTTTTTCATAACTTTAAAAAAAATTATCAAAATGTTTATAATTTAGAAAAATATTACTATCAAATAATGAAAGATAAAATAATATTTTTACGTGTTTTGAAGAACGGGAGGTAAAAGTGATGGAATGGGAGGTAAATTTCTCTAAAATATTCTAATATCTAACCTCCACAAAGCATTCAATGGCCCAACCTGACACGTAAATGTTGACAAAGTCATTCAATGGCCCAATCCGGCATGTAAATGAGCAAGGCATTTATTTTACACAAGTTAATGAGTTAGACTTTAGAAATTATATATTACCAACAAGTTATAATACTTGAGTCAGGAGGAAAAAAAAGTTATTATATTATATACTAAAAGAAAAGTTATTAGCATTTTCAATTTTCAATATAAAACTATTAAATTTTCAAATATTGATTAACAATTTAATTTTTAACTATCTTTTTTTTATAGACAAAATAGTAAATGTTAATTTCCTGGATTTAAACTATAATATTCTTCTTAAAACTCTTTCAATGTGATTTATCTTATTAACCATTTCTATTAAACATGTCTAATATTATTTTGAAACTTTTTTGTGAATAAAGAAATCATATATTATGAATATTGTAGAATCGATTTAAATCAAATTTTGACTTATTATAGATCAATTGAGATCATTCGATAAATTTAAATTTAGTTGCGATCAATTTTTGTCAAATCCAAAAAATAGATTGTTTATGGGTTGATTGACATTTTAAATTTCAAAATTTATAAAAATAAATGCAATTTTTCTCTAGAGAACAAATTAAAAGGCACCTTCAATCAAATAAAGATGTAAAAATAATCCAATAGTTAATTAAATTTGGGCAGACAATGCAAATCAAATCAAATTTTGTTCTTGAGATTCTATTCAACAATTAATTCAAGGAACTTGATTTATAAATTTAATGAATCAGTTAGTTGAACTTGAACTAATAATTAAAGTCGTTAAACACTAATATGTCCTTCTCCACTCTTAATTTGTTGAAAACGGTGTGCCACCAGTCCGCAATATCTTTGTATAAAAATATAAATAAGTTTGAGAAAAGAAAAATGAAACATGTTATCTACACGAAATGGTATGAATATAATTATAAGTTAAGAATGCAAACAATATAGTACCCATTGTCCTCAAAAAAATTGTTTTAACTTGATGAGATGAATTGATGGGGTTACCTGAATGAATATTGGAATTAGATCTTTAAACGTAAAAGGAAGCAAAATATTTCGTCCATATTATGTAAGACCCCCACTCCACAACAGTCCAATACCACGTGCTTGCTGTGAAGCTTCTGATAAGTTATCAAGGTTGTTGGACCAACTTGTATTTTATTTTATTTTATTTTATTCTCACACGTACGAGCAGATCCACGATATATTCCTGAAGGCAAAACATAGCCTCGGAGTAAGAAATTTATTTGTCATGGGTTCAAACTTCAAAGTCATGCAACAAAAATAATATGTCTCCTTGCAAGTAATTTCATTTTTATTGAAACATTTGTTAATAAATTATAAATTAAATTTTTTTATAGATAAAAGTAAAATTTTGATTTTAAAGTATTTGAATGTATAAATTTCATACATTTTCAAAAGGATATTTCTATATTTTTAACTTTAACAAGTGTTAATTTGTTAACATTTGTCTAAATATAATTTGAATAATTTATCTTTTATTTAATATTCATTTTGATTATTTATCTTCTTTTTTTAATTCATTTTGGTCTTTTATTTTTTTAATAATTTATTTTTTACTTAATAATCATATATCTTTTGTAAAATTATACAAATTTATCTTTTTTATTCAAGACTAAAATAAATATTACATAAAAAATAAAAAAAATAAATGACCAAAACGAAACAAATATAAAGAATCAAAATGAATATTAATTAAATAAAAAATAAAGGACTAATATTATATTTTTAGTCTTTATCTTTTTTATTTTTATTTTTATAATTATTAAAACTTTTTGTTAATTCGTGTAGACAGTTAGACATAATAAAATTAATGTTATCATGACCTTCAATTAAGATGTTTTTTAATAAAATTTTAAAAGGAAAAATAATAAACTAAAGTTTCTTACAAATAATCATTTCAATTAAGCATCATACATGCATTGATTTTTTTTTGGTTCTAGTCTATCTTATATATAAAAGCATATCGGTAATCTATTATATCTGAAAATTGGAATTTCAATCGATGATGACAAAGTTATATATCCTCCCTTAACAAACAAAGATAGAGTTAGCTCTTGGTATTTTCATTCCCTTCTGATTAAGCATTATGTTTTTCAATTGGTTATGATGTTTTCAAGATTTTATATTGTAGTGACAGTTACAAACCTTCTAATTAATTTTTGATGTTACTGATATAAAATATACAAATATAATTGATTGATTGATGCGGCCGGCAATAATAATATTATATCACAATTCAATAAAAAAAAAATTATTTCAATAAATTTTATACATATTACAACAGCAATTACGATTGTATATGGAAATGGAATGCATGTGATACATAGTTTAAAATCTTTACTGTTTCCAATCCAGCCATAACAGTATACGCACATTACTAATGAATTTATATATAATAATAATAATAATAAAAAAGTAATGGAATATTGAGAGTAGGGGTCAGTCTTTTTTTTTTTTTTTTTACGGAAATTGCAGGAAAATACAGAGGTGACCAAGACAAGCCATGGCCAGAAAATAATCATAGGAACATGGGGAAGAAAAATCACAATAGATAATAACGGATATGTGATCATCCTCCTCAGTCATTTTATAGTACAATATTAATGAGTTGAGAAGGGATAATTAAAGTGTGTTAATAAATGAGAAATATTTCTAGCCTTACAAGATTTTTTTTTAGGATCAATTAAGCTGAATATAAAAACTTAATATTTGTAAAAGACTCTATTAAAGATAAAATTTATTAGAAGTGAATAACTGGAATGAAAAGGAAGATATATGAAACGCTAGTTAGATAATATGATGTATTTTTAAAAATGATAAAAATAGTTTGTTTTGCCATTCTTAATATTGTGTTTGAAAATATAGACAATTATTTATTTAAAGACTCTTTTATTTTTTTAGTAAAATTGTATATTCGTTAACTAATATTTCATTTTATTTTTATGTGAATAATTTACTTCATGAATTTTTTTTATCAAAATAAAATTAACATAAATTAATTTTAAAAAATAAAAGTAAAAAATGTTTTCACAAATTAAACTATCACTTAATTAGTTGGCTTTTGAAAATACATTTTAAAAAATATCTCGCATTCTCTAATGCTTATTAGCGCTTACATCTTTATATTTACACAGTTTTTTTTTCTCATTATCTCATTCAAAGTGTATGATTATGTCGATTTGTAATAGATTTAGAATATCTCTTGTATTCATATGCATAAATAAACTTTGCTTATAAAAAAAATGTAAGATTTTTTTTTTTTTTTTGCATTAAGACAAATGTTAGTTTCCAACAATAATAATAAGAAATTTTTGTGCGATTTAACATCTCCTAGATAATATTAGTGATGAATTTGATGATTTATGATGTGACTGAGAATGTGCTTAACTTCTCCAGTTCTGTGCCTTGTGCAGGAAAAATGAACTGGTTGGGAAGTAGGGAGGGGACCTGATTTAGGACATGTCCTCATTGTGATATCTTGCATGAATAATGAATTGATACATCACTTTCCTGTGCTATGATTTCACAATGAAGTGGACCAACTATATGAGTGTGCCCGTTCATCCTAAAACTGTCACATGTACTATTTGGAATCCTTTTTCTTCAACTTTTATTCCCCCCCCC